>CM076581.1:1244390711-1244935495 GCA_034641835.2 Pinus albicaulis | reverse complement strand
AAGAGATTTAAGTCACATTTCCACTCTATATTTTACTCTTATCTATATATAATACAAATATAACTAAATCTTCAAAGAAAAAACCCAAAAATAAAAACATGGGGTTAAAAAAAATGAAAATGACTCATGAAGACAATCCAAATGCATGGATATAAATTATTAATAATATTATTTTATTTTTTTCCACAGAAAATGTTTACCGGCAAATGTTTTCCAACATACAAGTTTATGTTGGTAAATTTTTTCATTGATGTCAATAAGGCATTGTTGAAGATGCCCTAAACCATAACTACTTGACTAGACCCTCACTCTAAGCACTAATTGAAAGCCCTGGCCCTAAAGTGCATTTAATGAAAAAAGCTATAATGTGCCAAATGCCTTGATAAAGCCCTAGTTGAAGCTAGCCCTACCATGTTCTAGATAAAGAATGATGCCCTAAGTATATGCATGGACCCTAAGATTACCTGAGCATGAATGTATGCTAATAGTGATAAATTCCTAGATGCATAGAAATCTGTGGAGGCATTGTTATGTTAAAGAAATTCGACAGTTTGATAGAAATTACAAGTTTATTGTTCAACACAAAGGCACTAGTGCATGGGTGTCTTGGAATACTCATTAACAATGGAGAAGACAAGTCGATTCATAAGTTGTGACATTTTTTGTGGACACAAAATGTCTAACCATAAAAGAAATCGACTAGTCCAAGATGAAGCCTAGCATGATCTTGTTACAAGGGGATGACCAAGCAAGTTGTCAATACCATATTAATATATCAGTCAAAAGAAAATACAATGTACATATACATGGGAAACATTGATCAAATCACACACAATCAAAAGCAGCTGAGGGCTTAGAATATAGAAAATAAATTTAACAAAACCTACAACTACAAGTCAAATCCTTAGTGATATTAAGAACATAAATCACTCTTATTGTGTACTCAAAATAATTTAAATAAATGTTAAAATTGCACAAGACGACTTCCTCATGGTCATGTCGACCCTCCTAAAGAGACATGATTGTTCATAGGCTCAAAAAAATATAAATATAAACCCAGGATTTTCAAACAAGAATTCGGTCAAGTAAAAAAATAATAAATTCCAATCTGAGGTGTAAAAGGAGGCTAAGGAGGACGAGGAAAAGTAAATATTTAACCAAGCTCTTGGATCTGTTGCAAACTCCTGAGGTAAATATTTCGGTCCTGTGGTAATTATTTATAATTTCGCTTGTGTTTCAGTTCTATATAATTTCAGCCTTATGGAGCCATAGTCTCCCACGGACCTTGGCCCTGTGGAGCCAGTGTCTCCCACAAACCTACCCGCCTATGGAACCATAATGTTTAGACCTGTCTATAGATCGAATCTCTCTTAGCCAATACCCGTGGCAAGATCTGTTGACCTGTGACAAATTATTGGACTTGTGGCAAATATTTTGGCTCTGTGGTAAAACTCACATGATGGTATATGGTTAGGAGCTCAGTTCTGAAATTGTGACAAGCTCAGATTGTTGTGAAGATACAAATCATACATGTGTCTATAAGCAAATTAGACCCGTGACAATTAATTATCTTTTGAAGTTGTTCTTTGGGCATCATTTGATGGACAGTGGATGGTATCTTTAAAGATTTTTGGAAGCACCCTTAGAACAGGTCTTGGAGATTTTGTGAACCAAACTTAAGGTGGGGACACTTTTTTTAGTAAAATAATTGAAGCATTATTGCAAATCTCCTTGAATTGTCTTGAAGACATGTTTTTGAAGTATTTTGAAATAATCATATAATCATATTTTGGAGTAGTTTAACATATGTCATCCTTAGTTTAGATATTTTATATTTAATGTAATCCTTTGAATTTTAAGGCTTTTCAAAGACATGATATTTTATCTTTAATGTCATATATATCGTTGAAATTTTAAAGTTTTTCAAAGTCGTGGTATTTTGTCTTTAACGTCATTATTAAAAGATGTTGGCAATTTAGCCCCCCCCCCCCAAAGAAGACGTTATTCCAACATCAACATTTTTCGTTTTCATAGTGTTTTTGCACACAAAAAATTGATGACGTTATTCCACAATAGACAATTTTCGTTTTCACGATGTTTTTTGCACACACAAAATTGGCAACATTATTTGAGCATAAAAAATTTTTGTTTTGAGGGTTTTTTTTTCACACAAAATTGATGACGTTATTCCAACATCAACACTTTTCGTTTGAAGGTGTTCTTTACACACACAAAATTGGATTTTACTTCCATTTTTATAAAATGTTTAAAATTTACCTCGAAAAAAAAAGGTTATTCCCAAATAACACTTTTCGTTTTCGTGTTTTTTTTTTTCATGCTTTTTGTATGTTTCTTTTTTTTAGAGTTCTCGTTTTGAGGTAATAGTTCTTGTTTGATCGGTAACTTTGTTTAAAGGGTTACTTTAAGATAAGTGAGGGCATTGTCGAATAACTTGTAGATATTGTTAGGGCTTGTTGTAGAAGACATTGGAAGCCATGAAGAACCATTGACGTGATATTGAACTTATTGAAGCATACGGTTGGAGCCTTAGAGGATAGGAGTCCTTAAGAATATTAGGTTGGAGCATGTGCCAGTGGAGAGGGTAGGAACCCTAGAGTTTGGTGCCCCATAGAGACAAGGTTTGAGCCTTTTGGAAGATAGGGTTGGAGCCCTCAAGGTTCGAGCCTCGTGAAGTCCAAGTTGGTGCCTGGAAAAGTACAGGTTGGAGCCTGGTGGATTGGAGATTGTGGTCTTCATCTAGCGTTGGAGCCCTAAAAATTATTGTACTCAATTTATTGTAAAAACATAATTCGATTCCTCGATATATTTGATTAATAGAATTATTTATTTTGTATTGCTAATTTTTGTGTTCAGTTTAGAAGTGATCTAAAACTGGTAAAATAAAAATTGTAAAAGAAATACTGATTCAACCCCCCCTCAGTATTTCCAACATTTTACTTGCAGACAAGTTGCCCACTTCAAGTAGTGACGCACTCCCCCAAACCCCAAGTTATGGAAATTATTTTGGGCGGCTCTCTCTTTTGAAATACATGTACCCAAGGCTTGTATGTAGCATGATTTTGGAAGTATTTGCCAGGTTCTTATAACAGAAACAATCCATAGCTAGAACTTGACATTCTCGAGTTGTAGGATATAAGACTGCACTAGAAAAATGAGGGAGAGCTAAAAAATTCTAATCGAAATCAAGAGGCTAGAAATGGGAAACAAATTGGTAGAATAAAAAAGAGAATAATCTCTAGCATATGTAAGGAGACCACCGATGATGAAACAATTTTAAGAAAGAACCTTCTTAAACATTGTCATATTATGTTGTGGAGGGATTCATGATTAGAACTTGAATTCCTCTTGTGTAATGATATATTCATGTACAAGCACAATGTAACCCATATTTTTACATAACAACACGACAATCAAATTCAACACATATTTGCCAATTGAATTGTAGATACATACATGGATATCTAGTTTGAGTTCGATCTGACATTGCTCCAAGCCTACTACAATTACCAAACTGACTAGTTCCTCCTTACCGATCTGGGATCAACCTATTCATCTCCCAAATCCATAAGACTTCAGAATTGAATTTTTTTGGGCCCCTTGCCCAAAATTCCAAGAACAATTGCTCAAATTTCCATGTCTCTTCGTTAGTCTCGAGCCCAAGTCTCATTCCATAGATTCACTCTAGTGATATTTTCTTCGTCGTGACTCTCTCTATATTTTCTCTTCTATATTTTCTTCACTAGAAAGAAAAAACAAATACCCCCACCCCATCCTCACTTTGCCTTATTCATTCTCAATATATCCCTAAAGCCATTCATTGTCTCAACAGCATAAATTTTTATCATAATATGATTTCCTTGCTTTGTCGGTCACCTACCATCATAAATAGTTTTAATGAATTTGAGAGGTGGTCTGACCTTTAATATTTATATGACAATATTGATGACCAAATCAAATTTGGTTGAGTTGGTTCCCCAACTATTAAAACGAAATGTTTTTATTAAAGGGTTTTATTTGATAGGGTTATTTAATTAATGAATTAAATATGTTTATTTAATTAAAGATTTAAATGTGTTTATCTAATAGGTTTATTTAATTAGTAATTCTATTAGTTCATTTATCTATATTATATAATTGTCATAGCCACTTAGTGTGTATAAATATATATATTTAGTGCAATGCATATTTACTCACTAAGTTAGCTGAGTAAATTAGAGTTAGTGAGCTTGGAGTTGAGTCATGCATGTGTTGATTGATAAATTTTAACAATCTAGTTTTGTTATTTTCAATTGTACTCAGTTAATTGACCTATAACTATTGATAGAGTCAATTGGAGGTCAATTGTGCAGTGGGACATCAGCCTAACTCATTGATCAATCAACCAAAAATAGCTAGTGCATGTAGAGAATTTGAGTTACCCGGTTGTGGTGGATATTCCAGGGCAGTGTCACATCAGTTGTAGACTAGTCTTGAGTGTACATGTATTGCATGCAATCAAATATCCAACCTTTGGATTTGTGCAATCAATTGGAGGAAAATTCGTAAAAAATACGGGTCTAATTCCTCAAGATTTGTGGAAAAAATGTACTAAGTCTGGGTCAAAGTTTCTCATTGAACAGAGAGAAAGGTTATTCACTTGCAGGTTGAGCTCAGAGTGAGAAAAGGTTATTCACTTGCAGGTTGAGCTCACAGTGAGGAAGTAATTGTAATGAATTCTCTATTCATCAGCACATTTAAGGGGTTTTTACCAGTTGGTTTCCCCTAGATAAATTTATGGACTTGTGGATGTGATTGATGTAGGTTTATGAATGTTGTTTTAAATTTTGAATTAATTTTGGTAGAGTAGAGTAGAATTGTGTATCTTGATTTAGATTAAATTTCTTGAGCACTTGAAATTCTATAACCATATTTCTACGAAAATCACCAATTGAACTACCCTTATGGGTATAATTTAAATTATTATTATTACTAGCTATAAAAATAACTAATATAGTACTTAAACATATATACGTTTAAAAAATCATGTAAAAATAGTCTTAAACATGGATATTCACCCAAACTTTATTATTGTGATTTTTAACCTATAAATATGTTTTTCTACAATATGATATGTCAACACCAACTAAGGGCCAAAAAACCATAAGTCATATTCATATAATGTTTTTTTTAATTAATCAATTTAATTAAAAGGTTAGAAAGTGTATACATACTTTTGAGATAAATTCTCACCTTTGATATGTGACTATTAAGAATATTCTAGAATATTGAAGTTAAATCCTTTCTATCCATCTAAGAATTATTGATAATTAAAATAAAATTTTGTAATCCTATTTCAAAATAAACAATAAATTTTTGACTTTTTAATGTTTTTTTGAATATTATAGAATGAGTCAAATGAGTTACACTAAGGTATGAGAATCTATAACAATGACTCATGGTATTAATCCATGGTTTTGAAAATACATGATATTAGCCCATGGTATTAGCCCATAATATTTTTAACCAATCTTATTTATAAAATAAGAATTCTTATTTATAGAATAAGAATTAGATAGTGTGTAAATACCAATTAAAAATCCATATGTAAAGATTTTATTTAACTAAGCTAATTAATATTAATGCATATTTTCGTATGAGAAATAATAAGGATTGGTGGGTGATAATTTCAGTTAAAGGCGACACGCTCGAGTCGTTTCTTCTAGTGAATAATATTATTAGGTTTCTTTCCGTAATGATTCATTTTTCACAGTGTTAAGTATATGGTGTACATTGTGGCAATTGTTATGTTTAATCTTTTGAAAATAATTTTTTATCATTTTTTATTTTATTATTAACGAGATGGTAGATGAGTGTTTTGATTTTGCGCTTCTCTTTAATTTATAAACCTAAAGCCGTCAAACTTTTTAGCGAATTTGATCTTTACAGCAGGTTTCTTCTGTGAGGTGTAGCTATTGGAGAAAAAATAAGTTTCATTATGTGCCATAATTATTTGAATCCAATTTGATATCCGGTAATAGAGCAGCTGCAACCCTTTCTATTATATCTCTCAGCAAGTCTGGTTAGAATAATATCCTTATCAAAAACTCAAAATTAAAATGAGGTATGGTTAGAATCTAAAATTATTCTAATTCTATCTCTCTAGGGTGGATAATGAAGCTTATTTTGTCCCCGATTGCTACACCTAAACAGACTCCCACTGAAGCCACAGCCGGAGCTGCAATAACTCTGTTGTAAACATGAGGAGCTGCAATAACTCTGTTGTAAACATGAGTATACCGTTGAGAAGGATTTCAAAGAAACATAAGGATGAGCTGCAGTTTATGTTGGCTTAGATGTTTAGTATATGTGCTCCTTGCTGTTAGAAACAAGTGCTTTTTGGTGTGTAATGGATTGTATATCATTTTTCTGAAGGAATGGTGTATTAGTTTTTTTACATGTTAGAGAGTTATTGGTGCTTATGATGATTAGGATGTTTCCAAGTTGGATCTTATTATCTAGATATTTATACTTATAATTATGTTACTTAAAATTAATTTCATATAAATTTGGCATTGTTTTAAATATATAAAAATATTTTTATTTTTTATTTTTTTTTTATAATAAATATAAATGAAAAGCTTTTGTAATTTATATAAAGTTTGAGCTAGGTAAAAAAAGTGAATTAATGAAAAATATTCATAAAACTAAAAGTTGAAAATTATTAATAATATATAATATTGTTCAAATTTTACTTTTATTGAGAACTAGGACACTTGGATTGTGCAAGTTATCCATCAAATTTCTGTTTTCAATAATTTCTTGCTAGATTTTAAAGAAATTCGATTGGAAAAATCCACCAAAAAACCCTTCAAAAAGTCGCACTAAAGACAACTCCGTTTTTTTACTGTAAATATAGGTTTAGCACCCTAAAAAACCTCTAGGACACTTGGATTGTGCAAGTTATCCATCAAATTTCTGTTTTCAATAATTTCTTGCCGGATTTTAAAGAAATTAGAGTGGAAAAATCCACCAGAAAAGCCTTCAAAAAGTGGCACTAAAGACAACTCCATTCTTTAAAGGAGAAGTCTTTAGTGCGATTTTTTGAAGGCTCTTTTAGTGGATTTTTCTGTCTAATTTCTTTAAAATCTAGCAAGAAATTATTGAAAACATAAATTTGATGGATAACTTGCACAATCCAAGTGTCCTAGAGATTTTTTAGGGTAGAGATTTTTTAGGGTACTGAATCTATATTTACTGTAAAAAAACTAATTTAAATAACAAAAAGTCAACTACTATGCTGAATCAACTATCTTTGAAAAAAATATTTATGCACATAGTTTAAAGAATTAGCTCCCCAAATCGCACATCAACATCAGTTGTCCTGAATAAATTATTTATGCAATCCACATAGTTTAAAGAATTGCAATGCTTTATTGGAGACCTTTAAAGAATTGCAATGTTTTATTGGAGACCTTTGTAATTTGGAAGTTCTCCATATACGTGTGCCACCTTGGGTTTGTTAACTCTGAGAGTTTGGAGGAGTTACAAGTGCCCCATTCAGCCGAATCCATGCCATATCCTTGGCACCGTTAATTTTGTGGAGATTAATGAATTTAATGAGTTGTTAATGCTGATAAGATTTTTTTAGTAGTGTTGGAATATATTGCTAGATACAGTGGCTAGAATAAACTCTGGCATATATTATGTGCCAATCCAAATTTAGATGCAAAAATGGCTACAATCTTTCAGGAAACTTCCCTCATGTTCTAGAAACATTAAATATCGATCTTTCCTGTGCTATACCCTTCCATTTGAAGGTGAAGATATACGTCAATCTCAAATGAAAACTACCGAACCTAATAAAGAAACACAGATTTTTGTATAAACACAAACAGTATAATTCAAAATAGTGATATTAACTTCTATGATCTTGAAAACAAACATTTCGAGAACAGTCAGTTGTTCATCAAAAAACACAAACCAATCTTGTAAGTTGTGGATTCACAAGACAAAAAGTAAGATGAAAAAAAACAGAGAAGCTGGAATCGAGAGTTGGATTAGATAAAGTTGATCGAGCTGATAGCGCCATGACCATAATAGTCCGTCAGCTCGTAATTCATAACCCCAAAAACACCACTTAGTGCCTGCTTTGATAGCGTGTCCGTCTGTACATTTTTTTTCCCTTTAGATGTGTTGGAATTTTAATTCATCGAAAGAAATTTTCAACAAATTGATGCGCTCGAGCCAAGAAGTCAAATGTCCAGGATAAAAATTTGTATCCTTATTAAGATGTTCTATCAGAACCTTCGAATCCCCATACACCCAGAGGTTTTTGACATACAACTGTGATGCAAACCATAGCAATTCCCACAGTGCAAGAGCTTTTGCCCTCGTATTAGTCCCATCTTCCCCAAACCAGTAAATCTTATAGTGGCATAGGGTGGAGATCCTCAACCAAACACCACACTCGCATCTATTTTTTTGTGACCCGCCATCAAAGAAGCTTGATGGATATTTAGTTTCGAAAGGCCTCTTATTCTTAGAGAGGTCTGTCGGAGGCCTCTGGGCAACTTTAATCAAATCCCAATGTTGTATGATTTGTTGAGCAGTACCCTTTGGACTGCTACTGATCTCGTCAAAAATCCATTTGTTTTGGCTGATCCAGATGAACCAGTGGAACAAAACTAGAACACTTATCAGGTTTTGACTTCTCTTAAGGCCCCATAAAATGAATTCAGGGTGTTCTCCATATTTAGAATTTCCATTCTGAAAAAATTGCAAATGACCTGTAAAACAGTTTTAGCATAAGAGCAAGTATAAAAAGATGTTGGTTGTCTTCACCTGCATTCATGCAAAGCCTGCACACACCAGGCCTAATTCTCCCTTTTCTCATCTTTTTGTCCCAAGTTAAGTTCCTGTTCATCAGCATTAGCCATAAAAACAATTTCATTTTCAATTGTGCACTATTCTCCCAGATCCCCTTAAAAATTCTGTACTCATGCTCTTGTGAAGAATTGGAGACAAGTTTCCCTTAAATATCTTCATCAATGAGCATACTGTTCTTCAGCAGTCTGCTCCATATCACCCCATCCCCTCCTTGATTCCACATCAACCCTTTTCTTCTCATGTCCATAGTGTATTTGTTCCAATCATGTACCAAGTGTCCCGGAAGCTATAATATCTCTCCCAAAAACCAATACAGTATACCTCCAACCTTTTATTTAATAATTTGGCTGACGTAAAATATTTTCTTCCCATTAAGGTATTCAATCAACTGACTATCGTAGGTAAAAAGTCTCGATCCACCCCACAGGTTCGGCTGCCAATGAGGATCTTACACCCATCCCCAAACTTCCACTTTAGGAAGCATGTAAAGTTTGGCCATATTTGTTTGAAACCATTCCAGATGGTAGAGGCTCCTTTAGTGTTGTTCCATCCCACCTTCAGGAGATCTTCCATTCCTTTCTCCTTTAGATACTTATACCTTAAGATCTCGCTCCAAATTCCTTTAGTCATAATTCCCCTCCAAAGAGATTTCATCAGAAGAGCCCTTCCAAAGGATACTAAATCTTTCAGTCCCCATCCTACATACATCTTAGGCTTCATGATCGAGGTCCAACTTCCCTTAGACACACTTTCATTCCATAAGAAATTCATTAGAACTCTCCTAATGCCATTCAGAGTCTTCTTAGGAATAACGAAAATATGTACCCAATAAAGCATTAGCTGTTGTAGGATATCCTGGATGAGAATGATTCTGGCCCCTTTGGATAACCATTTAAAGGACCATCCCCTAACCCTCTTCTTTGCCTTATCAACCATCCACTGCCAGTCCTTTGAGCATGATCCAGATTTATGCAGGAATGCAACAGAATAAACACATAGACATAAATACAGAGATGCAGCAGAAATAACACTTCATTTCATTAATATCAAAGAATTGAAATTTTCTTACAGACATAATGGAAATAAAACTAGCTAGGGCGCTGGTAGCTATCTCTGAGAAGAGATGTGGCAGCTATAGGCCTCTCAACTGAGTTACAATGAGGCTCAAGGGCCTATTTATTATTGAGAAAGAACGAAGAACTCTAAACATCCAAAAACCTAACCTTAAGAGATGAAGCACCAAAAATATGGGCCCCGTTTGGGTAAATTGGTGTTTCAACTTCCCAGGGACATAACTTTGGCATACTATCTCCGTTTGACGCACATGATACATCATTAGAAATATCTATCTTAGGAATACAACTTTTGCCACAAATATCCATTTCAAAACGAAATCATATTGGCTGGAAGCGCGATGCCCAAAAAATGTCATTTAGTGCCTCAAAACGGCTCCAGAAGTTCAGGACCCGAAAAAGTGCTAAAAATAGCAAGTTGTGCCGAAACTGAGAAACTGAAAGAGACAATGGTGGGGCCCCAAGTGGAATAGGCTGGTGGCCACCAATATCCACCTAGATCAGAGGACTAGTTGTTTGGTTTTAGGTTGAAACCCAAGTATTTAAATCCCACACCCAAAGGCAGACAGAGGAATTTGAAAACTACAGTAGTCTCCTTTACCTGTTCCGAAACCAAATTATCTCCCCAATCCTCGAAGTAAATGCACAATTTTTTGGAGTTTTCCATCATACCAATGGCCACACAAAATCTGCAGAATAAACCATGGAAAGCATTCCACACTGACCTTTCAATCATCCCAAAGAGCAATACGTCATCTACAAATAGATTATCACTGATATTCCTAACATTTGACAGCTTGATGCCTCTAAAGTGACCCAGAACGACATCTTTTCTAATTCTTTTGCTTAGAGAACCCATTACAAAAATGAATAAAAGTGACGATAGAGCGTTGCCTTGTCTTAGGCCTCATCTAGGTTTGAAAAATCATGATTTCGTGCCATTAATTATAACCGCCATAGAGGGGTTGGTGGTGCAACCCATTATCCAATTAATCGAGGCTCTATTAAGACCAATTTTATATAGAATCATTCTAAATAAACTCTAATCAATTTGGTCATAAGCCAATCTCAGGTCGATCTTCATGACCAAATCTTTCAATTTCTTTGAATGGATGGAATGAATAACTTCCTGCGTTGAAGCCACCACATCATGAATTCATCGGCCTTTCAGAAACCCTGACTGCTCAGGTGAAATGTAGCAAGCCAACACCTCCTTAATTCTCTCCGCAATGGTCTTCGAAATAATTTTATAAAGGGTATTGTAGAGAGAGATTAGTCTATAATCGCTTAGAGATGTAGCTCCAATTTTTTTGGGAATGAGAACAAAAAATGTATAATTTAAGGCCCCACTGACCAAACCATGCCTCCTGACTTCATTCGCCATATCTGTGATAATAGAGATAAGAGAGTCAGCAAAATGCAAGAAAAAATTCGGGGTCCAGCCATCTGACCCCGGACTGTTTTCAGCTGCAAACGATTTCCACACCGAAATAATCTCATCTTCAGTGATAGGCCTATAGAAATTCTCTAGATTTCTATCATCGAACGTTAATGGAATCTCCTCCAATGCCCACAACTGATCGATATAATGCTCCTCCCCCCAAGCTTTATAAAGCGCTTCAAAATGTTAGACTGCCACCTCTTGAATATTAGTGGTGGAATAATATGATGCTCCAACATCCTCAACCTACCAAATTGCGTTGGAACATTTTCTCCCATTCGCAACCACGTGAAAGAACTTAGAGTTCTTGTCCCCCTCCTTGAGCCAAACCGCCACGCTCTTCAGTCTCCAGGACTTTTCCTCAATAAGGTGGATATCCCTTTTCACATTTTCCACCCTCTTAATGTTTTCCCAGGTGTCGGCATCTGGGATATCCTCTTCTAAACACTTCATAAGACTGGAAGACTCTGCCTCATAAGCTTTAAACCTTTCTCTGAAGAGTATCTTCTTCCTCCGTTCCCATATTTTAACTTTCTTTTTAAGCCCCCTCATCAGCTCCATAATGTCATTCATTGCCGAGGTCTTCACATTTATAGGATTCGCGCTTAGGTGCTCCAAAAACCAGGTGATATAAAAGATTTCAAATACTGGTAAGAATTGTTTTAGTAGTGTTGGAATACATTTCTAGATACTGTGGCTCTCAAAAATAAATTAATAGTTATTACATTTCAATTAGAATTGGTGATATAAAATATTTCAAGAATCAAAGAATTGAAATGATTTAAAATTATATATTTAATTATTTTCGTCTATAAGACTTTGATCATGACTTTTGATTTGAAGAGATACTACATTTCAAATTCCAATATATATAGAGGTAAGAGTTAGAAAATGTTTTAAATTTTTCATTAAGAAAAACATGTAAGATATAAAAGAGTGATTAAATAATTAAAACAAAATATTAAAATTTAAATAGTTCAAAATGTTTTTATTTTTATTTTAAATTTGATATTTACGTTGTTGGTTTACATGTTTCTACTTTCATAAATTTGATAGTTACATTTCCGGTTGGACCTTATAATTAATGTTTTCATTCCGTAATATTATACTTGATTGTATGGGATTCAAAATACATTGACTACTTTTATCTAAATTTTTTAGGTTAAAATTCATTTTACCCATAAATTTTATACCATTTTTTTTCAATGTACTTTTCTTATTTTCATTTTTAAAAATATTTTACTAAAATTATTATTAAAAGCATCAACCAAAATTATTATTGAAAGCATGAAAAAAGCACACACATATAATTATAATAATAATTATTTATTAATTTTTTTTAATAACATATATATAATTAAAAATGACAATAATGAAAGAAATATTTTTATGTTAGTAAATTTTTTTTTACCTATTTCTTCTGACATGCATAACCAATATGACTAAATAATACCAATATATATCGCATTGTAAAACTAAATTTACATTTTTAAATTTGGTAATATTTTAAATATTTAAAAATAAATTTAAATATAATTTTGTAATAATAGTTATAATTGAGAAGCATTATCTAGATACTTATAATTATGTTACTTAAAACTAAGTTCATATAAATTTGACATTGTTTTAAATATTTAAAAATATTTATTTTTATTTTTATTTTTATAATAAATTTAAATGAAAAGTTTTTGTAATTTATATAAAGTTTGAGATAGGTAAAAAAATGTGAATTAATGAAAAATATTCATAAAATTAAAAGTTGAAAATTATTAATAATATATAATATTATTAAAATTTTATTTTTATATTAATTTTAAAAACTATATAAAACTAATATTAATAGATAAAATAAAAGGTTTGAAAATTTAATTCAGATAGGGTGTTTAGAAGGAATAATTGTTATTTTTTTATTTAGTTTTTAAATTTTGTAGATGACATGTTGATCTTGTTGGTATTATGAAATTTTGTGTGTGTTATAAATGTATTGATATTATGTTATTAATCTTTTGAGGTACAAATTTGTCCTCATTTTTTTCACTTTTAAAGGAAAATTACACTTAAATAATTTGATTCCTCTCAATACTGATAGTCTCAAGTTTAGATGGATCTATGTTGGCACATTAATTTAATGAATGAATTCTTATGAACATGCATGAACAACTTTTCCAAAAGCAAGGTGCCTCATTCTATCTCTAGCTAGCAAAGGAAGACTTATGAAAGTAATATATCCATTGTTTGTGCAACACACTTATTGTTTTAATAGAAAATAACCACTCCACACTTTCTCCTACCCAAAGAATAAGATTAAATGCCTCTAACATATCATATTAATATAAAAAATAGTACATCTAAAATTGAAATAAGTATAAACACCATCTTGCCTCTCATTAATATAAAGAAAGACTAGCATATATTTATGAATAAAAAGAAAAACCTGGACCCATGTGAATACCTTAGGGGAGAAAAGATAGCAAACCTTAAACAATGCACTTATCTTTGCATAATTCATTTTTAAAAACCTGGTGGTCTTTTTTGACATTATGGAAACACTTCTAGCTAAGATCGAGGTTCACACTTCTCTCTTTTTAAGAGATTTAAGTCACATTTCTGCTCTATATTTTACTCTTATCTATATATAATATAAATATAACTAACTATTTAAAGAAAAGACCCAAAAAAAACAACATGGGGTTAAAAACAATGAAAATGACTCGTGAAAACAATCCAAATGCATGGATATGACTTATTAATAATATTATTTTAATTTTTTTCCACAGAAAAAGTTTACTGGGAAATGTTGTCCAACATACCACTTTATGTTGGTCAATGTTTTCATTGATGTCAATAAGGCATTGTTGAAGATGCCCTAAACCCTAAATACTTGACTAGACCCTAACTCTAAGCATTAATTGAAAGCCCTAGCCCTAAAGTGCATTTAATGACAAAAGCTATAACGTGCCAAATGCCTTGATAGAGCCCCAGTTGAAGCTAGCCCTACTATGTTCTAGATAAAGAATGATGCCCTATGTATATGCATGGACCTTAAGATTACCTAAGCATGAACGCATGCTAATAGTGTCAAATTCCTAGATGCATGGAAATCTGCGGAGGTATTGTTCTGTTAAAGAAATTGGAAAGTTTGATAGAAATGACAAGTTTATTGTCCAACACAGAGGCACTAGTGCATGGATGTCTTGGAATACTAATAAAATATGGAGAAGACATGTTGATTCATAAGTTGAGATGTTTTTTGTGGACAGAAAATTTCTAACCATAAAAGAAATCGACTAGTCCAAGATGAAGCCTAGCATGATCTTATTACAAGGGGATGACCAAGCAAGTTGTCAATACCATATTAATATATCAGTCAAAATAAAAGACTATGTACATATACATGGGAGACATTGATCAGATCATGCAAAATCAAAAGTTGTTGAGGACTTAGAATGTTTGGACCTGTGCTAACAGCTGATTGTCATGGAGGACTGGCCCTACTCTAGCACAGATTTCACTGGTGATCTAGACCTCCCACTCCCAGAAGGAGAGGATTGGGATGAAGCACTTGGTAAGACTCATTTTCTATTTTCATGATTATTATGATTTTGTTATGTATGTTCTGACATTAAATCCATGTGTTATGCAGATGTTGGACCACAAATACCTGCAGGCATGTCTCTGATAGCGAGGCGAGTCCCTCACGACTTTGATATTTCCCCTCATGGTGAGGGAGGCGAGGAGGAGGAAATCATGCGCAACCTGGAGGGAATCTCTCGTGGGGTCCTGGACTATGTGCGAATCGACGATGTTCCTCGCGTATACCAGAGACACACTATAGGGTGTCAAATCAAGTTCACTGCTTGCTGAGGTGGCTTGTACGGGCAATGACATGCTATCATGAGCATCACGCCGACTAGACACCTAGGATTAATTTCTGTATATTTTTTAGAGACATGATGTCTCAGGATGTAACAGAAACACACATATTTCTTGAACTTATGATGCACACTGATGCAAACATTCAATATATATATATATATATATATATATATATATATATACACACACATCTATTTTCCTATATGGATATTTTTCATGTGATGATGATTTTACATATTACACAAATTTCTATCTAATACAATGTTAGCCACTATATCAGTTAATGCATTCATTTTCCTAGGAATATGTTGATATGTGATATAATAAAAATGTCTTTCCAACAAATGAACACGTAAATACAACCTTAAAATATGAGGGTTTCTAACTGAATAATGTCCATTAAGTTGAAGAACAACAATTTGTGAGTCCAGATTTACAACCAATGCAGGAATGCCGAGGGTAATCACCTCAGTTAATAGTTCAATAACAACACTATACTCAGCGACATTGTTTATAGTTCGTCCTAAACAAATACCTTGTAGATATATAAACTCACTAGCAGGATCATAAACCACCCAGGCTACCAAAGACAAGTTCTGGGTACTGTGGGAAGCACCATTTGCAAAACCGAAATAAGTGGTAATAGATGTCTACATAATAAGCAACGACCCAATAAGCAGGAAAATGTTCACAAAGCACACCAAGCCAAAATATTTCATTTTTACGCAAGCTCGAAAACAAAAGTAAACTATTCTCGAAATTTGTTTCATTTATACGCAAGCTTGAAACAAAGGTAAACTATGCTTGAAAAACGTGCATGCACCCAACATGGTGACTCAATTCAAGGTACATGCCCCCAAAGCTTCATTCCAGATGTAATGAATGAAAAGTAGATGGAGTGAAGGTTCAAATTACGAGATTAGAGAAAGACTTGACTGGGATTTTACGAGATCTGATCAAAGACTCAAATTGAACGGGAACATGTTTCATTGTTTTAACAAGGTTGACACATTAAAAGAACTATCCTCATGACCTAATTCATTTTTTAATGAGGTTGACATAGAATATGAACCATCCTCGTAACACCTTGTTTCATTTTTTAACGAGCTTGACACAATAAAAGGAAATCTGATCACAATGACCTTTACCATAAAGAGTAAGAGGTCATGGGTTCCAAGAGGTTCACATCTGATGGGATAACAACATCTTGGAAATCGAGATCGAATGCCCCCAGTAAATGGTACTCGACGACACAATCATTGGATGAAGGCAATGAACAAGCCGCCACATAATTAACCTGTGGCGGGGAAGATACAACTAGCAAGTAAAAATCTGGAAGAGATGATGGCAGACCAACTACCACCTCCAGACCAAAGAATGAAAGCTGATCAATGGTCACGATCTGACCTTTGTGTGGAAAGTAGATCACACGAAACAGGGAGGAGACAAGTGCGCCCATGGCATAAGCATAGTCGCGCTCCAAGAGTAAATTGAAATCTAAGGGGCCTGGAACAACCATCACGTCTATATAGAACGTTTTCCCTCTCAAAGTGATCGACAACTTCGGAAGGATCCCTAACGGTTGATTGTTTCGTCTGATAAATGCCAATAGATTCTACGTTGATCCGGATTTATGCAGGAACGCAACAGAATAAACACATAACCATAAATACAGAGATGCAGCGGAAATAACACTTCATTTCATTAATATCAAAAAATTGAAATTTGCTTACAGACAGAATGGAAATAAAACTAGCTAGGGCACTGGTAGCTATCTCTGAGAAGAGATGTGGCGGCTACAGGCCTCTGAACTGAGTTACAATGAGGCTCGAGGGCCTATTTATTATTGAGAAACAATGGAGAACCCTAAACATCCCAAAACCTAACCCTAGGAGATGAAGCGCCAAAACTATGGGCCCCGTTTGGGTAAATTGGTGTTTCAACTTCCCAGGGACGTAACTTTGGCATACTATCTCCGTTTGACGCACATGATACATCATTAGAAAGCTCTATCCGAGGACTACAGCTGTCGGGATGAATTTTATCAAAAAATTTGTTGGCGCTTTCATACCCAAAAAACGTCGTTTAGGGCCTCAAAACGGCTCCGGAAGTTCAGGACCCGAAAAACTGCTAAAAATAGTAAGTTATGCCAAAACGGAAAAACTGAAAGAGACAATGGTGGGGGCCCAAGTGGAATAGGCGGGTGGCCACCAATATCCACCTGGATCATACGTAAAAGAGACAAGCGGTGGAGAACCAAAAGCTTGCCAAGTAGTTGAAAACAGAACACTATCAGATGCGCCTTCATCTATAATTGTGCTACGTATTTCCACATCAAAGGTTTGTACCGTGGTCTCAAAGGGCATATAAGAAGGAAGGCAATATCCTGCAAATCAAATCCAATCAAAAGAAGCAACCAAACTACTTGGAGAGGGTACCATCGAAATGAGATGGTCATTCCCTAGTGTTACCAGAGTAAGAGGAGCATCCTCCTAGACATCATACATGGGAGTAGGAAGAGAAACTTCTTGAGTCACAGGGATGGGATGACCTTTATCCAAGTCCGAGGATTCTAAAGAAACAAGAAGAATATGAGGGGGATGAGATCCACTCTCGACGAAAAAGACCCGATGAACCATAGCTGGGATCAAATGAACCAATTCCATGACCAATGGTTGGTTGGGAATGGATTATTGAATTTAAATTTTCGAGGGAGCGAGATCTACCAAGGATGACTCTCGACCGATATTTAAATCAACTAGCGAAGGACTCGAAGAAAGCTTCTTGTAACCAACCAGAAGGTAGGGTGCAGAGATAGTAGGGTTGACTCTCGTGGCTTCATCCATGTATAGAAAAAGGTGAATTGGATGATGCCCTTCACACAACTTACAGGGATTGGTGATCTTACCCTATTTCTTATGATTCTTATGATGGCTAGTCGAAGATATGCCACCAATATGACTTCTAGAAGCCAAAGGAAATGATGGAAGACTGTTGGACCATGCTTTAAGTACATTGGGAATGCCAGGGCAGTCTCAAAGAAGATGGTAACCTTTGCACAATATGCAAGGGAATTTGGATTTCTGTGGAAGGTTGGATGGTTTATCAATGGACGGTGTCTAAGGTGCAATAGTCAGAGAGCTGGCCTCTCTCTTATCTGACTTCTCCTTCTTCATCATCATCTTCTTCTTCTTCTTAGCCACCTGGTTACTAGAATCCAGAATTTCACTAGGCTAAGTAGAAGGGGAGGATGAAGAAATAGGAGAAGAAGGGGAGAGGTCCACCTTCAAATCACCAGGATGTTTTCCAAGTGGAGGGGATGGTTGTACAGTGGGTGGAAAACTCGAGATCATAGAGGTGGAGAACAACCAAACAGGCAACCCAACAATTAACCTAGGCAAGGACAATGTTGCCATATAAGGAGCACCAACATTCCCAAAAGTAGGAAAAGGACCAGGATTCCCTTCAGGGGGGGATTCCTTGGTTTGTAAACTCTGGAAATGTTGTCATTGGAAACAATCATAAAACAAAATGCTAAGGAAGATAAATTTAACCAAGAATATTTTGTGGGCATTTAATTTTGAGACATTGAAACAAAACTTTTCTGTTTCATATTTTAAGAGTCGAGAAATAGGCAAAATGTGACTCTATCTCTTTCAGGTTAAAATGAACATGAAAGGACAAGAGCTCGATGATATCTTCTCCTTTCAAGGAGTCACAAAAAATATCGAAATGACTACTCAGGTAATCTAAGAAAGATGGTCTACCAAGTTTCTGTTAACTGTCATATACACCTTCGTGATCAAATGAAAGAGAAATGAACAAGGACTTAACGTAGGTAGTCTCCCTGAATGTTGTGTTTGGTGTATCACAGTTATAGGGAAGCAGAGTCAGCTTCCTATGGATAAAGGATTTGAACCTATGAGGGTCTCCCTTTATATAAATGAAGATACAGGGAGCACAAGTCCGTACTAGTGCTGTCTAAGGCTAGATGGTGAATGACAGCTACTAGGTTTAACGACGCCGGAACATGTCACTAGCCTAGACCTCTAAAAATGTTTGCGTTAGGTTCCAATGTTTCCTTAGGTTAATTGAATAAATTTTACAGTTGATTTTGAATTAATGTTTCAGTTTGAAGGCCCTACCGAATTTGATCTCAAATTTCCTAAATGCAAGCTACATGCAATAGAACACCATTTTCCATTCGATGAAAGCTAACTAAGAGAAGGATAGTAATCTTTCAGAAAGAAACAAACAATGAAATCATATGAAGAAGTCCCCTAATGCATCTAATACAATCAAAACGAGAAACAAAAAACTCTTTCCTGGATGCAAGCGCTAGTTCTGTAAAAGAGCTTTTCATTCTCAATGCAAACAAAAGGATGCAATTTTTTTTCTTTTTGAATGAACGAAGTACACAATGCAATAATTACATCAAAAATCAAATCAAACACTAGTTTAGAGCACTATGAATGTAGATATCTCAAAACTAATAATCTGAACACAATACAAACATAAAGACGTACTCAAACCAATGATGCACTCTTTCAAGCAAAGTGAAAGCCTTCAAAATGACCCAAACAAGCAATGTGATCCATGCTCGAAAAAAGAGAGATGGAGAGTCAAACAAAGACAAAATTAATCGTTCAACAAACCAAAAACTCAAAGGATCAAGAAAGACTCAAGCAACCGATCAGGGAATCGAACTGACAGGAAACAAAAAGGCTCGAACTTCAACTAGAAGGCTTAGTGAGCAAAATACACCTAGAACTCTAGGGCTATGAACTGTATCGATAAGAGAATAGAAAAACAACTGAGAAGAGCAAGCTTAAAATAACAAAAAAAACTCCAAAAAGACCAATTGAAAATCAAGAAACAAGCAAGAGTCAAGCACAACTGGCCAAAAACTCAGCAAAAGTGTCAAACCAAATCCTACAGGATTCGGCGCGACTGTGAGGTGGTAATCCGCACCAAACAGGGGTTGGTGTTACTGCGACAAAAGCAACGTACGCCAATTGGCGTGACTGTTCAAGAGAAACTCACGCCAAGCTGGATAACTATGGGAGGAGGAAAGAACCAGTGAGCAGAGGTCAATCTTGACACTCTGGAGTTGTACAAGATGATTCTAGAAAATTAAACAAGCCAAAAAATACAGGAAAGCAAGAAAACGACTGAAGTCGACTTGACAAGACAAACTCCTAAAAGGAAAAAAAACGAAAAACTCACACTAATCCCTAGTGGAATCGTCAATTTTTTGGGAAGGTAAATCCTCTCTGCAGACAGAGACGATCCCTCTAGCCCTAGAGTGGGTCTAGCAACAAAGGGACAAGCTAAAGTGTAGGTTCCTAATTAATGAATGAAAATGATAGGGTAGATCGACATACCTGGAGTCCGCTGTAGTGGTGGTGGCCTCTTGATCTTTGTCTCGACGGGTCACAATCCTTCTGCAACAATGCTTGAATACTTTCATGAAGATCAAAAAACAAGAACATCATACAAAACAATTATTTCATTCATAATCAACTAACTAGTCAAGGAGGGTTAAGCATATTGCATCAAATAAAACACATTAACGCAAGATGGGAACCAGACAATAGTCGTGTATATGTATAAATAGAATAAAGAGTTATAATCGGAGCCTTGACGTCGCAACCTCCTTCAATGAGGTTCATTCAAAGTACATATCAAAGGATCGTTTGGAATTCAAATGGGATGAGGACACATTCCTAAGCTCTCTCGACAAAGGTCTCTTCTGTTCCATCTTCCTAGCGAAAAGTTCATGAATTCTGTTCAGTGTTTCAACTATAATATGTTCAGCTATCTCATCAATGGAAGATGGCTTTATTTATAGACGGAGAGGAGGAGGTTGGGATCCCTACAATGGTGGAAGGGAGGTCTTATCCTTTAGGACATTTCCCCAAAAGGTGGAAACAAGAGGCCAAAGGAGGAAGGACATGGTTATTCAATGAAACCACTCCAGATGACTCATCCACGGAGTTTTTATGATGGAAAATTTGCCTCTATTTAAAAAGAAAAATCAATAAATAGGTTGGCGCGAGTAGCTCACTGGGACAGAGCGCCAATGGGCATAGGGCCGAGCATTAATCTTCCCCATTGGCGCGAGGGCATAATAGTCTACTAGCGCCAAGGAAAAAATATGTGTTTCTCATAGTCTTCTTAGGGAATTGTCAACAAAAGGAATGTTTTCCTCATGGAAAGGGATGCAATGATGGTCTTTGCAAGGCATGACACTTTGTTTTAGTCACAGAAATGATCCTCCAATGTGCGGGACAAGGATTGCAAGGACAATGACAAAATGGTGTGTAACAACTATGAGGAAACCTTTTCTCCCGTAGAAAGGTATTCATCCATTAGATCAATTATTGCATTGGCTATGCAGATGGGGTGGAAGATCCACCAAATGGATGTAAAAACAACATTTATCAATGGTGTTATTGAGGAGGAAGTGTACATATAGCAACCAGACAGTTTTGAGACATTTGAATGGGAGTCTCATGTGTGTAGACTCATGCAAACATTGTATGGTCTCAAATAGGCACCTCGAGCTTGGTACAGTCACATTGATCGCTATCTGACTGGATTTAGATTCACCAAAAAGTGAAGTAAATGCAAACTTATATCATATTTTCATAGCAGGTAAATTTCTTATCATTGTTTTATATGTTTACGATTAATATAGACAAGTGATGAGCAATTGATCAACTCTTTCAAGGAGGACCTTGCAAGGGAATTTGAGATGAAAGACATGGATTTCATGTACTACTTCCTCGAGCTAGAAGTATGACAAAGTGATGGGGAATTTTTTGTGTCTCAAGGCAAGTATGCCATTGAGATATTTCAAATATTTTGCATGGAGAATTGTAAGCCCATGGAGACACCTGTAGCGACTAATTGGAGGAAGGAGAATGCCACTTAAGGTGAAGAGGTTGATGCTACCATTTATCAGAATCTAATGGGTTCACTGATGTATCTTGTGAACACAAAACCATATATGTGCTATGTAGTCAACCAATTGAGCCAAGTTATGGTTAGGCTGACCAAATTGTATTGGAAGGAAGATAAACATGTTTTTCAGTACCTCAAAGGCACTAAGTAGCATGGATTATGGTACAGAAGGACAGAGGGAGTGAAGTGAAGTTGTGTGGCTTCACAGATGTAGATTTGGAAGGGAGTCCATCTGATTGAAAGAGTACATCAGGTGGAATTTTAGACTTGGGTCCGCAACAATTTCCTAGTACAACAGGAAGCAGATGTCTATGGCGCTCAACTCGGAAAAAGCTGAATACATGGTTGCAAGTCAAGTTACATGTGAGATTATCTGGATGAGAAATATACTTTTGGGATTGTTTTGTCAAGAGATGGATCCAACTATGATCTATTTTTATAATCATAATCGCATTAATATCTCTTGGAATCAAGTATTTCACAATAGATCCAAGCATATAGATATTTGGTATCATCATTTACGAGATGATGTGCAGAGGAGGATAATGTTGCCACAATACATTTTGACAAATGAACAAGATGTTGACATCTTAACAAATGTTTTTTCAAGAGGTAAGTTCGAATACCACAGGTGCAGGATAGGGGTGGTTGAAAATCCCTTTCTTGCTAAGAGGGAGCGTTGAGAAGTGCAACAAAAAAGTCTCAATTTGACTTTACCTTGGTCAAATTGAGAAAATTTGATTTTTCACATCAGCAAACGACTTGGAAGTAGTTAACTAAGGTGACATGGCTCTTGTCACTCAGTTAGCTAAGTAAATTAGAGTTAGTAATCTTGGAGTTTAGTAATGTGTGTTGATTGATAAATTTAACAATCTAGTTTTGTTATTTCAATTGTACTCAGTTAACTAACCTCTAACTATTGACAGAGTTAGTTGGAGGTCAATTGTGCAGTGGGACATCGACCTAACTCATTTATCAATCAACCAAAAATAGCTACTGCATGCATAGAATTTGATTTCCCCGGTAGTGGTGGATATTCCAAGGCAGTGTCACATTAGTTGTAGACTAGTCTTGAGTATACATGTGTTGCATGGAATCAAATATCCAATCTTTGGATTTCTGCAATCAATTAGAGGAAAATTCCTAAAAAATAGGGGCCTAATTCCTCATTATTTTTGCAAGGAAATGAACGCCTAGCAGAGGCAATAATGGACTAAGTCTCGGTCAAATCTTCTCATTGAGAACAAAGAAAGGTTATTCACTTACAGGTTGAGCTAAGAGTGAGTAAGCAATTGTAATACATTCTTTATAAATCTCATTAATGCAAGCAGGTTTAAGTGGTTTTTACCAGTTGGCTTCCCCTAGATAAATTTATGTACTTTTGTATCTGATTGATGTAGGTTTGTGAATGTTGTTTTAAATTGTGAATTAATTTCAGTAGAGTAGAGTAGAATTGTGTATCTTAATTTAGATTAAATTTCTTGAACAGTTGAAATTCTATCACCATATTTCTACAAAAATCACCAATTGAACTACCCTTATGGGTATAAGTTAAATTATTATTATTACTAGTTATAAAATAATTAATTTATTATTTAAACATATATACATTTAAAAAATCATGTAAAAATAGTCTTAACCATGGATATTAACCCAAACTTTATTATTGAGATTTTTAACCCATAAATATGCTTTTCTACAATATGATATGTCAACACCAACTAAGGGTCAAAAGACCATAAGTCATGTTCATATGATGTTTTTTTTAATTAATCAATTTAATTAAAAGGTTAGAAAGTGTATATATACTTTTGAGATAAATTCTCGCCTTTGATATGTGATTATTAAGAATATTCTAAAATATTGAGGTTAAATCATTGCTATCCATCTAAGAATTATTGATAATTAAATTAAAATTTTGTAATCCTATTTCAAAATAGACATGAGGTAATAATAATTTGACTTTTTAATGTTTCTTTGAATATTATAGAATGAGTCAAATGAGTTACACTAAGATATGAGAATCTATAACCATGGCTCATGGTATTAACCCATGGTATTGGCCCATAGTATTAGCCCATGGTATTGACCTATGGTATTAGCCCATGGCTCATGATATTAAGAATCCATGTTATTGGCATGTGGTATTAGCCCATGGTATTGAAAATACATGGTATTGGCCCATGGTATTAGCGAATAATATTTCTAACCAATCTAATTTATAAAGTAAGAATTCTTATTTATAGAATAAGAATTAGATAGTGTGTAAATACCAATTAAAAATCCATATGTAAGGATTTTATTTAACTAAGCTAATTAATATTAATGCATATTTTCGTATGAGAAATAATAAAGGATTGGTGAGTGATAATTTCAGTTAAAGGCGACACGCTAGAGTCGTTTCTTCTAATGAATAAGATCTAGGTTTCTTTCCGTAATGATTCATTTTTCACAGTGTTAAGTATGTGGTGTACATTGTGGTAATTTTTATGTTTAATCTTTTGAAAATAAATTTTTATCATTTTTTATTTTATTATTAACGAGATGGTAGATGAGTGTTTTGATTTTGCGTTTCTCTTTAATTTATAAAACTAAAGCTGTCAAACTTTTTAGCGAATTTGATCTTTAGAGGAGGTTTCTTGCAGCGCCCACTATGGCTACAGTGGGAGTATGTGAGGTGTAGCCATTGGAGAAGAAATAAGTTTCATTATGTGCCATAACTATTTAAATACATCCAATGGGGTTTTTAGAGTTCGATTTCAGATCTTTTCAGGTCTTCATGCTTTATACTAATTAGCTGCTCCACCTTCATATCTTAGAATGTCATTGAAGCACACTTCTAGTTGGTATTCTTTTCATGGGAAGTCCTTTGGACCTCATACTCTTTGAGTTGCCAGGAAGTGAAGTGGGTGGTAGCTGGCGCTGTGGGGGTGAAGCCATAACCTCATAAGCTCTCAATGCGGATGGCCTGCGCTTGAGGCCCCACCGACAGACCATAGAGTCTCCAAAAGTGGAGAAGTGCTTCTGCAGCTTCAATTTGCTCAATCTCCATCTCCTCAGAATGGAGATGGAGATTGGGAAAATTGAAGCTGCAGAAACACTTCTCCACTTTTGGAGACTCTATGGTCTGTCGTGGGGCCTCAGGCAAAGGGCATCGGCATTGAGAGCTTATGAGGTTATGGCTTCACCCCCACAGCGCCGGCTACCACCCACTTCGCTTCTTGGCAACTCAAAGAGTATGATGTCCAAAGGACGTAGCAGGAAAGGAACATCAACTAGAAGTGTGATTAATTGACATTCTAAGATATGGAGGTGGAGCAGCTAATTAGTATAAAGCATGAAGACCTGAAAAGATATTTAAATCCAATTTGATATCCGGGAATAGAGCAGCTGCAACGCTTTCTATTATATCTCACAGCAAGTCTTGTAAGAATCATATACTTATCAAAAACTCAAAATTAAAATGAGGTATGGTTAGAATCTAAAATTATTCTACAGTCGAATTTTTGTCATTCTAATACTGCTGAGTTCACACCTACAGTCCAATTTTTGCAACAATACTTTGGTCATCTGTTAGTGTTATGAATATTTTCAAAATTGATGTCACTGCGTCATTTTTTCTAAAAGATAACAAACCTCCAGCACATCTATTTTAGATCTATTTTAGAGGTGCTTCTAATTGCAGATTTTTCCAAATTCTTAATTGGTTTAATTGGAACATCTATATTTAATTGGTTTTTTTTTGGATATTTAAGTAGACTGGAACTACATCTACATTTAATTGGTACCAAAACTATGTTGTCAACCACGGATCATTATGAAATATTACAATGCTGGAAAATTTAAATCTACAATGGTGTAACAATGTGAAGAATTGGCTCCCCAAATCGCACATGAAAAAATAATTTATGCAATTCATAGTTTAAAGAATCAGCTCCCCAAATCGCACATCAACTGTTTTTGAAAAATTATTTACACAATTTACAGAATGGAGTTGTTTTTAGTGTAATTTTCTGAAGGTGTTTTTGGTGGATTTTTTCCGTTTAATTTCTTTAAAATCCGACAAGAAATTATTGAAAACAGAAATTTGATGGATAACTTGGACAATCCAAGTATCCTAGGAGTTTTTTAGGGTGCTGAATCTATATTTACATTTACTAGTTTAAAAAACAGAAATCAAGATTTTACCTCAATTTGTTTCACTAGATTCTGGCACCGGAACTCCAAAAAGTGGCACTAAAGACTACTCCCTTAAAGAATGGAGTTGTCTTTAGTGCAACTTTTTGGAGTTTCTGGTTCCGGTAAAACAAATTGAGGTAAAATCTTGATTTCTGTTATTTAAACTAATTTTTTACTGTAAATATAAATTCAGCACCCTAAAAAACTTCTAGGACACTTGGATTGTGCAAGTTATCCATCAAATTTCTATTTTCAATAATTTCTTGCCAGATTTTAAAGAAATTAGATCGGAAAAATCCACGAGAAAAGCCTTCAAAAAGTCGCACTAAAGACAACTCCATTCTTTAAAGTAGTCGTCTTTACTTTTTGAAGTTTTTTCTAGTGAATTTTTCCTATCTAATTTCTTTAAAAAAAGCAAGAAATTATTAAAAACCGAAATTTGATAAATAACTTACACAATCCAAGTTTCCTAGAAATTTTTTAGAGTGTTGAATCTATATTTACAGTAAAAAGGCTAATTTAAATAACATAATTCAACTGCTGTACTAAATGTGCTGAATCAACACTCTTTCAAAAAAATATTTTATACAATCCAATGCTCTATTCTGGTAATTTACAGTTATACGCTCTTCTTTATGTTAACGTATCTCCAGTCAGCATGTTTTAACTCGAACTGTTTTGGTTTTGTGCAGGCTTCCTCCTTCTATCGAAACCCTGGCTCGTTTCCTCAGCAGACCAAACCCTCCGGTAGGGTCGCCTTCTTTTTGTATTTCTGTAGTTGGGTTTATCAAGTTCTTGTTTCCTGGTTCCGCCGTTTCGTTGCCAAGCCCTATTGGGCGGCAAACCTTCCAATGTAATGTGCTGTCTATATAAAGTATGTTGTCGTAGTGCGTTCTACTATAACTGTATTATTTTAAGCTTCAAACCCTGGTTTGGGTTATGCTATTACTTTGTCCTTCCTGGACTGTTTGACTCCTTGATGAACTCTATCTTTAAATAATTTATACAAGAACGTTTTTATCTGTGAGGAAATTTGGTAAATGTTTCAATACGATGGGAACTCACCTGGTATCTGTAGAATATCTCTTCCTTGTTTTTCTTTGACTATGATAAGTGGTAAATAGCTCCTTGTTCTGTTCGGCTGTACGTTTCTGTTCCGATTTCTTGTACCTGTTAATACATAACACAAAGGCAAAAAAGAAAGTTTCCTTTTCTCTCTACATGCAGTCATACATTTGCTAGGTTTCAAATCTCATACGAGTCAATTTTATTATCACGCTCACACACGGATATTACATATAATTCGAACTGGAAATGCACACAATAATTTCACAGTACATAGATGTAGACTAATGAACCTGATTGAAAGGTATTACTGGTTGCAGATCTTATTATCCACATTTGTCTTCTTTCTCTGTTTTTCTTGAGGGAAGAATCGAACCCCCCATATGATTGTACTGTTGTTTAAATAACTACAAGTAAAATTCAGTTCTGGTATTCGGTTGAACTGTCAACCGAATGCATCCAACTACTTTTCCAGTTCCTCTTTTTTTCGTAAACAAAAGTAAACTTCTAACTAACTAACTAACTACAGAAACATTTCATATCCCTAGTCTTATTGTCTTTGTGTAACTGACAATTAATAAAAGTAATTATAAGAAAACACAGGTTTCACAACCTGTTCATAACCATGTGCTAGTCACCAAGACAGTTAACCATTTTCTGCCTCCTCTGAGCTGGATGCTCCTGCATCAGGCTCCCGGGGTGGAAAAAATTCATGGCTCCGCTCCATGAGATCATCGACTGAATAACCTGCTTTCTGTATCTGCGTCGCGTCAAGCCACGAACTATCCTCAATTGGACGGTTCTTCCACTTGACCAAATATCGCAGATATTCCTTCCTACGTGTGTGCTTGGCTACTTGTGTGTCGAGAATACTCTTGATCTCAAGGGGTTGTGCCGTAGGCATCTGTCTCATCCAAGAACTCCCATCAAATTCGGTGTCCCGTGCTGGCCTCGCTGTTGCGTCATCTTCAGGATCAGCCACATAAGGAAATAGATCTGCCACGTTAAAGATGGGTGAAATACCTATCCCTGGTGGCAAATGCAATTCATAAGCATTTGCAGAAAATTTGCGAATAATTTTGCAGGGGCCAATCTTCTTAAATTTCAGCTTATTATATTCCCGTTTTGGAAAACGTTCCTTGCACAAGTGTGCAAGGACTTCGTCCCCAACATTAAACTGAACTTCCCGCCTTCTTGAATCAGCTCGTTGCTTGTATTTCTGACTGCTGTCCTGTAGCTTCAGCTTCACCTGCTCATGTAAGTCGCTCATTGCTTGGGCAAAATCTTCCCCGTTAGCACTTCGTTTTTCGAGTTTTCCCAAGTCCCGCAGCTCATGCACTCCGCGAAGATGCATGCCATACAAAATCTGGAAGGGACTGTAACCTGTTTTGCAATTCGGTGAATCGTTATATGCGAACTCCGCCTGAGCAAGTACGCGGTCCCACATTCGTGAATTTTCGCCTATTAAACTCCGTAGCAGATTTCCCAGGCTCCTGTTCACCACTTCAGTTTGTCCATCAGTCTATGGGTGGTAAGCGGAGCTGAACTGCAACTGCGTGTCCAACTTCTTCCATAGGGTTCGCCAAAAATGTCCGGTGAACTTTACATCCCTGTCGGAAATGATGGACCTCGGTAGACCATGCAATCTAACAATCTCTGTGAAAAACAAGTGTGCTACGTGAGTAGCAACTCCGCCTGAGCAAGTACGCGGTCCCACATTCGTGAATTTTCGCGTATTAAACTCCATAGCAGATTTCCTAGGCTCCTGTTCACCACTTCAGTTTGTCCATCAGTCTGTGGGTGGTAAGCGGAGCTAAACTGCAACTGCGTGTCCAACTTCTTCCACAGGGTTCGCCAAAAATGTCCGGTGAACTTTACATCCCTGTCGGAAATGATGGACCTCGGTAGACCATGCAATCTAACAATCTCTGTGAAAAACAAGTGTGCTACGTGAGTAGCATCACTGGTTTTCCTGCAAGGTATAAAATGTGCCATTTTCGAAAACCGATCCACCACTACCATCACTGAATCAAAACCCCACTGTGTCTTAGGCAGACCCAAGACAAAGTCCAAGCTGACTGAGTCCCATGGTCTGCTCGGAATGGGTAGTGGCATATAAAGACCTGCATTTTGACTGTGACCCTTCGCCAATTGACACGTTTTGCACCTGCTTACATACCTCTGCACGTCTCGTCGCAACTTTGGCCAAAAATAAAAATGTTCAACTTGTGAAACTGTTTTGTCTATCCCGAAATGTTCAGCTAGACCTCCACTGTGCTTTTCCCGAATAATGTTTTCCCTCATTGAACAGTCGGGAATGCATAACTGTCCTCCCCTGAACAACAATCCCTCCTGTAGATTGTAATCCAACCACGGACTACTATTTCTCAACAGGGGGTTTTGGCAGGCCTCATAGGCCTCCTTAAATTCTGCATCTGTCTGATACAGATCCCTCAAGTGCTCAAAACCCAGCACCTGCACCGTACTCTCCTGCAAGAGCAAAACTCTTCTGCTTAATGCATCTGCCACCTTGTTGGATTGTCCGCTGATATGCTTCAATACAAATGTAAAGCTTTGCAAATATTCCACCCACTCTGCATGCTTGTGGTTCAACTTGTGCTACTGCATAACATACTATAAAGCAGAATTGTCAGAAAATAACACAAACTCATTACCTAACAAATAGTGCCTCCAGTGCTTCAAGGCTTGAAAAACCGCATAAAATTCCTTGTCGTAAGACGAATACTTCTGCCTGTTGTCGTTCAATTTCTCACTGAAATAAGCAATCAGTCTATCCTCCTGGCTAAGTACTGCCCCAATGGTTGTACCGCTAGCATCACAACGAACTTGAAAAAGTTTGTTGAAATCTGGCAATCTCAAGATCGGCCTCTCAGTGATATTTTTCTTCAAAGTCTGAAAACTGTTTTCTGCTGCTTCAGTCCAGCAAAAAGGTTGATTTGCCTTCTTAATCGTGTCCAACATGGGTGCACAGATCCCGCTAAAATTCCTGATAAAATTCATGTAAAAGCTTGCCAAACCATGAAAGCTTCGAACCTCGAACAAATTCTTTGGGGATGGCCAGCTAACTATCGCTGCAATCTTTTCCGAATCCATCTTCAACTCGTTTTCTGCAATCACAAAGCCCAGATAAACTAATTCTTTTTGGAAAAAAGTACACTTTTTCAAATTTATCAGCAGTTTGTTCTGCTGCAGTCTCCTCAACACACTTCGAACATGTCGAAAGTGTTCCTCCTTTGTTTTGCTGAAAATTAATATATCGTCTAAATACACAATCACAAATTTCCCAATGAATTCCTTCAGTACTTCATTCATTAGGCACATGAAAGTACTAGGGGCGTTGCTTAACCCAAATGGCATCACCAGCCACTCATACAGCCCTTCATTTGTCTTGAAAGATGTCTTCCACTCATCCCCTTCTCGAATTCGGATCTGGTGGTAGCCACTCTTCAAATCAATCTTCGAAAAATATGCTGCCCCACTCAAACAATCCATCATGTCATCCATTCGCGACAGTGGAAACCTGTATCGAATTGTAATCTTATTAATAGCTCTCGAATCAGTACACATTCACCATTCGCCACCTTTCTTAGGAGCTAATACTGTCAGAACTGCACAGGGACTCATACTCTCTCTGATCAGTCCTTTATCAAGTAATTCCTGCACGTGTTTCCGAATTTCTTCATTATCTTTCGGGCTCATACGATAAGTTTCCTTATTTGGTAAGCTAGCTCCTGGTATAAAGTCAATACAGTGACTGATACCTCTCTCGGGGGGCAGTTCATCTGGAAGATCGTCCACTATGATATCTCCAAAATCCTGCAACATGTCCTGAATTTCTTTGGGTAAATCGGAAATCTTTGTGTGCAGTACCACCGTCTTTGGCCTCCTCACAACAACAAAATTCACATCGCTATTTTCAATCTGTTTTAAAAACTCTTTTCCACCCATCAGCAGTGCTTTTACCCCACTGGCTTCTGCTATACCTTCCTCTTTAATGGGTACAAGCGTGTGCTTGATCCCATCTTTGACAAACTTATAGCAGTTCGTTTTTCCGTCATGAACTACTTTTCTGTCAAACTGCCAGGGCCTTCCTAACAGTATATGACATACATCCATTGGCATAACATCACAGATAATTTTGTCCTTATATCTGCCTATCTGGAACTCCACCTCGCACTGTTCGTCAACTAACAGTTGATGTCCTTTCTGCAGCCACGACACTTTGTAGGGAGTGGGATGTTTCAGCTTTTTCAGTCCCAACTTCTCCACCATTTCTGTGGCCACCAAATTATCAGTACTTCCGTTGTCAATAATCAGCTTGCAGCACTTACCCTGTGACTTGCAAACTGTCCGGAACAGGGCCTTTCATTGATCTGGGTCTACCATTTCCTTTGCTGGTTTTAACAGCACCTTATTCAGCACCAAGGCTTCACCTGTTTCTGGTGCATTCTCGACTTCCTGAGGCGATGCCTCTGCTTCCTCCGGCTGGGCAACATAAGCTCCTCTCCCACCTGTTGGTTCACCTTCAGAACATTCATATGATTTGTGCCCCCACTTGTGGCACTGATAGCACTGGACAGTTCCTCTGATCCGACCATTACCTCTCCCTCGTTGGGCTGGTCGTCCCCCTCTAGTGCTGTTGTCCTTTTCTGTTGTTCCTGCAGATTTGGAACCGCTGCCTTCTTCGTTGGAACCTGTACCTCTGCCCCTGCCAAAGGCCTTCCCCTTTCCTCTGCCAGATCCACCTCCTCTTCTGGCATTCTGTTTCCTGTTTATTTTCTCCTTCGCCTTCAAAGAAAACTGGTATGCTTCATCTAAAGTTCTGGGTGAGAGAATACCGATTTCATCCAGTATCTCCCCTCTCAGCCCATTCACGAACCTTGTTGTTTTTTTTGGGGTATCTTCCATATACCCCGCCCGCAGATTCAACTTATAAAATTCTTCTGTATATTCCTTGACTTTCATTCCCCTTTGCCTCAAGTTCTGTACTTGCCTGTACAACATAATCTGATAGTCTTTCGGCAGAAATTTCTCTTTCAGCTTTGCCTCCATTCTGGCCCACTTCTTTATAGGCTGTTTATGTAACCTTTTTCTTTCTGCCTGAACGCTGTCCCACCACAAGGACGCATGTCCTTTCAACTTTGTGGCAGCGAACTTCACCTGCTTGTCCTCACTGGTTTCCTCAAATTCGAAATATTTGTTTACTTCACTTAGCCAGTCCAATAACACATCTGCCGACAAACTTCCGTCATAAGTGGAAAGTTCATGTTTTGGCTTATGACTGGATAACAGTACTGACCTCAATAACCTGAATTCAGGTGTCACCCCTTCGAATTCATTCGCTGGTTCTGCAACCTCTTCATCACTGTCATCCGCGGGGTCTCTCCTTCCCCCAGCTTCTACTGCTGTCAATCTTTCCTGCAAAATTCGTATTTCTTCCCTCAGTCCCTCTTCCGCTGCTCTTCGGACTGCTCTTCCTCTTCCTTTTCCTCTTCTTCCAACCTCCATTTTTTTTTCCTCTGTCTCCTGCAACCCGCTCTGATACCAAAAATGACGAAGGCTTGTAAATATACCTTTGTATATCGGTGATACAGTGCAATAAATTTCGGATTTCAAACAACAATAAGTGTGAATCTACTTAATGGGGTGCCAGCTCAGTTGTATGGTTTCCAACTGTGCTTTAATTTGCGGTCTATCTACACGTCATCAGCTTTAATTATGGTAGGTGTACACCCAATCCATTGGATTCCGCGGCAACCACTTCACATTTATCGCTCCTCCGTTCGATGCATGGTATATTGATTGTGCTCCGATTTTTACGCTCCTCTTTTATGCTTGTGAACTATACTCCGGTGATATTTGTTATTGTTCTGTCAACTGACAATGCGGAGGAAGGGTTTCTTTGCCTGTCACTGGTCTTCTGAGTTTTGCGAAGATACCTGTGCAAGATTGTGTGTCTTCTCTGGCAAGGTATGTGTTTTCCTTTGCGTTCTATAATGTGTCCTCAGTTCAGTCGTTGGCTCCCTCCTTCCTGTTAAGTTTTCTCTGTCAATAACTTTCGTTAACGAATCCTGTGTGAGGATTTCTTCCCGTGATAACTCTTCAGATTTCAAAAGCGCTTTCAGCTGTGCGCTTACTGTTCTTCCTTATGCTACCCCTGCTAACATCGACTGTTTGTCAATTTCATCTACAGGCGCGACCAATCAAAGTTCTTCTGCTCGGCTTTGTGGTCAATGTGAACAACAGGTATTTGCTCTCCTCCAATTTCACGATGCGCCACTCCTCTTTGCGGTTCTAACCTATTTGCCCCTTCGTGAACAGAAATTGTTGGTTTGATAAAACCCTGGGTTCCCTCTGTCCTACCCAGTTTCTCCGGTGAGTTTCTTTTCAATGCTCTATTCTGGTAATTTACAATTATACGCTCTTCTTTATGTTAACGTATCTCCAGTCAGCATGTTTTAACTCGAACTGTTTTGGCTTTGTGCAGGCTTCCTCCTTCTATTGAAACCCTGGCTCGTTTCCTTAGCAGACCAAACCCTCCGGTAGGGTCGCCTTCTTTTTGTATTTCTGTAGTTGGGTTTTTCAAGTTCTTGTTTCCTGGTTCCGTCGTTTCATTGCCAAAACCTATTGGGCGACAAACCTTCCAATGTAATGTGTTGTCTATATAAAGTATGTTGTCGTAGTGAGTTCTACTGTAACTGTATTATTTTAAGCTTCAAACCCTGGTTCGGGTTATGCTATTACTCTGTCCTTCCTGGACTGTTTGACTCCTTGATGAACTCTGTCTTTAAATAATTTATACAAGAACGTTTTTATCTGTGAGGAAATTTGGTAAATGTTTCAATACGATAGGAACTCACCTGGTATCTGTAGAATATCTCTTCCTTGTTTTTCTTTGACTATGATAAGTGGTAAATAGCTCCTTGTTCTGTTCGGCTGTACGTTTCTGTTCCGATTTCTTGTACCTATTAATACATAACACAAAGGCAAAAAAGAAAGTTTCCTTTTCTCTCTACATGCAGTCATACATTTGCTAGGTTTCAAATCTCATACGAGTCAATTTTATTATCACGCTCACACACGGATATTACATATAATTCGAACTGGAAATGCACACAATAATTTCACAGTACATAGATGTAGACTAATGAACCTGACTGAAAGGTATTACTGGTTGCAGATCTTATTATCCACGTTTGTCTTCTTTCTCTGTTTTTCTTGAGGGAAGATCTAGAAGAGGTTTGCATATAAAGACATTTGATCCATCTTGGCTCTTGGTAGATCCAGAGTCCAGATTTATCCAAACCATCTTAATTTAGCCTTTAAGTAAACTATGATCCACATGAATATCATGGGTCAATACCATGGGTTGTTTTTATAGTTTGTTATTATTATTATTTTTTATTGTATTTTGACCTAGTTAAAATGTTCATTACATTATGTCAATCTTTTTATTTAATTTACTTTTATTTTCCTTTAAATAAACTATATTCCACATGACTACCATGGGTTGTTTTTGTTTTTATAGTTTATTATTTTATTTTATTTTATTATTTTTATTAGTCAAAATGTTAAACATGACATTACAACATTTCTATTATACACCTAAAATCAATCTAACTTATTAAAAAGAAAGAAAGAAAAACTAACATTATAAATATATATATATATATATATATATATATATATATATATATATATATATAACTATTTACTTGTGATCTAATGGCCCAAAACATTTCAATCGTCTAACATTTAATCCAATGGCTCACACATGGATACATTGGTAGCTAGGAAAATTGTTTTCAAATAAGAACGCCTTACGACGTAAATATGTATTTGGCCCATGGTATTTAGCCCATGGTATTAATAATAATTTGTTCCATGGTATTTGGCCCATGGTATTAATAATAATTTGTTCCATGGCGTTTGGCCCATAGCCTTCACCTAAATAAAACTTTTTTTTGAGTTTTCTTAAATATATAAGGAGGTTTATGGAGTAAATATAAAAATGGGTTTTATTTATTTACCATACCTCTTGAGTAAGTACAAAAACAGATTTTACTTGGCTCATAGGTTTCACTTAAATAAAACGTCTTTTTTGAATTTTCTTAAATATATAAGGAGGTTTATGGAGTAAATATAAAAATGGGTTTTATTTATTTACCATACCTCTTGAGTAAGTATAAAAACATATTTTACTTATTTACCATACCTCCGGTTTATTTATATTTTTATTTATTTACCATACTTTTTTAGTGTTAGTAAATATAACTTTGGGTTAAAAAGTAGGGATAATTATTACAAATATATTGATTACAATTAAGCTGAAATTACAAAATGTTTACAAACTTTCTTACATTACATCTACACACGTACCCTATATATTGAACCGACATTACAAAAGTTTACAAACTTTTTTACATTACATCTACACATCTACCCTATACTGGGTTGTAGAGCGCCTTTCGACACAATAATATTAATTTGGCCCATGGTATTTGTCCCATAGCCTTCACCTAAATAAAACATCATTTTTTAGTGTCTTTAAATATAAAGATGATTATGGAGTAAATATAAAATATGGTATTTGCCCCATGGTATTAATAATAATTTGTTCCATGGTATTTGGCCCATGGTATTTAGCCCATAGTATTAATAATAATTTGTTTCATGGTATTTGGCCCATGGTATTAATAATAATTTGTTCCATGGTGTTTGGCCTATAAGCTTCACCTAAATAAAACTTCTTTTTTGAGTTTTCTTAAATATATAAACAGGTTTATGGAGTAAATATAAAAATGGGTTTTATTTATTTACCATACCTTTTGAGTAAGTATAAAAACAAATTTTACTTTTTTACCATACCTCCGGTTTATTTATATTTTTATTTATTTACCATACCTCTGGTTTATTTATATTTTTATTTATTTACCATACCTTTCTGAGTGTTCGTAAATTTAACTTTGGGTTAAAAAGTAGGGATAATTATTACAAATATATTGATTACAATTAAGCCGACATTATAAAATGTTTACAAACTTTCTTACATTACACCTACACATGTACCCTATATATTGAACTGTCACTACCATCCACAACTATTTACACATAGTAAAAAAAAAAATTTAATTTCATACTCACAATTACCACAACCCAGATTTACATTCGATTTTAACCTTACAATGAATTCACCTATCATTCGTTCTGAAATGACGTAGTCATCATTGCAAATGTAAATATAGAATCAATTTTGGTGATTGCTATGGTTTAATCTTGGTATAGCCCCACATGGGAACGTTACATGTGTTTAAATGCGGAAATAATTGCGCAAATAATATCTATGTACCGGTGCAAGATTTGCTAATTGTTACTCGAGTCGAATGTCTCGAATTCTATTAAGCATTAATCATCGATCCCTATACAATTTTAAACTCAATTGCAGCGTCCTGTTTATGGACTGTTGGTCATGCCACATGGCGCTTAACTCCTCTCACCGAGGCGGAGGTGTCAACTCCTCTGGCAATGTTGTATAGGGTTATTAAGTTTTTTGGGACAGGTGTGATTCTCGCCTTGATTTCTACGGAGATAACAAGGGAAAACAACTGGAGTCTACAGCCAGTCGACTGGTTTTCTCAGCATTATCGCTCTCCTAGTTGCGCGCTAGCTGATTCGACTCCGCTCTGGTTTATATGGCGTAGATTTCTCTGGTTTTATGGTAAGCGTTCCCTCGACATGCCTTCCCAACGTTTTCCAATTTTCATTTGCTCTGTTCAGTTCTGGTTTTAACTTCCATTTCTTTTTATGTGTTTACTCTAGTATCATGATTATTCTTCCAGGTTTACTCGGCTCACATTGGAGCAAAATCCCCATCGCTACTCGAAGAAACTATCCTTCCAGCAAAACCCCTAAGCATCTTCGATAGGTATGGAGACTTACCCGACAACCTTTGCACGATTCAGGTTTTTTCAAAGCTAAGTTGTAATCCCAATTCGGCCTTTTGAATGTTTAAAGATACTTCTTTTAACCCTCGTCTTTTTTTTTTCTTTCGGAATGGGTTAGGCTTCACGAAGCTGGAATCCTCGACAGGTAAGCTATTTTCAGGCTTTCTCTTCCTAGCTCGGTTTATCCTTTCGCCAGTCCTTAGCTGACTTATGAATTTTATTAAGTTTCTAATCTGGGTGGTTTGCTTGCAGGTTAGGAAGGCTCGCTAAACCCTACCCTTAGCTCCTCGAGTTTAAATTTCTTCCTGCAGCTAACTTGACTTCATCGTCCATTCACAGGTACCCTGTGCTGATACGAGTATTAGATAGCCATGGCTCCAATAGCTTGCGCAATAATTTTGTCTTGAATCTAGAATACTTTGCCTAGGGTTTATAGCTCGCAGAGTCTAGTTTTCTTATATTATTAGTTCTCTGAGCTTCGTCTCAGTTCATTCTGTATAACGGTTATGGATTTATGGCGATTTCTTGGACTGTGTAACTATTTAAGGTTCTGGTTAATGTGACTGAAGCTTCGAAGTCTGACAATCAATTTGTTTTGCAATACCCCGATCTGGTACTTATTTACCCTTTTTTTTTTTTCGAGGGTTCTTTTCCCTTTACGGGTTTATCAATTTGTAAACAGAGTTCCACTGCATTAAGGTATATTTCTTTTTAAGAGCTAGCTGTAAGTATTGTTTATCTCTTATTGATTCGTAACGCCGGAATAATGTATGAAAAACATATGAACTCGTATGGGCCTTCACTGTTAGGGTAGTATTCATTATAGTGTTATGGTGTTCTGTCTTTGCATTCTTCCTCTATTGTATTATGGACTCTCGCGCAGATTTATGTCTCAGTTGTGCAATGGTTTCTCTCTTTTCACATGGTTTCATTTATTCCTATTGTTCTGTCCAATACAATAGTAATCGTTAACTGCACTGAAGATTTATGTCTCTCTGTGTTTTCATCATTATGGGTTTCTATGTTTTCTTGCAAAGAGTTTCTCTGATATCATTACTTGAAACAGAGGGTTATGAATGTCTTGCAAACTTCTATTTTGGATTTTTAAATTGTTGAAAACTCGCTTAGACCTTACGGCACCGGTCCGTCATTTCAAAGGGTTGCGTATAGCTTTTATAAGACGAACAGGAGCAGGGCAGGGTTTCGACCCAGACCCGGCTCTACAAGTTCAGTACCCCCCTAAATCGGATTTACTTCAATAACACTACTTGAAAGGTACATTTATCACTAGTTACTATTGCATGCATAGCCGTTTTCTTTCCTGTCTTTCGTTTTACAACTACAGAGTTTACTCGTACAGTAGTTTTAATCAGTACTAAACTTTGTACTCCCTGTTTCCTTGCGTATTATAATCACAGTTAATCTATTCACAAAGTTTTGTTGAAAAAAAAATATAAAAATATAAAAACCCCTGTACGTTTTCAATATGAGTCTCATTAAGAAAAGAAGTAAATTTCAGCTTTGCAACTCTCTTATGCGCTACACATAGTATTACTACAGAAATGGAAAGACGTTAAGTCTAGCATACAATCTTTGTTTCCACTACACAGTGTATTAACATACCACGTTTTCTGGCAACTTCCAGTTTTACTGAGAATTGCTGGACAGATACCTTGGCAACGCTAGTACATTCAGAACTTACTAGCAGAAAAGTCTTTAACCAGGAAGAACCATGGACAGTCTAATTTCTGCATTTTCTAAAAGAAACAGTTAACCTGTAATCATAAAGTTCCAGTTATTGTATACTTATCTGAAAAGGAACAACAACTCTTTAAATTGTGGTCCTCCCAACCATCAAGGGAGGCAATGACGTCCTCCTCTTGCCCCCTAGCTCCAAAATTCTGGACGGCGCCACGGGTAACAGTGGATAATTCTTCTACTGTGACCTCTGGATGGCCAATCCAGTCACAAAACAGGGAATCTGGTTCACAAGGGTTGCAGAAGTTATTCTCAACTTGTCTTCCACCCAGCTCTAGAAAATGCTTCACCCTATTCTCCATTTTTTTACAAAACCCCTACCCCTCTCCTGGGATTTCCTTTTATCCCTAGAGGGTAGGTAACTGTTTTTCCAACTGTTCCCAACCACCTCCTATTCTTAGAAACTTTTACCAACAACTTAAGAGATTTTCTTTCCATTCATTTGTTCCTCTTATTAACTCAGTAATTCAAAGTAAAATGATACTTTTGTTTCATGACAATACAATTGAGTTTTTCTTGCCAGAATTAAAAAAATAATAATAAATAAACAAATTGTCTTTTTAACTTGTTATTGCTAATTAACTCTTAATGAGGCTGTCATATCTGCCCCCCTGGAAGTAACATCGTCCTCGGTGTTTCAGCCCATCTCTGCAAAGAGTTCCGGGTATGCTTCCTGCATAAATTTTTCATCCTCCCAAGTAGCTTCGTCCGGTCCAAAGTGCTTCCACTGCACTTTCACCTGGATGACTATTCTTTTACGGAATTCAATTTCTCTTCGATCAAGTATGCGTTGCGGCTCTACCAGAAACTCTCTGTCCGGTTCTACCTGAAAAGAACAAAAGTGTTTCCAAATCAGTACACTTAAATGTATTTGAATGTTCAAGTTAGGATTTATTCCTATCCTTCTTCCTACCTGAATATTCTGCCAATGAATTACATGTTTTTCATCATGTACATATTGCTTCAACAAGGATACATTGTGTACTCGGATATGGCTGGGCAAAACCAATCTATAGGCTACTAGTCCCACTCTTTCCAATATTTGGAAAGGGCCACAGTACCGAGGAGCCAGTTTAGCACAAGAGGTCCACCTCATGGTACTTCTTTTAGGCTTAATTCTTACGTATACATGGTCCCCTATCCCGAATTCACGGTAGGACCTTTTCTTGTCTGCAAAAATCTTTTTCCTATCTTGCGCAGCCTTCAAATTCTGCCTTATTCTTTTTACCTCAGCTTCCATTTCCGCCAACATTTCAGGTCCCAACAATAATTTTGTTTCGGGACTACTCCAGTTTATAGGCGTGCGACATTGCCTACCATATAACGCTTCAAAGGGGCTCATTTTCAGAGACTCCTGGTACCCATTGTTATATGCAAACTCCATAAGATGCAAGTAATCTTCCACTTGGTTGGCTGCTACATCACGTACATGCGCAACATGTCTTCCAGAATTTGGTTTACCCATTCTGTCTGCCCATCAGTCTGAGGATGATAGGCAACACTAAAGTGTACCTGGGTTCCTAATCCAGAGAACAAAGTTTTCCAAAACGCGGATGTAAACTTGACATCCCGATCTGAAATCACAGTTTTAGGTATGTCATGCAACCTAAAGATCTCCTTCATGAATATATCCGCAATTTGTACCATCTTGTAGGTAGATTGTACAGGTATGAAATGAGTAGATTTGCTTAATCTGTCCACCACTACCATAATAGAATCATTTTGCTTCTTTGTTCGTGGTAAACCTGTGATGAAATCTAAGGAGATAACCTCCCACTTCCATTCAGGAATGGGTATGGGCTGTAACAACCCTGCAGGATGTTGATGCTCCACTTTAACCTGTTGACATTCCAAACATTTGCTTAGATATTCTGCAATGTTCTTACACATACCTGGCCAATAATATACTTTTCTTATTGCAGTGAGCATCTTTTGATATCCCAGATGGCCAGCGTAATTGTTGCGGTGAAATTCATTCAAGATTAACTCCTTAAGACTTGCGTGGTTAGGCACATAGATTCTTCCGCGGAAGGTCAACACCTGCCCTTCCTTCCTTCCATACTTTGTTGCCTTGCCATGCTTTTTATCATCTTCCATTTGCTGCCACAAGAATTTATATTCCGGGTCTTTCTGGGCTTCCTCCTTTAATTGTTCCAGCAGTTGGCTTTCCAACTGATTATAGTATAGGGCAGAAATACCGTGCAGTTTTCTGCTTAACACGTCGGCAACTCTATTTTCCTTCCCCTTAACATGCTGAATGTCCATGTCAAATTCACTCAAAAAGGCACTCCACCTTGCCTGTCTAGAATTTAAATCTGCTTGCTTAAAATAGTTAGTCAAGCTGCTATGGTCTGTTTTAAGCACAAATCTTTTTCCCAGCAGATAATGCCTCCATACTCGGAGGGCGTGCACTACTGCGGTAAGCTCCAAGTCATAAGCAGAATATTTTTGTTCATGTTCTTTCAGCTTCCTTGACTCGTAGGCTATCACTTTACCTTCTTGAGTTAGTATTGCTCCAACTCCTTCCTTGCTTACGTCAGTACAGACCTCATAGTCCTTTTCCAGGTCAGCTACCTTCAGTACTAGAGCTGTGGTTAGGAGTTGTTTCAGCCTTTCGAAGTTGTCCTGACATTCCTTCGTCCATTTGAAGAGCTTGCCTTTCTTCTGCAAAGACGTGATGGGAAAAGCAATTTTAGAAAACCCTTCTATGAACCTTCTATAATACCCAACTAGACCCATAAATGATCTAATTTCCACCACATTCTGAGGTACTCACCATTCCATGATGGTTTTGATCTTTTCGAGATCAACAACTATCCCTTCAGCTAATATAATGTGTCCCAAGTATTGGATTTTTGTTTTAAAGAAATTTCATTTGCTAAATTTAGCATAAAGTTGATGTTTCCTCAGCGTTTCCAATACTATCCTCAAATGCTCCTTATGTTCTGCCTCACTTTTTGACTATACCAGTATGTCATCTATGAAAATAAGTACAAAGTTATCCAAAAACTGATGGAAAATGCCATTCATCAACCTCATAAAGGTTGTTGGTGCGTTTGTCAATCCAAAGGGAAGCACAACAAATTCATAATGACCATATCGAGTGCAGAATGTTGTTTTGCAAATATCGTCATCCTTAATCCGAATCTGATGATACCCAGATCTTAAATCTATTTTAGAGAACACCTTAGCCCCTCTTACCTGATCGAATAAATCATCGATCCTTGGTAAGGGGTATTTGTTTTTAACAGTCAGCTTATTAAGCTGTTTGTAGTCCATACACATACGTAATGTTCCGTCTTTCTTCTTAACGAAAAGAAATGGTGCTCCCCAAGGAGACACACTTGGGCGGATATAGCCCTTTTCTAACAATTCTTGTAACTGTATCTTCAGTTCTGTTAACTCTGGCACACTCATTCTATAAGGGGCTCTTGATACCGGAGAGGTTCTCGGCAATAATTCAATAGTAAAATCAATATCTCTTTTGGGTGGCAAACCAGGAATTTCTTTTGGAAATACATCCAGGAATTCTTGTACCATAGGAATATCTTCCATTATTGGAGCCTTTTCCTTGGAGTCCGCATATCCTACTTGTATTGCATACAGTTGGCATCCCTTTCTGATACACTTACCCATCTGGGATGCTGTGATTGGTCGTAGTTGTATGGGCTTTTTAATTCCTTGAATTTATTTCCGCGTACCATCTTGCATTCTAAAAGAGATAATCTTTTCTTTGCAGTCCACTAATGCCCAGTGTTTCTCCAACCAGTCCATACCCAGTAAGACATCATAAGACCCCAGCGGTAGGATATTTAAATCCACCTGTAGCTGCTGTTCTGCCACTTCCAGCACACAATTAGGAACTTTTGCTGTTATCTTTCATTTTGCGCCAATAGCTAGCTGTACTAGCCAAGAATTCTTATATTTTTGTTCCTTTAATTTACATGTTTCCACTAACTTGGGACTTACATAACTCAAACTTGCTCCAGGATCTACCAAAATTGAAACAGGTTTAGTTAGTAAAATACCTTCTAGCTCGATCATTGTAGGTTGAAAATCGGCCTGCCGATCTTCCAAGGCTGCATTGATGCAAGGTATGTTACGCGCCACGTCCCCCACTGTAGATGCCTTCTGCAAATTTGCTACTGTTTCACTTTTATTCCGTCGGGGACAATTTTTATAATAATGAGCTTCCCCACAGCCCCAACACTGTAGAGGAGGTTTAGAAATCTGCCCTTGATCTGGCTTGCTTGATGCTTCTGTGGGCTTCTCCTCAGCTGGCCACTTGGTTATTTGATGATTTTTACCAAACTGCTTGCTGATAGAGTTTTGTGCTGTACTTTTAAAGTTGTTGTTTTTACCGCCTTTAAAAGTAGAGTTATTTTTCTGATTTTTCTTTGGCTGTCAACGCTTTCCTCCTTCACCCTTGGCCTTGTTATGCTGATAGCACATTCGTGATTTTCGGATAGCCACATCCATAGTCTGAGGGTTAAAAAATTCTATCCGCTCTCTCATATGAGCAAGTAATCTGCTTAAAAACCTCTGCACCTTGGCTTTCTCTTCTCAGAGATAAGGTACGTATCGTAAAAGGGAAGTACATTTTGTAACATAGTCGTCCATGGTCATTTGTCCCAGTCGAAGATCATGGAATTCCTTAGCTTTGTCATCATAGAATCTTTCTGTCAAGTATTTATCCTTAAATTACTGCTGGAACAGTTCCCATGTGATGTCGCGCTCATCAATGCTGCGTACATTCTTCACCTCTTCCCACCACAGGGTGGCTTTTTCTCGTAACTGGTATATAGCCAATATGGCCTTCAGATTGCTGCTATATTCATATACCTAGAAATACTTATGTATATTGATTAACCAGGCTTCAGCTGCCTCCTCTACCTCACCATCGAACGTTGGTGGCTTAATTTTATGAAATTCCCCCTGCAGTTCCACTTTCTGTCTTTTAAGATCTTGCTGGTCAGACAAATTGCCAGACTCCGCTTCATTATAATTCTTGTTTTTGCTCTTCTGGGAGAGACTCTTTTCAGTTCTACCAGTAGTGTTGTTTCAGGTTTGCTGATCCTCTGGTTCCGTCGACAACTCTTTCTCAGCACTGGGGTGTCTCGTCTCCTGACTTTATTTATCAGACAAACTTTTCAGGATCCTTTCTTGATCTTGCAACAACCTCTCATTGTCCCTCCGGACTCTTATCATTTCCTCTTGGAGTTGTTGTACCGTATTTAGCAGAAATTCGGTTTGTTGCTGATGTTCCTCAAGCAATCGACTTGTCTTTTGGTGTTGTTCCACAGTTAATTGAACCCACATTTCTGGATTCAAAACTGTCGGGGCTTGAGTCTCCTCTGGTTGTGATTGGGTTGCCATTTCTCTTGCTTCCCCTTAGTGCACTATACACATACACAGCTTCACTGTTAGTAGACCCTTAGGATCCCAGTGTAGCAATCCAGCTTTGATACCACTTGTCACTACCATCCACAACTATTTACACATAGTAAAAAAAAAAAATTTAATTTCATACTCACAATTACCACTACCCAGATTTACATTCGATTTTTACCTTACAATGAATTCACCTATCATTCGTTCTGAAATGAAGTAGTCATCGTTGAAAAGGTAAATATAGAATCAATTTTGGTGATTGCTATGGTTTAATCTTGGTATAGCCCCACATGGGAACGTTACATGTGTTTAAATGCAGAAATAATTGCGCAAATAATATCTATGTACTCGTGCAAGATTTGTTAATTGTTACTCGAGTCGAATGTCTCGAATTCTGTTGAGCATTAATCATCGATCCCTATACAATTTTAAACTTAATTGCAGCGTCTTGTTTATGGACTGCTGGTCATGCCACATGGCGCTTAAATCCTCTCACCGAGGCAGAGGTGTCAACTCCTCTGGCAATGCTGTATAGGGTTATTAAGTTTTTTGGGACATGTGTGATTCTCGCCTCGATTTCTACGGAGATGACGAGGGAAAAAAACTGGATTCTACAGCCAGTCGACTGGTTTTCTCAGCATTATCGCTCTCCCAGTTGCGCACTAGCTAATTCGACTCCGCTCTGGTTTATATGGCGTAGATTTCTCTAGTTTTTATGGTAAGCGTTCCCTCGACATGCCTTCCCAGCGTTTTCCAGTTTTCATTTGCTTTGTTCAGTTCTGGTTTTAACTTCCATTTCTTTTTATGTGTTTACCCTGGTATCATGATTATTCTTCCAGGTTTACTCAGCTCACACTGGAGCAGAATCCCCACCGCTGCTCGAAGAAACTATCCTTCCAGCAAAACCCCTAAGCATCTTCGATAGGTATGGAGACTTACCCGACAACCTTTGCATGATTCAGGTTTTTTCAAAGCTAAGTTGTAATCCCAATTCGGCCTTTTGAATGTTTAAAGATACTTCTTTTAACCCTCGGTTTTTTTTTTTTTTCTTTCGGAATGGGTCAGGCTTCACGAAACTAGAATCCTCGACAGGTAAGCTATTTTCAGGCTTTCTCTTCCTAGCTCGGTTTATACTTTCGCCAGTCCTTAGCTGACTTATGAATTTTATTAAGTTTCTAATCCGGGTGGTTTGCTTGCAGGTTAGGAAGGCTCACTAAACCCTACCCTCAGCTCCTCGAGTTTAAATTTCTTCCTACAGCTAACTTGACTTCATTGTCCATTCACAGGTACCCTGTGCTGATATGAGTATTAGATAGCCATGGCTCCAATAGCTTACGCAATAATTTTGTCTTGAATCTGGAATACTCTGCCTAGGGTTTATAGCTCGCAGAGTCTAGTTTTCTTATATTATTAGTTCTCTGAGCTTCGTCTCAGTTCATTCTGTATAACGGTTATGGATTTATGGCAATTTCTGTGTAACTATTTAAGGTTCTAGTTAATGTGACTGAAGCTTCGAAGTCTGACAGTCAATTTGTTTTGCAATACCCCGGTCTGGTACTTATTTACCCTTTTGTTTTTTTCGAGGGTTATTTTCCCTTTACGGGTTTATCAATTTGTAAACAGAGTTCCACTGCATTAAGGTATATTTCTTTTTAAGAGCTAGCTGTAAGTATTGTTTATCTCCTATTGATTCGTAACGTCGGAATAGTGTATGAAAAACGTATGAACTCGTATGGGCTTTCACTATTAGGGTAGTATTCATTATAGCATTATGGTGTTCTGTCTTTGCATTCTTCCTCTATTGTATTATGGACTCTCGCGCAAATTTCTGTCTCAGCTGTGAAATGGTTTCTTTCTTTTCACACGGTTTCATTTATTCCTATTGTTTTGTCCAATACAATAGTAATCGTTAACTGCACTAAAGATTTATGTCACTCTGTGTTTTCATCATTATGGGTTTCTACGTTTTCTTGCAAAGAGTTTCTCTGATATCATTACTTGAAACAGAGGGTTATGAATGTCTTGCAAACTGCTATTTTGGATTTTTAAATTGTTGAAAACTCGCTTAGACCTTACGGCACCGGTCCGCCGTTTCAAAGGACTGCGTATAGCTTTTATAAGACGAACAGGAGCAGGGCAGGGTTTTGACCCAGACCCGGCTCTACAAGTTCAGTACCTCCTTAAATCGGATTTACTTCAATAACACTACTTGAAAGGTACATTTATCACTGGTTACTATTGTATGCATAGCCATTTTCTTTCCTGTCTTTCATTTTACAACTATAGTGTTTAATCGTACAGTATTTTTAATCAGTACTAAACTTTGTACTCCCTGTTTCCTTGCGTATTATAAACACAGTTAATCTATTCACAGAGTTTTGTTGAAAAAAAAAATATAAAAATATAAAAACCCCTGTACGTTTTCAATATGAGTCTCATTAAGAAAAGAAGTAAATTTCAGCTTTGCAACTCTCTTATGCACTACACATAGTATTACTACAGAAATGGAAAGAAGTTAAGTCTAGCATACAATCTTTCTTTCCACTACACAGTGTATTAACATACCGGGTTTTCTGGCAACTTCCAGTTTTACTGAGAATTGCTGGACAGATACCTTGGCAGCGCTAGTACATTCAGAACTTACTAGCAGAAAATTCTTTAACCAGGAAGAACCATGGACAGTCTAATTTCTGCATTTTCTAAAAGAAACAATTAACCTGTAATCATAAAGTTCCAGTTATTGTGTACTTATCTGAAAAGGAACAACAACTCTTTAAACTGTGGTCCTCCCAACCATCAAGGGAAGCAATGATGTCCTCCTCTTGCCCCCTAGCTCTAGAATTCTGGACGGCGCCATGGGTAACAATGGATAATTCTTCTGCTGTGACCTCTGGATGGCCAATCCAGTCACAAAACAGGCAATCTGGTTCACAAGGGTTGCAGAAGCTATTCTCAACTGGTCTTCCACCCAGCTCTAGAAAATGCTTCACCCTATTCTCCATTTTTTTACAGAACCCCTGCCCCTCTCCTGGGATTTCCTTTTATCCTTAGAGGGTAGGTAACTGTTTTTCCAACTGTTCCCAACCACCTCCTATTCTTAGAAACTTTTACCAACATCTTAAGAGATTTTCTTTCCATTCATTTGTTCCTCTTATTAACTCAGTAATTCAAAGTAAAATGATACTTTTGTTTCATGACAATACAATTGAGTTTTTCTTGCGAGAATTAAAAAAATAAATAAATAAACGAATTGTCTTTTTAACTTGTTAATGCTAATTAACTCTTAATGAGGCTGTCACATGAACCGACATTACAAAAGTTTACAAACTTTCTTACATTACATCTACATCTACCCTATACTGGGTTGTAGAGCGCCTCTCTGCGCAATAATATTAATTTGGCCCATGGTATTTGTCCCATAGACTTCACCTAAATAAAACATCATTTTTGAGTGTCGTTAAATATAAAGATGATTATGCAGTAAATATAAAATATGATATTTGGCCCATGGTATTAATAATAATTTGTTCCATGGTATTTGGCCTATGGTATTTAGCCCATGGTATTAATAATAATTTGTTCCATGGTATTTGGCCCATGGTATTAATAATAATTTGTTCCATGGTGTTTAGCTCATAGGCTTCACCTAAATAAAACTTCTTTTTTGAGTTTTATTAAATATATAAGGAGGTTTATGGAGTAAATATAAAAATGGGTTTTATTTATTTACCATACCTCTTGAATAAGTATAAAAACATATTTTACTTATTTACCATACGTCCGGTTATTTGTGTTTTTATTTATTTACCATACCTTTTTGAGTGTTCGTAAATATAACTTTGGGTTAAAAAGTAGGGATAATTATTACAAATATATTGATTACAATTAAGCCGACATTACAAAATGTTTACAAACTTTCTTACATTACATTTACACATGTACCCTATATATTGAAACAACATTACAAAAGTTTAAAAACTTTCTAACATTACATCTACACATCTACCCTATACTGGGCTGTAGAGCGCCTCTCCACGCAATAATATTAATTTGGCCCATGGTATTTGTCCCATAGACTTCACCTAAATAATACATCCTTTTTGAGTGTCCTTAAATATAAAGATGATTATGGAGTAAATATAAAATATGGTATTTGGCCCATGGTATTAATAATAATTTGTTCCATGGCGTTTGGCCCATAGGCTTCACCTAAATAAAACTTCTTTTTTGAGTTTTCTTAAATATATAAGGAAGTTTATGGAGTAAATATAAAAATGGGTTTTATTTATTTACCATACCTCTTGAGTAAGTATAAAAACAGATTTTACTTATTTACCATACCTCCGGTTTATAAATACCTCTTGAGTATAAAAACAGATTTTATTTATTTACCATACCTCTTGAGTAAGCATAAAAATAGATTTTACTTCTTTACCATACCTCCGGTTTATTTATATTTTTATTTATTTACCATACCTTTCTCAGTGTTCGTAAATATAACTTTGGGTGTAAAAGTTTATTAGAAATATATTGATTACAATTAAGCCAACATTACAAAATGTTTACAAACTTTCTTACATTACATCTATGCATGTACCCTATATATTGAACCGACATTACAAATGTTTACTAACTTTCTTACATTACATCTACACATCTACCCTATACTGGGTTGTAGAGGCACTATATATTGAACCGACATTACAAAAGTTTACAAACTTTCTTACATTACATCTACACATCTACCTTATACTGGGCTGTAGAGGTGCTATATATTGAACTGACATTACAAAAGTTTACAAACTTTCTTACATTACATCTACACATCTACCCTATACGCCTCTACAGCCCAGTATAGGGTAGATGTGTAGAAGTAATGTAAGAAAGTTTGTAAAATTTTGTAATGTCGGTTCAATATATAGCGCCTCTGCCCAGTATAGGGTAGATGTGCAGATGTAATGTAAGAAAGTTAGTAAACTTTTGTAATGTCGGTTCAATATATAGGGTACATGCGTAGATGTAATGTAAGAAAGTTTGTAAACATTTTGTAATGTCGGCTTAATTGTAATCAATATATTTGCAATAATTATCCCTACTTTTTAACCCAAAGTTATATTTACGAACACTCAAAAAGGTATGGTAAATAAATAAAAATATAAATAAACCGGAGGTATGGTAAATAAGTAAAACCTGTTTTTATACTTACTCAAAATGTATGGTAAATAAATAAAACCCATTCTTATATTTACTCCATAAACCTCCTTCTATATTTAAGAAAACTCAAAAAAGAAGTTTTATTTAGATGAAGCCTATGGCCCAAACGCCATGGAACAAATTATTATTAATACCATGGGCCAAATACCATGGAACAAATTATTATTAATACCATGGGCCAAATACCATATTTTATATTTACTCCATAAACATCTTTATATTTAAGGACACTAAAAAAGAATGTTTTATTCAGGTGATGTCTATGGGACAAATACCATGGGCCAAATTAATATTATTGCGCCGAGAAGCGCTCTACAGCCCAGCCCAGTATAGGGTAGATGTGTAGATGTAATGTAAGAAAGCTTGTAAACTTTTGTAATGTCGGTTCAATATATAGGGTACATGTGTAGATGTAATGTAAGAAAGTTTGTAAACATTTTGTAATGTCGGCTTAATTGTAATCAATATATTTGTAATAATTATCCCTACTTTTTAACCCAAAGTTATATTTACGAACACTCATAAAGGTATGGTAAATAAATAAAAATATAAATAAACCGGAGGTATGGTAAATAAGTAAAATCTGTTTTTATACTTACTCAAAAGGTATGGTAAATAAATAAAACCCATTTTTATATTTACTCCATAAACCTCCTTATATATTTAAGAAAACTCAAAAAAGAAGTTTTATTTAGGTGAAGCCTATGGGCCAAATGCCATGGAACAAATTATTATTAATAACATCGGCCAAATACCATGGACCAAATTATTATTAATACCATGGGCTAAATACCATGAGCCAAATACCATGGAACAAATTATTATTAATACCATGGGCAAAATACCATATTTTATATTTACTCCATAATCATCTTTATATTTACGGACACTCAAAAAAGATGTTTTATTTAGGTGAAGTCTATGGGATAAATACCATGGGCCAAATTAATATCATTGCGCCGAGAGGCGCTCTACAACCCAGTATAGGGTAGATGTAATGTAAGAAAGTTTATAAATTTTTGTAATGTCAGTTCAATATATAGGGTACATGTGTAGATGTAATGTAAGAAAGTTTGTAAACATTTTGTAATGTCGTCTTAATTGTAATCAATATATTTGTAATAATTATCCCTACTTTTTAACCCAAAGTTATATTTACGAACACTCAGAAAGGTATGGTAAATAAATAAAAATATAAATAAACCGGAGGTATGGTAAATAAGTAAACTATGTTTTTATACTTACTCAAAAGCTATGGTAAATAAATAAAACCCATTTTTATATTTACTCCATAAACCTCCTTGTATATTTAAGAAAACTCAAAAAAGAAGTTTTATTTAGATGAAGCCTATGGGCCAAATGCCATGGATCAAATTATTATTAATACCATGGGCCAAATACCATGGAACAAATTATTATTAATACCATGGGTAAATACCATGGGCCAAATACCATATTTTATATTTACTCCATAATCATCTTCATATTTAAGGACACTCAAAAATGATGTTTTATTTAGGTGAAGTCTATGGGATAAATACCATGGGCCAAATTAATATTATTGTGTCTAGAGGTGCTCTACAACCCAGTATAGGGTGGATGTGTAGATGTAATGTAAGAAAGTTTGTAAACATTTTGTAATGTCGGTTCAATATATAGGTACATGTGTAGATGTAATGTAAGAAAGTTTGTAAACATTTTGTAATGTCGGCTTAATTGTAATCAATATATTTGTAATAATTATCTATGAGCCAAGTAAAATCTGTTTTTATACTTACTCAAGAGTTATGGTAAATAAATAAAACCCATTTTTATATTTACTCCGTAAACCTCCTTATATATTTAAGAAAACTCAAAAAAGAAGTTTTATTTAGGTGAAGCCTATGAGCCAAACGCCATGGAAAAAATTATTATTAATACCATGGGCCAAATACCATGGAACAATTTATTATTAATACCATGGGCTAAATACCATGGGCCAAATACCATTGAATAAATTATTATTAATACCATGGGCCAAATACCATATTTTATATTTACTCCATAATCATCTTTATATTTAAGGACACTAAAAATGATGTTTTATTTAGGTGAAGTCCATGGGACAAATACCATGGGCCAAATTAATATTATTGCGCCGAGAGGCACTCTACAGCCCAGTATAGGGTCCAGTATAGGGTAGATGTGTAGATGTAATGTAAGAAACTTTGTAAACTTTTGTAATGTCGGTTCAATATATAGGGTACATGTGTAGATGTAATGTAAGAAAGTTTGTAAACATTTTATAATGTCAGCTTAATTGTAATCAATGTATTTGTAATAATTATCCCTACTTTTTAACCCAAAGTTATATTTACGAACACTGAGAAAAGTATGGTAAATAAATAAAAATATAAATAAACCGGAGGTTTAGTAAATAAGTAAAATCTGCCCCGGATGCGGGTGCAAATGTAGTTAATAGGGGCGATTGGACGCATGGCGATCGGACGGGAGGCCACATGCCATCCCTCACGCCACCAACGAGCCCACCTGACCGCGTTTAATTCCCCCACCTGCTCTTTATGGCGATGGATATGGAAACGATTTGCAATACAGTGATTGAGGTTCGAGGCAGCCTCGACTGCCGCAACAGAATTTCACATAGGATTTACAGGCCTGGACATTCAATGCAGAGGTTTAATTGTTGCAGGGACCAGTTGTTAAATGAAATGGCCTCGCTCGCCCCTACGCCGATGAATTCACGGTGTAATTCGGTTCAGGACAGAGCTGGAGAGCGCACCACCACTGGGAAGCGCAGTCACCATACCTATTGCTTGGAGCCCGCTGACAGTATCCACATTTCGCTCGCTGGCTCTTGCTTGTCTGCAACGGTGGTTCTGGGCATTCCACCTCGGCCGAACTCTGTCAATACTCAGTCGTTCCAGAGCTCCAGCTCCTTCACAGCTACGAAAATGCCAAGGCTGCAGCAGAGAATGCGGTGCAGGAGGGGGTCTTCACGTTCGGCCAGAAGGCACTCGCCCTCCATTTCGACTTCAACGTCAGACACCTCCGCGCCCTCAGGCAGCCTCCCACGCCTCTTCCGAGGGCGCTTGCTCCGCTCAGGCCGCAGGCTTGACTCGCCTTCAGGCGATGCGCTGCCTCCTCAGTCTCATACAGCCCTCTTCTCGTTCGACTGTGCTCTTAATCGACCAAGGGTAACTGTGTCCATCTCTGTCGTCTTCCTGGAGGAGCCCCTGCCTAAGAATCTGCCGGATGAGCAGGCTCATGTCGACGACGCACATTTGGAAGCAGAGCAACCAGACTCGAGGGGTCAGCCTAGCGAGACCAGGGAGACCATGCAGGAGAACTCAGGGCGCGTTCAGGCAAATGTCATCGAAACTCCCTCAGCTAGCCACGTCAGTGCAGAACTCTCCCATGCTCAAGGCGAACCAGAAGACTACGGATGCAGAATCGAGGAGGTTGCCCCGGATGAGTAATTCGGCCCTCTTTACTTGTCTCTTTTTTTTTTCTCTGCCCTCTCTGAGGGATTGTTTTGTTGTTTCTTTCAACTCTGGTCCAATTTTTGTTAATGACCAGTCTCAGTCTTTAAAGCAGTCCAGTTTTGATATGGTCCAGTGTTACAGCTATATAATGTCTATGTTCCTAGTTTTAAGTCAAAGACATTTCAGTACGATCCCCTGCATGGGATTTTTTCAGTTGATGGTTCCTCCGGCTGGTTTCCCTCTTGCAGGGCAGCCAAAAACTAGTCTCTGTCAGTTCAAATTGCCTCCTCGCAGGCACAGTCATGGCCTTAGCCAGATGTACTATATTTTTCACTGTTAATATATTACTCTAACTTAGAAAAAAAAAAGAAAAAAAGTAAAATCTGTTTTTATAATTACTCTAAAGGTATGGTAAATAAATAAAACCCATTTTTATATTTACTCCATAAACCTATATATATTTAAGAAAACTCAAAAAAGAAGACGCCATTGAACAAATTATTGTTAATACCATGGGCCAAATACCATGGAACAAATTATTATTAATACCATGGGCCAAATACCATATTTTATATTTTTTTTTTTAGCCATGGTGAATCGGTAACTTTTTAGACTAATCTAAGGGAGGTCCCAGGATCAATCCTCGTGGCTGCCTTATAACACCAAGAGTATATCCAACAGCCTGCAAGTCAGACATACCATAAACTTATGATTTAGCAAGAGCCGAGACTCCGCAGCAAGGCAGCAAGGGGGAGCCTACTCCTTGAGCCAGATCATAACAAGCCATATACTCAATGAGATTTGAACCTCCGTCTCGTGGGTTTCACCCAGCGAAACTTACCGTTAAACCACATATCACTGTATAAATACCATATTTTATATTACTCCATAATCATCTTTATATTTAAGGACACTCAAAAAGGATGTTTTATTTAGGTGAAGTCTATGGGACAAATACCATGGGCCAAATTAATATTATTGTACCGAGAGGCGCTTTACAGCCTATTATAGGGTAGATGTGTAGATGTAATGTAAGAAAGTTTGTAAACTTTTGTAATGTCGGTTCAATATATAGGGTACATGTGTGGATGTAATGTAAGAAAGTTTGTAAACATTTTGTAATGTTGGCTTAATTGTAATCAATGTATTTGTAATAATTAGCCCTACTTTTTAACCCAAAGTTATATTTACGAACACTCAGAAAGGTATGGTAAATAAATATAAATATAAATAAACCGAAGGTATGGTAAATAAGTAAAATATGTTTTTATACTTGCTCAAAAGGTATGGTAAATAAATAAAACCCATTTTTATATTTACTCCATAAACCTCTTTATATATTTAAGAAAACTCAAAAAAGAAGTTTCATTTAGGTGAAGCTTATGGGCCAAATGCCATGGAACAAATTATTATTAATACCATGGAACAAATTATTATTAATACCATGGGCCAAATACCATATTTTGTATTTACTCCATAATCATCTTTATATTTAAGGACACTCAAAAAGGATGTTTTATTTAGGTGATCTATGGGACAAATACCATGGGCCAAATTAATATTATTATCTAATATTCATATTAATGTGTAGATGTAATGTAAGAAAGTATGTAAACTTTTTTAATGTCGGCTCAATATATTTGTAATGGAAAGGTAAAGTTGACAAACTATTGGTTTGGAAATCAAATAAGATTGAGAGGTATACTTATATTTTCTCTCAATCTAAATTGTGGAAACATCTGAACATTATACTCTATCATTGGTGTGTGATGAGAGGGAGAGATAGAGGGAGGTGGGTGAGAAAGTGAGAGAGAGGACTTTAGAGAGAGGAGAGAGAGAGGGGAAGATACGTGGAGTTGGAAGGGGAAGAAAGATAGAGAGAGGAAGGTGGAGAGGGAGAGGGAGTGACAAGCAAGAAGGGGAAGAGAGAGAGAGAAGAGGAAGAGAGAGAGGGAGAGAGATATATATAGATATGGAGAGAGAGTGTGTATGTTTTTGGGGTGATAAGGAGAGACAATGGGAGATAGAGATATAGATGGAGGGGGGAGAGAGGGAAGAAGAGAGAGGAACAGAGAGGGAGGGATTAAGAGAGATAGATATGGAGAGAGAAGAGGAAGAGAGACAAAAAGAGAGAGAGGGAGAGGAATAGGGAGGGAGGGAGAGAGAGAGATAAATATATATATATATATATATATGGAGAGATAGTGTGTATGTTTGGGGGCTGAGAGAGAGAGAGAGAGAGAGAGAGAGAGAGAGAGAGAGAGATCATGCCATGTGTTTCAGGGGATGGGATAGAGAGACAAATAAAGAGGGATGTAGGGAGGTATAGATACAAATGGCAGGGGGGAGAGGGAAGAAGATAAAGATAGATAAAGGGAGGGAGAGGTGGTGAGAGAGAGACCGGGGAGAGAGGGAGGGGGAAAGAGAGAGGGAGAGAGGGAGAGAGGGAGGGAGTAGAGAGAGAAGGAGAGAGGGAGGGATATACACACAGAATGGAAGGTGGACACAAAGACACATATAGACATAGAAGTTATATCTATAAAGTCATGAATATTTTGGTTTTTCACTTAAATATATGTATTGGTTTGAGTGTAGTAGTTGATTTCTAATCCAAATTGATCACTTTCAGTAGATGCATTGATTTCAATGTAGATGTTGATTTTTAATCCTATTTAATACCTTACACTAAATGCATTTATTTTAGTTAGATGTTGCTTTTTACTCCTATTTGATTGCTTGCACTAGATGCATTGGTTTTAGTGTAGATATTGATTTCTATTCCTATTTGATCACTTGCACTAGACGCATTGATTTCAATGTAGATGTCGATTTCTAATCCTATTTAATACCTTACACTAGATGCATTGATTCCAGTGCAAATGTTGATTTCTACTCCTATTTGATTGCTTGCACGGGATCCATTGGTTTTAGTGTAGATATTGATTTCTAATCCTATTTGATTGCTTGCAATGGATGCATTGAATTTAGTGTAGATTTTGCTTTCTAATCCTATTTGATTGTTTGCACTAGATGCATTGATTTCAGTGTAGATGTTTATTTCTGATTTGATGCAACTAGATGTATGATGTACATTAATTTCAAAGTAATTAGATTAATAATGTGCATTGATTTTAGTGTAAGCACATCTCTACCCCCTCCATCTATATCTCTATCTCCCATTGTATCTCCTTCTTTATATCTCCGTCTCACCCCCCAAACATACACACAGTCTCTCCATATTTATCTATCTCTCTCCCTCCCTTTTCTACTCCCTCTCTCTCTCTTCTCCTTCTCTATCTCTCTAACACTACTCTCTTCATATCTATATCTCTTCCACCCCACCCTGTATTTGCATCTCTCTTCTTCCCTATATGCATTGGTTTCAATGTAGATATTGATTTCTAATCCTATTTAATTTCTTGCAATATATACATTGAATTTAGTGTAGATTTTTCTTTCTAATCCTATTTAATTGTTTGCACAAGATGCATTGATTTTAGTGTAGAAGTTTATTTCTTTGATTGTTTGCACTTGATGCATTGATTTCAGTGTATATTTTGATTTCTGATTTGATGCAACTAGATGTATGATGTGCATTAATTTCAAAGTAATTAGATTAATAGTGCACATTGATTTCAGTGTAAGCACATCTTTGCCCCCTCCATCTACATCTCTACCTCCCATTGTCTCTCCTTCTTTATCTCTCTATCTCACCCCCCAAACATACTCTCTCTCTCTCTCTCTAACACTTCTCTCTCCATATCTATATCTCTTCCTCCCCACCCTATCTTTGCAGCTCTCTTCTCCCCTCCATCTATATCTCTATCTCACCCCCAAGAAATACACACACACTCATAGTGTGAGCACATAAACATTATTCACGACACGAGTTGACTTATGTGTTGCAATAATTCAACCATAAATACAAAACTTGAATTTTATTCCTAAATAAAATTTTCACTTACCTGAAATGTCTTCTTCTTGAAACTATAAACCATTTGTAATTGGCTACATCCTTATTATTCCAATTTTCCATCATTCAACATTGTTAATCACTGTTCATTCAAACACGGTAATAGAGAATAACTGAATGTGTGACAATAAGAACAATAAAATAAAATAGTTTCAGATTGATCGCAATGAATGATTGTTTGTAATTGACTTCATTCTTATTACTTGCGTTTTCTATCATTCAACATTGTTACATTGTCACTTTTCCCTTAAATTTTTTATTTCATCATTTTTCATCATTCAAGTTAGTAACTATCTCATCATTCATCATTAATCATTATTAACATATTTAAAATGATCAAAATAATTAGATGTTCAACAAATTTTGTATGACCGCACACGACTGAAACCAGCCTAGATCCATCTTAACTTCGGATCTATCAAGCGTCGAGAGGGATCAAATCTCCCGAGGTGCAAATCTTTCCTCAAGTTTTACACTCAAAAAAGAGGTTTGCACCTCGAGAGATTTGATCCCTCTCGGCGCTTGATAGATCCGGAGTTAAGATGGATCTAGGCTGGTTTATATACATTTTTATTTATTTAGCATACTTCTAGAGTAAGTATAAAAAGAGGTTTTGTTTATTTACCATACTTCTGGTTTACTGATAGTTTTATTTATTATTACAAATTTATTGATTGCAGGGATAATTATTATAAATATATTGATTACAATTGAGCCGACATTAAAATTGTTGACATGCAATCTTACATTACATCTAACATGAGTGAAACAGGAGCAACTCTCATTGAAGTAATTGCTATGGTGCGGCTCATAAGATATCTAAAAATAATTGAGAAAATGGAAGTAGGTAGATAGCATAATGTTATCTTCAAGGAAGGCACGACTGAATGAAAAAAAACATGGATGAGACAAAACTACACATGGATGCAATAATGGAATATTTACCTCAATGTTTGTCCCACAAATAGCAAGGAGCTAAAGAATTTTTTTATGGAGAAGTTTCGTAAACAGGTATGGGGAAAAGAGTTGGGTAGAAAGAAGAAGTACTACATTGAAGAATTCAACCCTACGTATGATCTCCAACAAAAATAATACATTGGAGCTAACATTCCGTGGAGAGCAAATGTTCTTATTACTCAATTAAAAACCAACTCGCATCATCTTCAGTGTGAAACAAGACGGTGGAAAAGGCCTAAAGAAGCTTGGGAAGAACGAGTGTGTACATTTTGCATGTTTGGGGCAGTGGAATCAGAAAAAAATTTCATTTTGGAATGTGACGTGTTCAAAGACATCAGAGAAAGTTATGGGAATATGTTAGCTTCAATTTCTTGGCATTGTCTTTTCAGAGAAAGCTATGGGAATATGTTAGCATGGGTTTCTTGGCATTGTCTTTTCAGTGATGAGATTGTTGGAAGGTTGGGCTAGCTCATCATCAATTTGAATAAGAAAAGGACTGAAATCTCTCACAATGAGAGAGTGTTACAAGCATAAAAAACCCAAAAGTTTAGGCAAGGAGAATATAATAAATTTAATAAAAAATTATGACGATGACACACTAAATTTAATAAAAAATTATGATGTTTTATTTTTTAATTTAATATAATACGAGATATAAAATTTTCTATTATTTATTACTATTAAAAAAATATTTTATTATTATTAAAAAAATTCACTCAAGAGACTTCTAATCAATAATCTTTAAAATTATTAATAATATAATTTATCACCTTCCCTCCACTGCTTTTTAATATTATTATTACTTCACAATAAAATTAAATTCTCTTTACAATATTATCACTACTCATTTATATAACTACCAGTGTAGATCCATCTTAACTTCGGATCTATCAAGTGTTGAGAGGGATCAAATCTCTCGAGGTGCAAAACTCTTTTTTGAATGCAAAACTTGAGAAAAGGTTTGCACCTCGAGAGATTTGATCCCTCTTGGCGCTAGATAGATCTAGAGTTAAGATGGATTTAGGTTGGTTTCAGTGTTGTGTGGCGAAGGAAGAAAAATCTATCGAAGATATGATTAATTTAATCAATAATATATAAATATATAAATATATCAAATATTAATATAATCATTCTAAATATGATAAATATGTCTGAGATTAACCTGGTCATTTTCATTTTAATTTTTCTTACTTACCTCAGTTTGTTGAGATGATAAATATTGTTAATAAATTTAGTGATGAAATATTTTTTTTGAATGAAAAGTGACAATAATAGTGTTGAATGATAGAAAATGTGATTAATAAGAATGTAGTCAGTTACAAATAGTCCTCATTGTGATCAATCTCAAACTATTTTCTACTATGTTTGTTAGTTTTGTCATCTTTTCATATCGATTATATGAAAATGACAATTTAAATCCTAAACCATTTAAATCTTTATCTTGAGCTCCTATAGTAAACACGTTGACACCTAATCCTAAAGGATTGGGAGAAATTTCATATTAGTGTAAATTAGAAAATAAGAAAGTCTAAGACACATTGGGAAATGAATCCCAACAGTCTCACCTCCATGTATATATTAATGAGCACCCTCTATTAAATTCACCATTCAATTTGTGGAGTTACCTCCTGGTCTAACATGGTATCAGAGTCAGCTCCTTTTTTGGCATTCCTGCCCCTTGTGTAATTCCCTCCTTCTCCTGGGAAACCTACCTCTCAGTCTGCTCTTGGCAGACCTGCCTCTCTGTCTGCTCCTGGCAGAACTGTCCCTCCTGCTCCTGGCAGCCTTGCCTCTCTGTATGTTCCTGGTAGAACTGTCCCTCCTGCTCCTTGCAGTCCAAATTCCAATTTTTTTTAGCCTTCAGCTCATTCCCAGGCTCCTTGGCATCGATTTTTTTTTAGCTATGTTGCTTCCTCTATCGCAGCCTATGTTTCATGTACGCTCCGCTCTCCTAGAGATCACACCAAAAAAAAAAAAAAATTTGCTCTCCTCCTGCCGCAGTTGCTTCCCTCTCCTCCTCATGTAACTCACACCTCCCGCAGCTTCTCCTCCTGCAACAATTCCCGCTGCTCCTCCTGTAGTTGTTACACCTCCCTCAGTTGCTCCCGCAGCCATCCTCACTCCCTTCCCCCGCTCCTTCGTGCATTGCTCCCCTCTTGCTTCCCTCCTTCCTTCCGTACTCCCCTCCACTCCCTCCTCCACCCTTCCTTCGCCCTCCTCCCTCCGCCCTCACCTTCCTCTATTCCACCACCCTAGGTCGACCTCCCAAAGGTCCGACCTCCCTTCTACAAAAAAAGAAAAAGAAAAAGAATAATATATAATAATAATAATACATAAATAAATATATATATATATATATATTACAAAAAAAAAAAATATTCTAGAATTGAGTATTTTTCAGCAGAGTGCATATTTTTACCAAAATTAAGTATTTACAATAGAGTGCATTTTTCACTCCAAAATTAAGTTTTTACAGCAGAGTGCATTTTTCACTCCAAAATTGAGTTTTTGCAGTAGAATACATCATAATTGAGTCTTTTTCCAGCAGACTACTTTTTCTCAAAAGTACATATTTACAATGCATTCTCTCATATCTATTGTGGGATCAGTTCTCTTTGGCAAGGAGAACTATCTTGATTGGTCTCAAAAAATCAAGCACAATCTCATTTTTAATGAGTTGTGGAGAGGAATTTGTTAAGGAGGAGACAATCCACCGACAAAGCCCACCTCAGACAAGGAGATCGCCATTTGGGAAGACAAGAATTGCAAGGCCTATGCCTTGATTGCAACTTCTGTAAATGAAGAGGTGAGTCGCCATATTACACCATTTTCAAATGCCTATGAAACCTTGAGGAAATTAAAAGAACTCTATGACTCACATTCAAAACTTGAAATTGTTCAATTAATGATTAAGTTGTTCAGCCTTGAATTGAAAAACAATGACCCTCTTGCTTTAGCATCAGAAGTAAGATCTAGCATGCATGACATTAAAAATACTGGTGTAGAAATTGACATACCTCTCATAGCTTATGTTAAGGCATTGTATCCCACTTACTCACATTACCATGAGTCATTGCAAACAAGTGTAAACCTCATGAAGATTACCTTTGATTCCCTTGAGAAAAAATTTGCAGAAAGAGAGAAGGATTTTGGAAAGAAGACAACCCCTCTGTCTTCTGAAGAAGTTGTATGTTTCGCACATAGAGAGAAGAATCATTCTCAAGATTCTTCCAGAGGAAGAGGTGGCCGAAGAGGAAGAGGAAGAAGAAATTTCAGCGGAAGGGGGGGGCAGACAAGCTCAAAGTGAATAATATGATCTTCATTGCATAAGCTGCAATAAAGATTAGCATGATGCATCTACATGTAAGTTGCCTTGGGACAAAATTTAGCAGAAAATAAATCAAGAAAAAGGTAAAACTCATGACGGAGAAAAAGGTAAAGCGCCTGATTCCGCTCATTATGTTGTAGCACATTGTAACATTGGAGTAGCTGAAGACTTGTTTGATGCTTCACTCACTTCTTGGATAAATGATTGGTTGAAAGATTCGGGAGCAACATGTCACATGAATTTTAGAAAATATTTTTTTGAAGAATTTACTGACGAGGTTGATGGAGTAGTATACTTTGCAGACAAATCTAAACTCAAGCCATCAGGGCTTGGCACAATCAGGCTTAAGTTGCCTAGTCTTCCAAACCATCTTCTACATGAGGTTCTATACCTCCCTGAGTTGAGGAGAAACCTTGGTCCACATATGCCAGCAAGGACATTCCATTCACATGTTTGATGGCAAGGTTGAGGTTAGAAAAGCATCAGATCACTCAATTGTCATGAAGGGAATAAAAGAAGGAAGACTCCTAAAGCTGCAAGGTACCTTTGCTCATGCACAAAAAATTGCATTCAGTTCTCAACATGATGAAGGTACATTCCCATCAAGTCTTTTATGGCATGCTAGATTTGAACACTTAAACTATGACGACCTTCGATTGTTGAAGAAAAATGGTGTTACTGTATTGCCTACAATTCTTAGGAAACTTAAGCAATGTGATGCTTGTATTCTAGGAAAGCATAACAAACAGTCCTTTCATGATTCACATTCCAGAGCACATAGAAAACTTGAGCTTATTCATTCAGATTTATGTGCCCCATGCCTGTTGTTTCTGCAAATGGAAATAAATATGTGATGACATTTGTTGATTATTACACTAGAATGTGTTGGGTTTACTTATTGAAGAACAAATCTAATGCTTTTCAAACATTCAAGAAATTTTATGCATGTATTGAAAATGATGCACAAACTCATATTGCCTCTTTGCGCACTGATAATGGAAAAGAATACACTTCAAACGAATTTGAAAACTATCTTCAGAAATATGGGATCAAACATCAAACAATTGTGCCCTATAATCCCCAACAAAACAATGTAGCTGAAATAATGAACAGGACAATTTTAAATATGGTTCGCTCCATGATGTTTTTCAAGAATGTAAAATTGATGTTTTGGGCTGATACAGTTCTATGTGATGTGTACATAAAGAATAGGTGTCCTTCTAATACAATCATAAATAAAACTCCTTATGAAATGTGGCATGGCCGCATTCCTTCAGTAAAGTATTTCAGGGTCTTTGGTTCCACCTGTTATGCTTTGATACCTAAGGTACAGACAAATAAACTTGGTGCTAGAAGTAAAAAATGTATCTTCTTGGGATATTCCAATAACTCCAAAGGATATTGTCTCTATGATGAATTCAATTGTACTACCTAGAGATGTCATATTCCTTGAATCTTCCAAGACTGACGATGTTGTTGAGAGGCAACTTGATTGCTTGGATAGATTCACACATGCAAAGTCATTTCAAGAGTTTGATAATCATATTCCACATCTTGAAGGGGGGATTCATATACTGAATCAATCTGTGGAATTGTCTTCCGAAGCACTCTCTCCCCCACATGAAGAACCAACCACGGATGACACCTTGAATGATGTGATTGACAGAATTGGGAGATTGAATCTTGCTTCAATCTCAACTCAATCAAATGAGCAGCCTGGGCCATCTCAGAAAGGTCCCCCAAAATGGCTGACAAAGACACAAGAAAATGTTCGTCCCAATGAGGTTGGAAAGATAGGAACAAGAATTTCCACCAGACAAAATGGAGGTGATGTAGATAATTCTAATTCACCTATTGATATGGATGTTGCTTATAATTGTGAATTGAATTTGTCTACAGATATTGAACCAACTTCCTTCAAAGAAGTCGCTTCTCATGATGAATGGAATGAAGCGATGCAAAAGGAGTATTATGCCTTGATAAATAATGGCACTTGGAAGCTGGTTGATCCTCCATTGGGAACCAAACCAATTGGCTTCAATTGGGTCTACAAGAACAAGTACATAGCGGATGACTCACTTGACAAGCACAAAGCCAGGCTTGTGGCAAAAGGTTTTGCACAGAAACAAGGGGTCGATTATGAGGAAAATTTTTCCCCCACATCAAAATGGGCCACCATCTGGACACTCTTTGCCTTAGCAGCTCAGAAGGGTTGGAAAGTCCATCAGATGGATGTAAAAATTGCCTTTTTGAATGGAGATCTAAAGGAGAAGGTTTTTATGTCTCGGCCAGAAGGATTTGTTGTGAAGGGCCAGGAACACAAAGTATGCAAGCTTATAAAATCCTTGTATGGCCTCATGCAAGCATCGTGAGCCTGGTATGAGAAATTAACTAAGCATATTTTGAAACTTAACTTCAAACATTTTGATCTTGATGATGCAACTTTGTTTGTTAAGACGGTTGGGAAAAAAATTGTATATATTGTGGTGTATATAGATGATCCTTTGATGGCAGGGAACAATGCGAGTTATATTGCATCCATAAATAAGGAATTGAAGAAAGGTTTTGAAACGATTGATTTGGGCTATGTTCACTACTATCTTGGTATTGAAGTAACTCAACATCCTAAATTTATATTCCTTTTTTCAAAATAAGTACATTGGAGATCTATTGAACAAGTTTGGCATGCCTGAATGCAATCTTTTGACCACTCCAATGGAAAAAAACTTGGTGCTCACATCCATTGAAGGGAAGGAATTTGAGGATGCAACGAAGTACAGACAACTTGTAGGAAGTCTCATCTACCTGACTACTATTAGACTAGACATCTCATTTGTTGTTGGAATCCTATCCAGGTTTATGCAAAAACCTTGTGAAGAACATTAGTCTACTAAAAAAAGAGTTCTAAAGTACTTGAAAGGGACTCAAGACTTTGGACTCAAATATACACAGGTGGGCAAGTTCAACTTGATCAGATACTCTGATTCAGACTTTGATGGAGAAAAATAAACTCGGGTATCTACTTCATGTTATATTATGAGTCTTGGATCAGGAGTTGTCTCCTGGAGATCACGCAAACAGTCAGTTCTAACAGATTCCAAAACTAAAGCAGAATATGTGGCAGCAGCTGAAGCGACAAAGGAAATTGTGTGGCTCAGCAAAATCCTAGAAGATTTGCAAACGAAACAAATGTTTTCAACTCCACTCATGATCGACAACACTTTTGCAATAAATTTGGCCAAGAACACAAAGTTCCATGATTGAATGAAGCACATCAATACAAAATACCATTTGATTTGACATCATGTTGAGGCCAAAACTATCCATCTACGTCATTGTTCCACAAATGAGCAGACTACAGACATCTTCACTAAAGCGCTTGGAAAAGAAAAGTTTGAAAAATTCAGAACGATGCTTGGACTCACCAACATCCCTTCAGATTAAGGGGGGGGGGATGTTGACACCTAATCCTAAGGGATTGGGATAAATTGTATATTAGTGTAAATTAGGAAATAAGGAAGTCTAAGAGACATTGGGAAATGAATCGCAACAGTCTCACCTCCATGTATATATTCATGATTACCCTCTCTCAAATTCACAATTCAATTTGTGGAGTTACCTCCTGGTCTGAAAAACATGATATCTTGTCTCTCTTGCTCTCCAATATTAATAGGTTAAATTACTATAACACAAAAATAAATGTACATTGTCAATAAATTTTTGTGTTTACATTGAAATCAATGCATATTGTTAATCCAATCACTTTACATCTAATCACATCAAATGAGAAATCAACATCTACAGTAAAATCAATGCAGTTAATGCAAACAATCAAATAAGATTAGAAAACAACTTCTACACTGAAGTCAATGCATTTAATGCAAACAATAAAATAAGATTAGAAACCAACATCTACACTGAAATCAATGTATTTAGTGCAATAAATCAAATAGGATTAGAAATCACCATCTGAAATCAATGCATTTAGTGAAAGAAATCAAATAGGATTAGAAATCAACATCTAAATTGAAATCAATGCATTTAGTGCAAACAATCAAATAAGATTATAAATAATCTACGTTGAAATCAATGCATCTAGTGCAAGCAATCAAATATAATTAGAAATCAACATCTACATTGAAATCAATGCATCTAGTGCAAGCATTGGAAATCACCGTCTACACTGAAATCAATGCATTTAGTGCAAGCAATCAAATAGGATTAGAAATAATTTACATTGAAATCAATGCATCTAGTGCAAGCAATCAAATATCATTAGAAATCAATATCTACACTAAAATAAACACATCTAGTGCAAATAATCAAATAGGAATAGAAAGCACCATCTACACTGAAATCAATGCAAGAAATCTTCTTCCTTCCCCTCCCCCCCCTCCATCTATATCTATATCTCCCCCCATCTCTCCTTCTTTGTCTCTCTATCTCACTTTCTAAAAACACACACTCTCACACTCCATATCTATCAATCTCTTTGTCACTACATCCCTCTCTCCATATATTTCTTCTTCCCTCTCTTCACCTTCCATATATATCTTTGTCTTCCCCTTCTCTCCCTCTCCCCCACTTCTATCTCTCTTTCCTTCGTATGCCCTCTCTCCCTCTCCCCCACTTCTATCTCTCTTTCCTTCGTATGCCCTCTCTCCCTCTCTCTCCATCTTCCTTATTACTCCCTCTCTCTCTCTCCACCTTTCTCTCTCTATGTATTTCTTCTTACCTCCCTCTCTCTCCCTCTCCAAGTTCGTTTCTCTTTCCCTCCCTCTCTCCACTCTCTCACATCCTCTCTCTCCCTTTCTCTCCCACCTCTCCCTCACTCTCTCTCCACCCTCCAACTCTGTTACTATATCCCTCCCTCTCTCTTTCTCTCCCCCCTTATCTCCATCTCTCCTTCTCCATCTCTTTATCTCACCCCCAAACATACACACTCTCTCTCCATCTCTCCCTTGACACTCCTTCTCTCTCTCCACTTCTCACTCTATGTCCTTTGTATTCCCTACCTCTCTCCCCCTCCAAATCCATTTCTCTATCCATCCCTCTCTCCTCCTCTCTCTCCCTTTCTCTACTACCTCCCTCTCTCTTCCCACATCTCTCTCTCTCTCTCTCTCTCTCTCTCTCTCTCTCCCCCCGTCACTCTCCTCCTCTCTCTCAAGTCCTCTCTCTCCCTTTCTCTCCTACCTCCCTCTCTCTTCCCCCGTCTCTCTCTCTGCCCTCCAATTCTCTCTCTCTCTCTCTCTCTCTCTCTCTTCCCTCCAATCCTCTCTCTTCCCCATCTCTCTCTCTCTCTCCATCTTTGTCCTCCAATCCTCTCTCTTCCCCCATCTCCCTCTCTCTCTCTCCAACTATGTTAATATATCCCTCCCTCTCCTTCTCTCCTCCCTTCTCTCCATCTCTCCTTCTTTGTGTCTTTATCTCACCCCTAAACATACACACTCTCTCTCCATCTCTTCCTTCTCACTCCCTCTCTCTCTCGGCATTACTCCTCCCCCTCTCCTTTAGTTTATCTCCATATCTCCCTTGTGAATCCCCATATCTCTCCACCTCTATCACACTATGTCTTTGTTCTTCCCTCCCATATATATCTAGAGTTAATATATATCATGATATATTATAATATATTATAATAAAACAAATTTAATATTGTATTAATCAAAGTTATTAAATTTAATAATATTAATATTATAATATGTTAATATGAATATTAGATTTAATAATAATAATAATAGTATTCTTTTAATATCATATTAGGGTTAATGATGTTTTTTTTTTTCATGGTATTAATAATAATTTTGCCTATGGTATTTGGCCCATAGGCTTCACCTAAATAAAACCTTTTTTTTAGTGTTCCTAAATATAAAGTGGATTAATGTTAATTTGTCCCATGGTATTCGATCCATAGGCTTCATCTAAATAAAACATTTTTTTTGAGTTTTTTTAAATATAAATATGTTTATGGAGTAAATAAAAAAAGAGGTTTTATTTATTTACCATAGCTCCACTTTATATACATTTTTATTTATTTACCATACTTCTGGAGTAAGTATAAAAAGAGGTTTTATTTACTTACCATACTTCTGGAGTAAGTATAAAAAGAAGTTTTATTTATTTACTATAGCTAGAGTTTATTTATATTTTTATTTATTTATCATACCTCTTTTTTTAGAGTTCGTAAATATAACTCTGCGTTAAAAGATAGAAACAATTATTACAAAGATATTAATTATTACAAATATATTGATTGCAGGGATACTTATTACAAAAATATTAATTATTACAAATATATTGATTACAATTAAATGAACATTAAAATTGTTTACATACAATTTTACATTACATCTAACGCTCACACATTTACCCTATACAACTCCTCTTGGGGCAATTATGTTCTTTATATTTATTTTTATATATAATAAATCATTTTTAATTTTTTTGATATATGTTTATAAATATAATAAATATATAAAATTTATTATTATTATTATTTTTAAATTTAATTTATATTGTGTTAAATAAAATTTTATTAGGAGGAGGGTTTTATTTAAGCAATTAATGAAATAATATTATCTTCTTTATTTAAATTTATGTAATATATATGAAAGTATAATAAATATCATTAATTGGAATTGTTTTACAAATAAACTATTACATATTTTAATTTTTTGGGGGCATTAACTGGAATTTTTTTACAAATAAATTATTACATGTTTTAATTTTTTTTAGGGATTAATTGGAATTTTTTTACAAATAAATATTACATATTTTAATATTTTTTTGGCTAAATATGACGATAAAAAAATTCATAAGATTGTAAATTTTTATTATTAAAAATATGTTTTTGAAGGTATGAATGGATTCATGATTGTCAAAAACTTCTTGGGCACTCAAATTATGTAGATTACAAATCTCAAACTTACTATTTCAAGAAATCTAGGCCATGAACAGAATCATCTGAAAATATGCCCAACTCTGGGGGCACTCAAATTATGTAGACTACAATACTCAAACTTACCATTTCAAGAAATCTCTCCCAAATTTTAAACAAAATCATCCAAAAATATATATGTGTGTGTTTTTTTTTCATATATATGTGTGTTTTTTTTTGAGATCTCATTTTTTACATATCTCAACTATTTTCAATATATTTTTATGATTGATTTTAGTATCGTTGGAGCTTGGTATATTGCAATCATTTTTCATTTTCTTAGTAGTTATCATGTTGCAACTCATTATTTGGGTATTATTGTGTTTTGATTTTGATTTTATTTATATTTTGTTGCAATACATCATTCTTCCCATGTTATTGGTTTGTTGTTTTACATACGAATTTAAATTATCTGTTCCCTTGGTTTCATCCCAACTCAAAGGAATGTTGTTGATTTTATTTCTATTTGAATATGCCACCAATTAGCATACACTTTCTTAATAGGCATCATTTGTGAATGTTGGTAGTGGTGCAATGGCACATTCTTCACAATATTGTTGTCAATGTTGGTAGTGGTGGAATGGGACATTCTTCACAATATTGTTGTCAATGTTGGTATTGGTCTCCTCACATTCTCTTTTCGTTTTCTTCTTCTTTTTCAATGTTGGTATTGGTCTCCTCACATTCTCTTTTCGTTTTCTTCTTCTTTTTCAATGTTGGCGTCCCTGTCTTCATAATTTCACTATCAATAATGACACTGATGTCTTCCAAGGAAGCAATGATTTGCTACTATGCATTTATTGTTCATTTTGTTTTATTTTATATTTTGTTTTTGTTTTTAAATATGTGTCTAGAGGCCAGGAGGCCATGATGAAGGAGGAGAATAAAGAAGACAATTAGGGTTTTCTAAAAAGAAGTTTCTCCTCAAAATTGAAGCTACATAAATCTAAAGCTCTTAAAGATTGATATCAAGGAGATATTTAATCCTTTGGAGCCATTGAAAGGATATTCAAGAATCACCACCTAAGGAAGCATTTATGCATTAACAAGGGTGGATTCAAAATCAATAAATTTGCAAAATGTATTTATGCATTAACAAGGTTAAGTCATGGATTCCAAATCATTAAATTTATAAAATGTTTCACCATAGAGAACTCATTCACCAATAAGGGGAAGTAAAAGGTTTATTCTCATTAACAATAATGAAAAGAAGTTGCATGTGCACATTAAGTGGATATTTCCTATATTATATCTAATCCTTGAGATCAAGAAGATTTGGTTATCATTGCTAAAAGGGGTAAGTTCTACATTTCTCCTCTAAAAAAATGTTTCTTCTGATTGTTTTTAAATCTAAAATAGCGTGAGAGGCAGAGGCCCTTGGCTATTCAAGGGTTTAAGTTTGGTTCCAATGCTATGTATTGAGAACTTTAACTTAAACAAAGTTGGAAAAGGTCATCAACACCTTTGGCTTGATCTTCCAAGTCTTCCATACAATTTGGAAATCCTTGAGTTCTTCACATTGTGAGTGATGTGTTAGGTATTTTCCAATACTTAACCCAAAACTTTGCAACTAGAAAGGGTGCCAAGAATCTCAATTTAATGAACATAAATGTCAATATCCTAGATAAGATTATGGTTTATGTATATCTTGAATGGAAGTAGATTGTGGATTGCAAAAATATGCCATAATGTTGCTTTTTACATAAGATTAGGCATATATTTCATGATTCCCTCTTATGCCTGAAAGACTCGAAAGAAGAAAGGGTGTAAGTGGGGCATATGTTTGTTCATCCTCTCCTAGACAACGAAAATGAGAGCATCACCCAAGTGGTTCCTCTGATTGTTAAGGGAAACTCTTGGAAATCATTGAGTTATTCACATTGTGAGTGATGTGTTAGGGCTTTTCCAATACCCAACCCCAAACCCCACAATTAGAAAGAGTACCAATAATCTCAATTTAATGAGCATAAATGTCAAGATCGTAGATAAGATTATGGTTCATGAAGATCTTGAATGGAATTAGATCGTGGATTGCACAAATATGTCATAGTTTTTCTTTGGTCATAAGATTGAGCATATATTTCATGATTTCTCTCTTATCCCTGAAAGACTCAAAAAGAAAAAAGGGCATAAGTGGGGCAAATTTGTGTTCGTCCTCTCCTAGACAATGAAAAGGAGAGCATCGCCCGATTGGTATCTCTGTTTGTTAAGGGAAACACTTGGATCTCAAGTGTGGAACTAATCTACAATACCCACATTGATATTAATGATTCCAACAATCACATTTCAAACAAGATCAACAAAAAGTAGGAGTTCTTTTGATGCACTTATTGGACCTAGTCATATTGAGTAGGCCTCATTATCACATGGATCAATTCACAAAATGAAGATTTAATGGGAGATATATCACAATTTATACTTCATATATAAAAAAAATTCCACATGGTGATAAGAGGAAATTATCTACTCTTTTTTAGTCAAAAGAGTGACCAAGGGTTCCAAAATTTATTTATGAAATTGACTCTAGTTGAAGCATTTTTGTCCTAGGATTTCATTGTAGGGAGAGTCTCATGCTTGAAGAAATTAAGGAAGAGAGCATTCAAAGTATTCATTACAATGACAAGAGGAAAATATCTACTCTTTTGTAGTCAAAAGAGCAACCAAGGGTTCAAAAATTTATTTATGAAATTGACTTTGGTTGAAGCATTTTTGTCCTAGGATTTCATTGTTGGGAGAGTCTCATGCTTGAAGCAATTAAGGAAGAGGGAATTCAAAGTCTTCATTAAACTCTATTTTGGTGGGAAGATCAATGCATTTCCAAATGCAAGAGTAGCATATTGAAGATAATCTCTCTATTTAACAAAGGCTTGTGGAGACTCATGAAACCTACTCTGTGGTGGTCAAAAAAGTAAGCCATCACCCCTCAAAGCTAAGAAAAAGAAATAGAATCAGTTGAATTTTTTCTTCAACTAGCTCTTGTACTCAAGATAGTAGGATTCGAAGGATTACATAAGGTAATTAGGATCATCTCTCTGTAGGGAAAGACATCAGAAAAGTCCTCAAAACTCAATATTTATGAACCGTCAATGATGACTATGAAGGGTCATATATTAGGAACTTTGTTTTATGTAAAGCAGAAATCACTTGCCCTAATATGTGTATTATGATCTCTCATGTTTTTAGCTATGTAAGAGTTACTCAAAAGTATTACATAGTAGATGTATCAAGTAAAAAAGAAAATAATCTTTTTGCTTAGTATTTTTATCAATCATTTTTAAGTTGACAATCATATGGTCAATTTCTCATTTTGATATACACTTATTGAAATATTAAGATTTTTGAGATAGATTATAACTATAATATATAATAATTTGTATATATGTTTTGTTATTTGAGTTTATTTTAGGTGCTTGGAAGGAATGATTGTCATATTTCTGGTAGAAACCAAGAAAACACTATGAGAGGGGGTGAATCACTATTATAGCCAATTTTAACAATTATTAACACTATCAAGTATTTCAATTCATTCAACAATTAATCATATAAACAACACATAAGAACTCATAGAGACACCAAATGTATGTGGAAACCCATAAAAGGAGAAAACCAAAATATATATATGAATATTGTTGTTACATTAGGTTTTTTGGCTCCAACTAGAAAGAGACACTCGTCTCTTGAATTTACAAGCACCTACTTGAAGGGACCACTGACTCCCTAATCTTTAGAGGCTCCAACTTGAAGGAAACACTAACTCCCTAATATTTATAGGCTCCAACATAAAGCAAACATCAACTTGCTTTGCCTAGCAGATCCCCTTTCATAACATTTTCAAACTCAAATCCATGGGCGTTCTCGTTTATACAACCTTGTTTTGTACTACTTCCATGTTCTGTAATTTACTTCCTATTCTAAATTCTTCGCACGGTTCCACAGTCATCCTTTGACATTTTTCTATAATTGCACGTCTTCCACAAACTTTATTTCACTGTTTTACTTTGTTCCTTCGTGCCATAGAAATATTCCAGACAACTCTTTTCAACAAAATTCGCAGACGATCAGAGATTGCACACCTTACTGCCAATCTCCTTGGCTTATTTATATTCTATCGAGTCAATCAAATATGGCAAGACCGACGATCTGTATTATTTTAATATTTCTTTGCTGGTAATTTGGTCTGGATGACCCAAATATAAATGGATTCCTTGGCTCTTTTGGGCTTAGCTACAAAACCATATGATATGATCTTATTCCAAAAAATATAGATCTAAGACCTATGATCGTGATGAATTACGATACTTCCAGATTCTTTTCGACCCCGAATTATACACTTCAACACCAAAACTTCATTCATTACTCCATAGGACCAGGAGTTGGGACAGTAGGCTGAAACAACTTGATAATATATCCAGGATTTGGGTCCATCAGGAAAGTTCAATGCCCCTGGATCTTCGGATAAGCCATATATCTTTTTAGATGGAATTGTGACCAGTATCAAAATGTTTTACGTATACCCCCAAATTTCTTAGAGATCTCAAATATCTTGATGTCCAACATCTTTTTCTATTTAATCTAGATTTGATCAAAAGACAACATTGCAAATTGACAAACTATTGGACCCCAGATTGTTGGATACCTTGATGACTTGTAAAATTGGAGTTATGTTGTTTTTGGGTCGATTTATCAGTTCTCACCATATTATCCAAAGGCTAAATACATTGAAAACCTTCGCCAACCCAGTCCTTGGCACGAGTTTTGAGCCTACCACATCAAATCTTCAAGAACCAATCAAAGCTTGCCATGTGTACTATTTTGCTACATCATCTCTTCCATTTCACCGCCACACATCTACCACTTCATCTTTCTCCACATGTCATGCTAGGCACCACCACATGTCACTCGAAAAAGTGCCACTTGGCCACATAAAGGTCCAAATTTGTCTACCATGTGTCACATTCATAGAGTGGCATGTCATTATCTTTGCTACGTCACTGTGACCTGTCACCACCTAGCTACAAGCTCATGTTGCCCAATCACCAAAGTTGACCAATCAATAGATGTCACCTATCATCTTTTCCATGTGGATTCCACATCATCGTCGATCTGAGAAAATCCGGTATATGGTCGACTTTTAAGAGTTTCTCAGTTACTCTCACAATAGGCCTGGATGCCTGGACATGCTAAAAAGGCCTAAATAGCTTGAAGAACTCATACATAAGCAAAAAACGTTGGATATTCTAAAAATTTGAATACCTTGGAGAGGTTCAGATACACTGATGAGTTCGAATAGGAGGAAACATTCAATCTTGTTGAAGAAGCTGGATATATTAGAGATATTTGAATGTACTGCAGGACTGAAGAGACCAGGATATGTGGAAGCCTCTGGATATACCATCAAGACCCAGATACATTGCTTGAGGGTGGAACTTTGCTCAGACTTGGAACCTTGCGTGACTTCTTCACTTCAACTTCATTTTCCTCTTAATTCTTGGGGAGTTGGGAGAAGTGCCACTTGTACCGTTGGAAAGGTCTTGGAGAGGACTAGCCAACTAAGGACTTGACATGTACTTTTTGCACAAAGAATCTGCAAGCAAATTGCCTTCACATATAGTCTACACAACCAATCGATACATCATGCAAGACATTTCAACCAGCTTCCCCTGAGCTTGACATCACTTGTTGGTATTAACGACTAAACTTGACATCAATGACAACCACTACCAACTTGTTCAACACCTTTCCAACCAGATTTGAATGTCTCTAATATTTTTCTACGACATACTTCAAAAAAAAAATCTGAAAACCAAAAAATTAAATAAAATTAAAATTATCAAATATATACTGTCTAAATGTTTCAATTTTTGATAGGCAGAGAATAAACAAAACCAAAAATTCAATAACATTATTGGATATATTGTATTACAAACTGTGTAAATGTTTCAATTTTTGATAGACAGTATTTTAAAGATTTAAAGGTACTCTGGAAATGCTAACTTCAAAATTGCAAATTGCGATTAACATTGAGGAATGAAATTTTAAACAATGCATGCATGTCAAAGCTAAATCTTGTCATATTTAAAATAAGACATGAAAACTAAGACAATTCATCAGAAAAAAACTAAAAAAAAAAACTAAAAAAAAAATTCAGTTTACTATACAGAACATGACAATTTTATGACTTTTTCTTAATTCAATTTCCTACTTAGCATATCTCCGATTGAAGATTCATTCCAGAACTATATGATTATGACTGCCAACATATTACAAGGGCAGATGCAGTAAGCAAGCAGAACAAGTAAGCGAACAACAGTCTAGACATGAGAGAAAGGAATACTGACTTGAATAATACCGGTGAAAGACTTGCTCCAACCGTGAGTAGATGACAGGGGCATAATTGCAACAGACATTACAACTCTGTCAGCATTACAGAGAGCCAATGCCAGTGCAACCATTGCCACAACCTTCACTCTTTCAGAAGTAATAAACTCCATCAGCTTTGATGATTTCGGGAGTCCTGAAAAGCGGCCCGATTCGACAGGAGACTCGGGAAGCTCTCCATCTGTTCCCGAAACCACATTTGCTCTAACAATCTGAGGTTTTTTCTGATCTTTTGTACTAATTCCAAATTGGGTTCTTGAATTTCTACCCAACACAATCCATTTCTGCAGGGAGGGCATTCTAGTTCCCATTCTGCCCTGGCAACTGGGCAATTCTCTTTTTGATTCTGGAGGCCGATAAGGCAAACAGCATCTCGCCACTTTGGTAAAATCCTGCTGGATCGATAAGGTAGGATTGCACTGATGCTTCTGAAGGGATAGTCCCCGGTCCATCCTACTGGAGGAATTAATGCTACCCAGAATCTGCCTCTGATATACAGAGCCGAAGGAAAGGAGAACGCATATGGGTTGTAAAACCCAACTCAAACTTGCTTGGATGATTGAAAATTAGCTCGGAAGAAAAGGTACAGACCGTCCAAAAATAATTTGTGCATGTTCGGAGAAGCGAATTCGGACTTTTCTCCATATGGGACTTCTGAAAGGGTGTGTGGGGCCAAGGATTGCACCTCGGTTGCATGCTCTGTCAGGGTACTGTAGTTTCGATTTAGTGCCGCACAGCATAAATCATTGAACCTAAAACATACCATGAATGAGTTTGGCGACCCTTATTTCCAGTGCCATAGGCCCATAAATGCGCCTAGGCAGGGAATGCTCACCGCACGATGATCTACAGTTTTGATCTGACGGCGAGCATTCTCTGCCTGGGCGCATTTATGGGCCTATGGCAGTGGAAATAAGGCTCGCCGAATGAGTTGTGATGGTAGCTTTCAAATTGGAGTGAACGTGGGCAATGGAAAATAATTTGAATAAGCCCATCATGTTGGTCATCATCAGTGTGAAAAGAGTCCGAGAATAACCAGAGATTCCTGGCCCTAAGTCTCTACGTTATATATATTTTTGCTCTTACTTATAGGTGTAATTTAGTATTTAATATTATCATTTTAGATTTATTTTAATTTTCAATTTATTAAGTATTCATAGGGATTAAATCTCTTGAGGTGCAAACCTCATTTTTTAGTATAAAACTGAAGGAAAGATTTGCACCTAGAAAGAATTGATCTTTCTCAATGCTTGATAGATTGGTTGAGATGGATCTAGAGATCAATGCTTGATAGATTGGTTAAGATGGAAATAGGTTTGTTTCAATCGTGCATGATCACAAAAAATTTGTTGAACACCTAATTATTCTAATTATTTTAAATATATGTAAGATTAATCTAGTTAAAATTAATTTTAAATTTACCCAATTACTTCAATGTGTTGAGATGATAGAGATTGTTAATAACTTGAATAATTTAAAATGATGAAATACAAATTTTGAATGCATAGTGTCTATTATCACAAAATTGTTTCTGATACGCTGCTAATTAGTCAATCTCATGCAACTATTTCAAACCAATCTTATGACTGAGGCTTAGCCTCCTCAGCCCGAGAGGGCTCTCTCAAGGGTTAATGATATTGAATAAGGATATAGCTGGTTAACTCTATTTAGGAAATAACTTGCTTATGATGAGTGTAGGTTGAAAATAATATCAATAAGTAAACATTGGGTTTATGGAGTCGACACTTTCAGTGATTTAGTGAGTTTACTTGACATGGAAGCTGAGACATGTTAGAGTTTTTAGTAGTAGGTCACACACACATGAAACACGAAAACACACAGTCAATTCATCTATAAAAGAAGTCAGAGCATTGAAAAAATGAATTCTGAGTATTATAAATGAAAACCACTGCAATGAGATACATAAAAAGGTATAGATAAGATAGGCAAACACTAAAAACTCATTCAGAATCTCAGGTTGGTCAAGTAACAAATCTCTGTATTGCTGAAACATTCAATTTACAATAAGCTGCAATTTAGCCAAAAATCTCCAACCCTTGACAAATTCGACTCAATGGCCTTTAATAGACTTGTTACATCATCTGATGATCTGCCTCCTGGCTAGATTCATCGAATTTTTTCCTAATGACACCTTGCATAACCATAAAACATTAACTTAATGACAAACATACACCTATCCTACTTGACAGTCTTTTTCCTAATAGGACTCAAACTACTCATTATTGTTTTTAAAAACCTTATCTACTAAAGCAATTACATTCTTTGACAAGTAAGCTTTCACATGTTCGAATTTAGGTGATGGGATTCATCACTTTATGACCACTTAACTGACCTCCTCAAAACTAGGAAACAAAAACCTTGTTTTTTAGGTAGATAGTCTTCTTCCTCCACAAATACTTTGGTTGTCAGTTTATCTTCAATTCGTGATCCTTGAGTGCTAATTAATTGCTTGTCATGGTCTTTAATCCTTCAAAAATCTCCAAATGTCCAAAGATGCTCCAAAACCTGCTAAAAACGCTGAAATACAACACGCTACGAAAGTAGGGCAGTTTCGTAGCGTACTTTTGTAGCGCTACCAAACATGCCTTTAACCTCAATATTCTTGATTCTTTCCTTTGGCATAATGTTCATCATCATTAAATGCATCTCCTACACCAATTCCACCTCTTAATTTCCTTCAAAATTGGTTCAAAAAGTCAAAAGAGAAGCTACAGTGGTTTCATAGCGTTTTGTTGCCTTTCAAGCCCAGGCATGCTACGAAATCGCTGAAAAGTGCTGAAAATGCAGTTTTTTGTGTAATTTTGAAAATTAAACCCTGTAAGTGCCAAAATCTTGTCTCTAATCATGTCATTAACCTTAAACAACCATAAATCAACTCACCTTATGCTCCTTGAGGCATTTCTTCCTCATTTACAATTGGTTGAGCTATTGGCTCTTCAATCACAGTCATTTTAAGCCCTTTTTTCTCTAACTCTTCATGAATCAGTTCAAGTTTCTCTTGAAGGTCTTTAACCTAGTCTTTCAATCTTTTATTGGTGGCTTTCAACTGTGTGTTCATCCTCCTGACATGTTTGGCTTCTTTCCTTGTTGGAATAGTCCATTTGATGAGCTGTTGTGTGTTGTCCAAAGTCTTAGAGATTGTGTCCACCTGTTCTTCCCAAATTGCCTTCATTTTTTCAAAATGAGTCTTCTCTACACTGTGTTTTCTTGCCTCTTTTTTCATGACAACAATTTCAAGACTGGCTAATTTCATTTTTTCTTCAAGGAGTTGCAACTTTGTTTTTTTCATCACCTTCTCTTTTCCCTTCTTTGATTTGTTGACTGTATCTTTCTCTGGAGGTGATGATAGGTCAATAACCTCTTGAGGTGGCTGAGCTGTGTCAGTGAGTGGTTGAACTTCTTTATTGCTCTCTAATAGCTTCCTAACATGCCTTGTCATATGCTTTCTTGCTTGGAACATGAAACCTACATCTTCTTTCCTCAAATTCTGATTTCTTTGCAGATTTAACCTTCTTTAACTTCTACCCATCTTCCTCAATAAACTCAGCTTGAACAATAGGAGTTTCCTCTATGTCAATGGCATGTAAAATATCTTCTAGATTTCCCTTAGCTTCTACTCTGTCTTCTACAACCACTGTCTTCTCATCTAAAACCATTGTTTGGCTCCTAGTCATTCTTTTGGTTCCTTGTTTACTAACAGTTTGTTTCTGTTTTGCAGGTTTGACCACCTTTGACTTATGTTTTGTAGGTGAGACATTTGGTGTGTCAAGAATCTACATTTGCTCTGGCTCCTTCCTAATTTGTTCACTTGGTTATGCTCTTGCAGGTTCACTAGGCTCTGCTCTTAGTGATTCCCTCTTTTCTGCTGCTAATGGTGATAGAATTTTCCTAGACTTAGGAGTTCTTGAAGGAGTAAGAGCATCCAACTCAAAACCACTAACAAACAAGAATGAGGACCAATCTCTGCCTAACCTTTGAAGTTCATCTAAGACCAATAATTTCATTAAACCATGACGAAATGAAGAAGTCTCACTCCCCTCAAACTTTGCTTAAACCTTATATGCCATTTTTGACAAACTTCTATGCAAATAGAAAGACAGATCAATGGAAGTCTTACCAGTAAAGTGTAGAAGTAATTTGAAATGATATGAATAGACTTTGTGGTACCTCCCTTCACAAGTAAATTACTTTTGGATGATGAGCAACAATTTTGAATAGTTGTCTTTTATGTAATTTCTTGGAATAGCATTGGTGAGGTCCATTTTAGAATGTTCTGGCTTCATGAACTCTTTGCACTGCTCCATATTAAACTTGAAACCTTTGAACCAGTTCTCTTGACCTCTTGGAATCTATGTAGCAACAACAATAACCTCTGGTGTGATGGACAAATTTAGCATTCCCACTTTAGCGGTTGTTCCACTGAAATTCAAAGCAAACTTCTTGGACATCTATGTATGATAGCCTTGCAATTTCTCACAAAAATGTAGGCAACCTGCTCTTCTGAAAGCTTCTACAATTGTTGGATCTTCATTGACTAAATTCATGTTGGCAGGTTCATATCTTAGGCACTGACCACCCTTGTTGGTTCTTCTTTTCTCTGCCATGGTTTCTCTAAGATTTGCACAACCTCGCTTGATGATGTTTAGACTCGCTTGATGAATTTCCAGCCTCGCTTGATGATGTTCAAAGTAAACCTTTGAAAAGAATCAACCACAACTTTGGCTTAGTACAACTCTCCAGAGCTCAAATATTACGCAAGGAGGAATGAGAAATGAGAATGACTAAATTAGGAAAGAATTTGAAGTTTTGATGTCTTCTCATGACTCTTTGATGACTCATACATTACCTAAACTGGCCATGATGACTGCAGACCTGAGCATGTACCTTGATTTTATCCCTCCAAGACTCGAAAATCATCTAGCCTACCCTCTCCCAATGATTTCTAACACCTAATAGCTAGACTGACAAGACATTGATCCAGATTTATGCAGGAACGCAACAGAATAAACATATGACCATAAATACAGAGATGCAGCGGAAATAACACTTCATTTCATTAATATCAAAGAACTAAAATTTGCTTACAGACAGAATGGAAATAAAACTGGCTAGGGCGCTGGTAGCTATCTCTGAGAAGAGATGTGGCGGCTACAGGCCTCTGAACTGAGTTATAATGAGGCTCGAGGGCCTATTTATTATTTAGAAACAATGGGAAATCCTAAACAGCCAAAACCCTAACCCTAGGAGATGAAGCGCCAAAACTATGGGCCCCGTTTGAGTAAATTGGTGTTTCAACTTCCCAGGGGCGTAACTTTGGCATACGATCTCCGTTTGACGCGTACCATACCTCGTTAGAAAGATCTATCCGAGGACTACAAATTTGGAATGGGAAACATAGGTCCATGGACCCATGTTGCCCTCCGTTTTCCCAAAAAACGTCGTTTAGGGCCTCAAAACGGCTCCGGAAGTTTAGGACCCGAAAAACTGCTAAAAATAGTAAACTGTGCCGAAACTGAAAAACTGAAATAGACAATGGTGGGGCCCCAAGTGGAATAGGTGGGTGACCACCAATATCCACCTGGATCATTCCTCCCCCCTTAGGAAGCAATGGTCCCCATTGCGTTAAGTTCCTCCATGAGATGAGGAAATTTCTGCTGAACTTGGTCTCTGGTGAACCACTTTCCTTGGTGCAGGAGTTGGCCAGCTTTGACAACCCGATACAGTTGGATCTGCTGTTGACGAGTGTTCTTGATTTGCATGTCCATGATACAATCTGTGGTGGCCTGTTCCATGCAGTCTGGGTTTAACTCTGTTGGTGTGGGTTGATACATAATGTCCAGGGTATCCCGATGGGGGTAAAGTAAGGACGAGCGATCTCATTGAGCGGGTGCGGACAAGGAATAATTGAAATCTTGGCTAGAAGGCATTGTTCCTACGACCTTGGTGATGGTGTACGGCCCGTATCGAGCGACTTCTTGATGGGGTACGGTGAGCGCTCATGTAAATGTGGCCGCGCTGTCGCCCACTTGAAGTTGTGTGGCTTTCGGTGTTGATCATGGCGTTGCTTGTGCCTTTGTTGGCTGTCAATAGGTCATGAGCTTTGTTGGCGGGCGGTATTGAATGCGCTCACGATGGCTTCTTGCTTTGTCCACCAGGCCGGACATGGTGAATTGTACGGCAGTACAAATGGCATGGCTATGTCAATGGGACATAGTGGCTGGAATCCCAAGCCCACCTGAAAGGGGCTATGGCCGATTGAACTATGGAGAGCTTGATTATAACTATGTTGTACATAGGGGAGGCTCTCGTCCCATGTGCGTGGATGCTTTGAATTGTACATGCGCAGAATGTGTACAATCATTCTGTTGACGACCTCTGTCTGGCCATCTGTTTGGGGATAGAAAGCCGTGGACTTGGTGAGCTTGGTATCCAACATCGACCAGAGGCTGGACCAAAATGTGCTGAGGAACCTGCTATCTCGATCTGATATGATAGACTGTGGGATCCCAAAGTGCACCCACACTCGTTCAAAGAAAAGTTTAGCAGTGGCTTCTGCTGTGATATTCTTCTTACAGGCCGCCATGATGGCCATCTTCGAGAATCTGTCAACGACCACGAAAACACAGTCATTTCCATTCTTAGTAGAAGGCGGGCCCGACATGTAATCCATGGAGATGGATTCCCACGGTCGACTAGGGGTAGGTAGTGGAGTATATAGGCCTTGCTTCTTGATGGTCGGTTTGGCAATGGCACAAGCAGTGCAGGATCTGATGTGCTTCTCGACATCCTTTCGAAGGTTCGGCCAATAGAAATATTTCTGCAGGATTGCTACTGTTTTCTCGACCCCGAAATGCCCAGCGACTCGACTGTAGTGTGCTTCCCATATCATCTTGGCACGCTCGCTTGAAGGAACACAAAGGTGTCCCATGTGACATAAAAGTGCATCTTGGAGGTGAAATTTTGGAACTTGCGCACCCCCCAAGAGTGCCTTGTAATTTTGGCCGAATTCTGGGTCACTCTCATAGAGAAGTGGCCAATCAGAAGTCTCGTGCCCACAAGAGTTGAGCACAGTGGTGAGCGCCACGATCGGTGGGTCTGGCCGAGGCGATCTGCAACATGATTGGTGCTACCCTTCTTGTACTTGATGTTCAAATGAAAGCCCGTTGCAGATATGTGGACCACTTCGATGGCGATCATTCCGCAACTTCCCTTGTGTCCGTATGAACCCGCAAGGGCCCGTGGTCCGTGTGGATGATTGTTTCCTTCCCCAAAATGTAATGCTTCCATTGTCGACAAGCTTGCACAATGGAGTAAATTTCTTTGTCATATGTGGGGTACTTGCGAACCGTGTCGGACAATGTCTCACTGTGAAATGCCACTGGATGTCCCCGTTGAGTAAGAACCGCCCCCAATAGCATAGTCGAGAGGCATTTGTCTCGATCTCAAATGGTCGTTGCAAGTCCGGTAAAGTGAGCACCGAGGCGAACGAGCAGGCGATTTTTCAATTATGTGAACGCCTTTTGTTGAGGTTCCGACCAAATTTTTTTTTCTCTCGCTCCTCCCTTGGTGACTTGACTCAAGGGCCAAGTGATATGAGAGAATCCCAATACGAACCTCCGGTAGAAATTAGCAAGACCCGGAAAGCTACGAAGCTGCGTTATAGTGGTTGGGGGTCGGCCAATCCCGAATGACTTGGATCTTGGGCCGGATCCACATGCACCCCCCCCCCTTTCATCAATAATGTATCCCGGATATTGAACCCGGGTCATGCCAAAAGTGCACTTCTCCAAATTGGCACACAACTTGTGTTGCCGCAATGTTTGGAGGACTTGCTCGGATGTGGTGAAGGTGCTCTTCCCAAGTCCCGTCGAAGATCGAATGTCATCCAAGTACACCACTACAAATGAGTTGGTGAATGGCCGCAAGATGTCATCCATCATCCTCATGAAGGTGGCGGGAGCATTCGTCAACCCGAAAGGCATGACCGACCATTCGAAAAGGCCTTCCTTGGCTTTGAAGGCGTCTTCCACACATCGGAGGGTTCAATTGGTACCCGGTGATACCCGGACTTGTGTCGATCTTGCTGAAATATTTTGCACCTTTGAGTTGGTCCCAGAAGGTCATCAATCCGTGGGATTGGGTACCTATTCGGACAGATGATCTTGTTCAGCGCCCGATAGTCAATACAGAGTCTCCATGTCCCATCCTTCTTCCGTACCAACACGATCGGGCTCCCACGAGGGCGATGAACTTGGTCCGATGTGACCTTTCGCAATGTGCCTCCCGAATCTGTCTCTTGATTTCATCATTCTCCGGAACGGAGCGCCGATAGATCGGTCCATTAGGTAGCGGCGCACCCGGGGTCGATCAATCGGGTGCTTGACCCGACGGTGCGGAGGAACCCCCGTGGGTGAGGTGAATATGTCCCCGTACTCCTCCACAACCTTATCCATTTGTTGTTGTTGTGCGGGAGGAGCCCCTGTCTAGAGGTCGTGGCCACGCTCTTCTTCTTGCCCCTGGGGGGCGGATCATCGGGAAAACGAATTTCTGGTTTGGGAAAATGAGCTTACTTGCATTGTTTTGCGATAACCAAAGAGATAGCGACAGGGAGGTGGCACCTCCGGTATCTCGTACAACTTATTTCCCAAAGTAACAATAACGACGACGAGGTCGAGACTCATACACGACATGACGCTTCCACAAGTATGGTTGTCCTAATAATACATCGAAACATCAATAGGAGCAACGTCACATAATACCTCATCCGTGAAGGGCTTGATGCTATAGGGAAGGCGACACCTGCCGGGCCGACGCGGAGATCTCGTCCTTGGTGAAGCCACCCGATGGTGTATGGATGCGGGTGAGGCTGTGGTCGGCAAGCCCAACCGCTTCACTGCGTCTCGCTGAAATGAGGTTCTTTTGGCTCCCATTGTTGACAATGAACTCGTATCGGGGAGCCCCTTTACCCACATCCGGGAGTGGAAGAGACATTCCTCCTCCTCCGGATCTTCCCGGGTTCCTCCTTTTGGATCTTTGTAGTGGCAACGAGTGGGCATTGGGCTCCGCATCAATAATCCGTTTCCCTTTTTTCATTCGCCTTTTCAGGGTTCGATTCGGAGTCGAGCATGCATCCGACTCGAAGCCCTCATCTCGGCCACTAGCGACTGCTTGGCCCGACACTCACTTGTGTTGTGAGTGGAGCTCTTATGGAACTCACACCACTTTCTCGTGTCCTTCTTTGGCTTTGAGGTGTTGTTATTTTCTTGTGGCTTCGATGAGTTGTCTTTAGCTGCCATGCCTTGGCTCGTCCTTTGTTCCGCGGTTTGGAAGCACCTTTCCCTTGCTTTTGATTCTCGGATCCAAAGTCTCGCTTCTTCACGCTTGAATTTTGCTGCTCAATCTTGGCAAAGCATACCTGAGTATGCCGTACCAAGCGAGGAGATGTCGAGGAACTCCATTTCCTCCGAATGTATCCGTGCGGACAATCGTGATACTTTAGCACCGGATGTTTCTCTCGAATCTTTGATACCCAACTTTGTAGCGCAGAGGGTATGGAACAAATTCGTCGACTCATGCACATCTTGATCCCTTTGTTGTCGTAGCGTAGTCCATTGTATGTACTTGTCCTCATAGCTCCCCACGGGATAGTACTTGTTCCTCGACAGGCGTCTCGGGAAAGAATTCCAAGTTGGTACGAGTCGAGAACGAGAGGGTTCTCGTCCGGTCCTTGTTCTCACGATAGGTTTCCCACCGGGTCCTTAACATGGGGGGGTAGCTTTGAGGAGTGCAAAAATAATCTTCTCCCGGTCCGAAAAGTCATGAACCGAGAAATATCCTTCTAACGGATTCAACCATCTATCTACTGCATCTCGCGTCTATTTGACCCTCAAATATGGGAATGTCAAAAATTTACTTGTACCTTAAAAGGAGTCGCGCCTCCCGAGTGGTCTGCCGGATGCGGATGCCGCCGCCGGTGGGTAGCCGTTGAAGGATCTGAATAAAGTTATCCATCATCGCGTTCCTTTGTTTTTCGAGGGCCTCCTCGAGCAATATTTTGATAGGATCTCCTGCTCCCTCATCTTTCTTTTCGTTCCCCATGGGCGGCCGTCGAGGTTTGCGAGGCTGATCTTGCAAAAGTTCCACCAGATCGAGCCCTAGCTCCTTATACCCCGACCTCGTTGGGGACATGCAAAGAAGGATCGAGAAAAAGCAGACCCTCTGATACCACTGATCCAGATTTATGCAGGAACGCAACAGAATAAACATATGACCATAAATACAAAGATGCAGCGGAAATAACACTTCATTTCATTAATATCAAAGAACTGAAATTTGCTTACAGACAGAATGGAAATAAAACTAGCTAGGGCGCTGGTAGCTATCTCTGAGAAGAGATGTGGCGGCTACGGGCCTCTGAACTGAGTTACAATGAGGCTCGAGGGCCTATTTATCATTTAGAAACAATGGGAAATCCTAAACAGCCAAAACCCTAACCCTAGGAGATGAAGCGCCAAAACTATGGGCCCCGTTTGGGTAAATTGGTGTTTCAACTTCCCAAGGGCGTAACTTTGGCATACGATCTCCATTTGACGCGTACCATACCTCGTTAGAAAGATCTATCCGAGGACTACAAATTTGGAACGAGCAACATCGGTCCATGGACCCATGTTGCTCTCCGTTTTCCCAAAAAACGTCGTTTAGGGCCTCAAAACGGCTCCGGAAGTTTAGGACTTGAAAAACTGCTAAAAATAGTAAACTGTGCCGAAACTGAAAAACTGAAATAGACAATGGTGGAGCCCCAAGTGGAATAGGCGGGTGACCACCAATATCCACCTGGATCAGACATACAAGAAACCGCGTTTTCGTAGTGTTCCTAGTGTAAATTTTACTATTTTCACTACGAAACTATCAGCGGTTTCGTAGCGAAAAGTGACTTTTCACAGTGTATTTCGCTATGAAACTGTGGTTTCTTGGCTAATTTGGCACTTTCGGTACAAAAAATTTGGAAAATGAAATCAGTCAGGAAATGATGAATGATGTGACATGATGGAGTTTGAAATGAGTGGGTTTAGACCTTAGGTTAACCTTAAACAAGAAAAATTTAATATTTCCCTTGACCAAGCATAAAAATGAACCCTACTACCTAATTTTTTTGACACATGACTCTGTCTAACCTTGTCAAATGATGTTTTCAATTTTTTGTTTTTTTTTGTTTTGTGATAACAGTGTCAATGTAACAATGTCGAATGATAGAAAATGTAAATAATAAGAATGTGATTAATTACAAATAGTCTTCATTATATCAATCTGAAATTATTTTCTTCTATTATTCTTATTTTCGCACTTGTTAGTTTTGTCATATTTTCATATCAACCATATGAAAAGGGCGATTGAAATCGTAGACCATTCAACTCGAGCTATTGTAATAAACATCATACATTGTCTTTCTTGCTCTCAAATATTAATAGTAGGTTTCTCCAAAGTCAATCATTATGACTTATGGAGTGTTAAACATCAAGTAAGTTTCAATGGTAGTTGTTTTCTATTACCTTGTTTGAATGCAAAGTGACTAACTTAGTTGAATGATGGAAAATAAGAATAATAAGAATGTAGTCAATTACAAATAGTTTATAGTTTCAAGAAGCAAACATTGCATGTAAGTGAACATTTATTTAAGATGAAAATTCAAGTATTTTTTATGGTTTGAATTATTGTAACATAAATCAATGCACGTCATCAATAATTTTTGTTGTACTTACACTTAAATCAATGCATAAAGTGCAATCAATCAAATGGGATTAGGAATCAACATCTACAATGAAATCATTGCATATATTTCAGTGTAAAACCAAAATATTCATAGCGTTATAAATCTAATTTCTTTTACCTTTTGTAAAAGCCTCACTTCCTCTTCCTCTATGGTTAATAATGTTCAATATTATATAATACTATATAATATTTGTATTTGTCTTTGTGTGTGTCTCTCTCTCCCTCCCTCTCCCCCCCCATCTCTCTCTCCCTCCCTCTCCCCCCCCATCTCTCTCTCTCTCTCTCTCTCCCCCCCCATCTCTCTCTCTCTCTCTCTCTCTCCCCCCCATCATATATATATATATATATCTCCCTCCATCTCTCCTTGTTTATCTCTACCTCATCCCCCCAATCACACATACTCTCTCTCTCCATATCTATCTTTCTCTTCCTCCCTCCCTTTCTCTCTTCTTCATTCTCTCCCCCCTCCATCTATATCTTTGTCTCCCTCTACCTTTCCTTCTTTGTCTCTCTATCTCACCCCCTAAACATACACACTCTTTCTGCATAGCTATTTCTCTCTCTCCATCCCTCTTCCTCTCCCTCTCTCTCTTTTCCCCTTCTTTCCCTCTCTCTCCCCTCCTCTCTCTCTCTCTTCCCCTTATCTGCATCTCTCTCTCTATCTCTCTCCCCCCCCTTGTCACTCCCTCTCTCTCCACCTCTCTCTCTCTCTCTATGTCTTTCTTCTTCCCTCCCTCTCTCTCCCCCTCCAACTCCATCTCTTTCCCCTCCCCCTCTCTCTTTCTCAAGTCCCTTCTCTCTCTATCTCTCTCTCTTAGTGCCCTCCAACTCTATCATTATCTCCCTCCTTCTCTCCTCTCCCCCCCCATCTCTATGTCTCCTTCTCACTGTCTTCCCCTTCTCTCCCCATGTCTCTCCTCTCCTCTCTCTCTTCCCTCCTCTCTCTCCCCCTTACTCTCTCACCATCTCTCCCTTGTCATTCCCTCTCTCTCTCTCCAACTCTATCTCTCTATGTATTTGTTCTTCCCTCCCTCTCTCCTTCTCTCTCTCCCCTCCTCTCTCTCTTCATTCCTCTCTTTTCCTCTCTCTCTCCTCCTCTCTCTCTTCATTCCTCTCTCTTCCTGTCTCTCTCGTCCTCTCTCTCTCTCTCTCTACCCTCCAGCTCTATCACTATCTCCATCCCTCTCTCATTCTCTCTCCCCCCACTCTCCCCACCCCCTACCTCCATATGTCTCTCTCTTTTTCCCTTTCTCTCCCCCCTACATCCATATGATCGAGAATTGTCACCTTGTGTAATCAATAATATATGTAAAGTCCAATATAATAATATTTATAATGGAGATGATTATTATAATATATTGAAATAATAATAATCAATATTATTGATTATTATACCAATAACAATATATAAATAAATAGCATTTTAAATAAATAATAGTATATTAACTTTACATTATAGACACACCAATTTCTTTTGATAAAATTGGTAGTTATGTGCCTTATATTTTACATTTTGCATTTTTCATTTTACATTTTACATTACATTATATCATATATTTTACATTTTAATTCTATATTTGTTTTAAGTTAAATATTAATTAAAACATATGAACCCCTCCCCCCAACATACACACACACACACAATACAACATTTAAAAAATGTTGAGATACTTACATTACGTCTCAACATCTCCCCCATATTGGGCTATAGAGCGCCTCTCTGCACAATTATAATTTATATTGGTATTCAAAATGACATGTTTATTAAAAACACCTTTCTCCTTTAGTATAACAAATATACAAAATCTAAATACATGTGTTATATAATTAAGTTTAATTTAGGAAATTGAAAGGAGTTTTTTTTTTTTTTTTCTCAGTGGATTTAAATGTCATATGTGATATGTTTCTTTTTTATGAGTCGATTGTTAACTAGGGATCACTATGAGCCAATTGTTATTAGACATCTCAATTTCACTTACAAACTTGGGGTGAGATGAATTATGTGTGGATTAATACTCTCATAGAGTAGCTACATATTGTCTAAACAAAAACAAATATGTCCTCTCTTGTTATAAACTTGATCTCTCCAAAGCTTATGACCATCTAAGTTGGTTATATCTAAAGATAATGATGCTCCATCTAAGATTCAATGTTAATTTTGTTAATTGTATTGGTTTCCTTTTCATTCTTAATTAATGGATCAAGATTGAGCTTTTTTAGGCTTGAGAGAATAATTAGATAAGGATGCCCAACCATAAAAAAATGGAGGCTTACCTTCTTGATTTTCGAGAAGATACATGTTGGGATAGAAATGATGGAGGTTTAGTAGATCATGATGCTCTACGTAATTGATTTAAGTAGAACCAAATGCCAACTATGATAAAGGATTATATTAAACCAAAATGAGATTCTCTCCTTGACATTTTTATAAATCCATAGATAATCAACCACCTTATTGTTGAATTTTGAAGCTATGGTCTATCTTTGTATTTATGATGTACTTGTAAAGCATGGTCTTCATGCTCATTTGAGAAATAAAATTATTTTTTGTATTTATTAAAAGATAAGTTTATTTTTTTTTTAAATTTTTGGCACCCCAAGTTGTCCAAGTCGGCTCTCTACCCTTCAAGTTGGCTCAAATACTCTTGGCACCCATTCGATCCATGGATTCAATATATATTTATAGCATTCATCCTCGTCTCTAAACATCACTTGCTCTGATCATCAACCGCTACTATCTCTAACCATACGAATAAATACAAGGAACAAGTTGAAGGTTTAGAAGGTAATTCGAGCGTCAAAATTTCTCTGTGATTTATCTCTCGGAAAGGCCGAGTATCTCTCTATGCTAGTCGGCCAAATTTTTGTGGATCCAGGAGGCCAAAGTTCTGTGACCATCTCTATGCAAGGAGGCCAAAATTCTTGTGGTACATTTATGTACAAGACAACCAAGATTATAATGTTTATTACTGTGGAAAGAGGCAGAAGTTCAATAGTTAGTCTCTGCTGAAAAAGGCTTGAAGGTCTGTGATATATCTCTATGGAAGAGGGAGCCAAAAATTATGTGTCATCTCTGTGATTGAAATCAGATTAAGAAGGATGACTTGGGCACTTGGTGGATGCACATGTTGGTTAGTTTTTCCATAACTTTGACTTTGATATTTATTGTTGAATTGATTCTCTAAGGAAAGGATTGTTGGGTTTTTCCCCCATGCGGGTTTTGCCTGGGTAATCTCTTGTGTTATTTGTACGGTTGTCTCTCTATGATCCTAATGTCATATATTGTTGATGTATTTTGTATAATTTCTTAATGATGAAATAATGAGTAATAAATAAGTGTGTGGAAAAATCAACCATTAGAAGTAATTATCTATATAGAAGACACACTAAAAATCAACATAGAATCAAAGATATGGTAAAGGAACAACCCTAAAAAATAAGTCATTTAGTTCATCCTCTAGGGCTCAATTTGTTATCTAGCACTAGCTCACAAACACACTAGAAGAAAGGCCAAATATATGTTTTTGAATGCTCAATGTGATAGTAAGGAGTGATGAATTATCAAGCCTCATAGCTGGTGACAAAATGTTTTCAAAGAAAGTAGAATAGTCTTTGAAAAGTTGTGAAGGCCTCAAAGCTTATCTCAGTAGGTCGAAGGACAATCAAAATTATATTTCAAAGGACCAAGAGCCGTAGAAAATATACAATTGTCCTTGCCCGAGTTTCAGTCAAAGATCGGAGGTTCTTCCAAGGATCGTAGGACAGGTTGAAAGGCCTCAAACAATTAAAGGACCAAAGAACTCAGTCCCATCTGAAATAGGCTAAAAATATCATAGTTTTAGAACATAAGCTAAAGAGAATCCAAGATTCCTCATGAGATCGAAGAATCTTAGAAGTAGTCTGAAATTGCATAGTCAACAATGGTATCTTTCAATCTACCGAAGGTTGTTCTCATTACACAAGTGAAGATCTCTGATAGTACTCATTGAATATCTAAAGGATATGTGTCATCCTTAGATATAATGACTCTCTAATAATATGGTTCAAGAGTGATGACTCTAAAATGTAGGATAAAAAGAATGGACTAATCTATATTTGTGCCAAAAAAATGTTTGACACCCTGAAAATGAATTGAATTAAAGTCTTCTCCTTAAATCCAATGTCTAAAATTCCTTTCTGATTTAAAGGAAGTTAAGTAGTATTTATGTTACTCAATATGGAAGTGTTTTACAATTTGACATTTTGATTTGTTTCTAGTTCTCATACAAAGCATACTACAATGATAATAGTTTGTGAGCTAGTCTAAAGTTTGATGCTTCCTTGAACTCTTTGATGTAATGAGTGATATAAAGTCTAAGAGTATTGAGCTAGAAAGACATGACAAGAGGATGAGTTCCTCTTCAAAGACTGAAGACTAAAGTAGACAACTTGATCAGATCTTGTGTAACAGAATGATTGAGGAAGACATGTTGATCTCAACATAATTTGATATCTTATTGAAGGATTGAGACTTGATGGAATTTGATCGTGGACTTGCAATAAAATTTAAAGTTTGGAAGACTAAAATTCTTGATCAGATTTTAGGGTTTTGGATACTTGAATATCTAGGGTTTGTAAACCCTAGCAAGGGCACGAATAAGAAAACCCTAGGGTTTGTGGGAAAACCTAGGATTAATAATTTCCGGTAAAAGTAGAAAAAAACTAATTCATGCAAGCAACATATGTCATCACGTTAATGTTGAGTATGAGGATGTTGATTTGCAAGATGATTGAAAGAAGTATAAGATCAAGAGGGACCTCGCTCTCCTCTTAAAAGATAAGCATTTTATATCTCTTGTTTGATTATTATTATTAGTGTCATTAATTAATCTCTTGCCTTTAATTTATGTGCTTTATTGTAATTTCTCTTCCATGGCATCCTAGTGAGGATTTCAGATACATAGTAAAGGCCTCCAAGGATTTGACAAGAATATGGAAGAAGTGAAAGAACAAAGAAAAACAAAAAAAATTTCCCAGAATCATGACTTGTGTTAAGAAATATTGTACCAGATGAGATTTTAACTTAAAGGGAGTGATTAGATCACCAAGCTTGAAGTATGCTTTGGTCATGATGTCTACAAGGTCTAGAAATAAAAGGATCTCCCAGTAAGAGGGAGAGGATCATGACAAGCCATTTGTCCCTGTTGTGAGGTACACTTCCATTATCAATGTTTTGAAAACTTTACTAGGTTGAAATAGAGATTAATTTCCTCAATACTTGAGGCGAAAGAAGTGTACATAAGAGCGACCTCAAGCTTGTGAGTAGAAGAGATCATTGAAGAATTTAGAGGGAGGTGACCTATAAATATGAGATGGTGGATTTTTATTGATAGTTGATATACTGAAAGTCAACAGTGGCAGAGGGAGCAACTTGAACTACCACATAAGGATATGTCTCAGTCTAAGAAGGAGCACCCATTTTGGGTGTTTGGAGATAATTTTTGATATAGTGAAGGGAATAAAACAATTTATAGTTGAGCTAAGATGTGTTTCTCAACGTGTGTTACCAACATGGTACAATTGGTCATGGATGAGAAGTACAACTGTAGACCTAGTTTGGGTAGAGAGTGCTTAAGACAAAGAATTTGCTGCTTCAGTTTGGGCTTCACTATAATTTTCTTGATAAACATGAAGCAGTCATATGTTGCACTCAGTATGGCAGAGGAAAAGTATATTGTAGTTGGATTGGAAATTTGATAAGCATTATGACTTCTGAGGCTACTTGCTGGATTATTTTTTATCAGGTGCTGGTGGTGACCATGATGATAGGATGAACCATTTATCACTTCATTCAAGACATGATGTTGAAGGGAGTTGTGAAGCTCTAGTGTCTTTCCACTGATAAATATATAGTTGATATTATTATTCCACCTCTTTCTAGAGGGAATTTTATGTACTTCCGGGACAAGCTTGGGCTTGTGGATATTACCTTTCTCAATGAGAGGGAAAGATGATGAGAATTATTTATGAATGGGCCTTCTCCTTGTGTCCTAATGACCTTGGTTGGAGAGTGGTCTGATATTATCCTTGTGTTATTATGACCTTGGTTGGAGAAAGGTTTGAAAAATTATATAACATCACAAACTAGCATTCTTCCCGTGTCATGTACTTTTACCTGATTAGGGAGGTTATCCTTGTGTCAAGTACATATACCTTAGTTACAGAATGGTCCTGCAGACTGATATTCTTCTTGTGTCACTTGGACCTTGGTTGGATAATGTTGTGATATAATACATTCTTGATCCAGATTTATGCAGGAACGCAACTGAATACAGAAATAGCCATAAACATAGAGATGCAGTGAAAATAATGCGTCATTTCATTAATATCAAATAACAGAAATATGCTTACAGACATAATGGAAATAAAATAGCTAGGGTGTTGGTAGCGAATCTCTGAGAAGAGATGTGGTGGCTACAGACCTCTGAACTATGTTACAATGAAGCTCGAGGGCCTATTTATTATTGAGAAACAATGGAAAAACTGAAAATTCCAAAACCCTAACTCTAGGAGATGAAGCACCAAAACTGTGGGCCCCCGTTTATGTAAGCTGGTGTTTCAACTTCCTGGGGACGTAACTTTGGCATCCGATCTCCATTTGACGTGCTCAATAGCTCATTAGAAAGATCTATCCAAGGAGTAAAAATTTTGATGTGAGCAACATCGGTCCATGGACCCATGTTGCTCCCAGTTTTCCCAAAAAACGTCGTTTAGGGCCTCAAAACGGCTCCGAAAGTTCAGGACCTAAAAAACTGCTAAAAATAGCAAGTTGTGCTGCAACTTAAAATTGAACGAACTGATGGTGGGGGTTCAAATGGAATAGGTGGGTGGCCACCAATATCCACCTAGATCATTAAGGCCCCAAAACGGCTCCGGGAATGCAGGACCCGAAAACCTGCTAAAATAGTAAGTGGTGTTGAATGTGAAAAGCTGCAAGAATTGATGGTGTGGGTCCAAATGGAATAGGTGGGTGAACACCGATATCCACCTGGATCAATTCTCCTTGTGTCACTTTGACCTTGGTTCGAAGAATGGTCTAAAAGAGGATATTATCCTTGTGTCAATTAGACCTTGGTTGGAGAATAGTCCTAGAGGTTGTTTATATCTCTTTCTAGAGTGAGAAGGAGCCTCCCAAGGTCACGCTCATATATATTTCTAGATTGAGCTTGTTTATCATTGATGAGGCCTTTGATGTTCCACCTAGACTATTCCTATATTGTTTGATGGTGAACCATCATTATGTTGATGCTGGTGATTATGATATGGATGATTATTGTTATCTTAATCTTGATCCTTCCTTAGATAATTTGTCAACTTGAGATTATCTTGATATTCTTTATGAATACCTACCTAAATAAGAGGGAGTGTTTAATTTTGTAGCTATGGTTGGTCATCATATTTATGATGTACTTGTAAAGCATGGTCTTCATGCTCATTTGAGAAATCAAATTATTTTTGGCTTTATTAAATGATAAATTTGAATTTTACTTTTGGCACCCCAAGTTGTCCAAGTCATCCCTCTACCCTTCAAGTTGGATCAAGTACTCTTGGCACCCGTTAGATCCATGGATTCACTATATATTTATAACATTCATCCTCCTCTCCAATCACCACTTGATTTGATCACCAAGCACTACTATCTCTAGCTATATGAATAAAGACAAGGAATAGATCAAAGGTTTAAAAGGAAAGCTAAGTATCTTGGAATGGTCAAAATTTATCTAGGATATATTTCTTGGAAAATTCGAGTATCTATTTGTGCTACTAGGCCAAATTTATATGGATCGAGGAGGTCAAAGTTTTGTGACCATCTCTATGTAAGGATGTTGAAGTTCTATGACCATGTTTTTGCAACGAGGCCGAATTTCTTGTGGTACATTTATGTGAAATATTATCGATATTTTGAGTTTTATTATTGTGGAAATAGTTTGAAGTTCAATGGCTAGTATCCATTGAAGAAGGGTTGAAGGTTTGTGATATAAATTTTTGTAAGAGGGAACCAAAAATTCTATGTTAACTTTGTTGTTGTAATCAGATTGAGAGGGTTGACTTGGACACTTGGTGGATGCACATTATAGTTAGTTTGTCCATAAATTTGACTTTGATATTTCTTGTTGACTTGATTCTATGAGGAAAGGATTCGTGGGTTTTTCCCCTATGTAGGTTTTCCCAAGGTAATATCTTGTGTTCTTTGTGTGGTTCTCTCTTCATGATCCCGATGTCATATATTGTTGATGTCTTTTGTATAATTTCTTAATGATGGAATAATGAGTAATAAATAAGTGCGTGGAAAAGTCAAAATCATTGAAAATAATTATTTGTATAAAATACACCATAAAATTCAACAACTATAATCATTTGGCTTTAGAGAAAAACTAGATATTTGAAATCGTCATCCAAATCTTTTCATGGGAATGGAAAATGTTCCTCTATCTGAAAATGATAAGGAATAAGAAAACCAAAATCTAGCAAGAACTATTTGTCTTAGTTGATTTCCACACTAGTGACTTTGCAATAAGAGGTTAGAATGGACTTGAGAGATAAAATATCCCTTTAAGATCCATTAGAAAAACACAACACATCATCTATGAAAAAATATGAGATCGATTCATGAAAAGATACCTCGAAAACTTTGTAAGAACTGATACCCTTACCTATGACCATGAATAGGAAAGGGGATAGGGGATATCCTTGTCAAATCCATCTTGAAGCTTGAAAAAATATGGAAGGGAAACCATTAACGGGCATAAAAAATAAAATTAATTGAATGCACCCCATAATCATAAGTTGACCACTGAGAGATTGAAGCCCATCTTCAACAAGACTAGCCAAAGGAAGGCCCATCAAACCCTATAATAAGCTTTTTAGAGATTAAAATCAAGAATTAAAACCCCCTACTTATCTTTCTTTACAGAATGGATTTCTTCTTGAGTGACGATGATTGCATAATGGATCTAGCTTTTTTGCAAAAAATAAATTGTTATTCTAAAATAACTTCTCTCAAGATTATCTTTAGATATCTTACTAAGATCTTATCCACCAATTTGTACACCAAATTACAACAAGAAATAGACCAATAATCCACCAAAGAAGACCCATCCTAATTTTTATGGATCAAAGGAATGAAATTTGAATTGAACAAACCCAAAATTTTGCTAGATTGTTGGGACTCCCTTTTCATTTTTAAAAGATCATCCTTAAGTAGGTCATAAAAACTTAGGAAAAATTCCGTCGAGAGCCCAAACATACCCAAGATCTTATCCTTTTGCATATACATAATAGCCAAATGAACTTCAAGATTAGACACCTCTATATCCAAAGATTGATTCATTTCATCTGAAATAACTGGAGATAAGAAATTGATGACCTCCATAATTTATTGGATCAGACAACCTTACGGTTCCTTGAAAACAAAGATAAAATGTTTAATCCCCTATTCCGTGATATAAAAAAAAGACTAGATCACCCAAAGAAGAAGTAATTTTCTATATGGTGTTCAAGTTTTTCTTGTGGTCTGCAAATTGGTGAAAATATTAAGTGTTGTTTTCATCCTCTTTGATCCAAATAGAATGGCTTCGCAACCTCATTTCAACTTCCTCCAACAAAGAATACCTATAGGATTCCAAGTGTTTAAGTTGAGCAATGTAACAAGTTGAGAAAATTCTAGAAACATTGTCAATGAAAAGAGTTGTGATGTTATCCTCCACTTATTTTAACTTTGCTCACAGGTTGGCCTCAAAGGATTTTTCCCACCTTTTAGAGAAAACATGAATTATGGAAACATTTTATTCAAATTGACTTATAAATTAAGAGGATAAAGGCACCCATGTATCCTCCACCAATTCCTCAAATCCTCCTCCAAACACCAAGAATGATTAAACATGAATGACGTAGAGGGCTTAACATTTTTTAAATAAAATTAAAAAAGCATCGACTGATGATTTAGAGAGGTTGCCCTAAGACACCCAAAAATTCATCAAATTTTTTCCATTTAGCATATCCTTTGATATTGAAAAGTGATCTAACCTTTTAGTGATTGCATCATCATTTGAGAAAAAAATCTTCCATGTAAGTGCCAAGTTCACAGGCTCTACATTTTTTGCAAAGAAGTCCAAGAAAAAACTTCCTCAAGGATCCATCCTATGATTATACCTCCAAACCTTCCTAAGAAACAAGGTTAAGTTCAAGTCTCTACTAATAAATATGTGAGGGGACATATAAAACCTTATAATTTTCCAAATGATCCCAAAAGAGAACCTTGTCAAAATAGGGACCATAGAAATTAATCACAAAAAACTTGAAACCTGAACATTTAATTTCCAAAGGCACTAAGATGACTAAGTGTAACAACCCCAGGTTAAAGTTTCATGTATTAAAATATATTAAATGAAAAAATAATAAGAACAAGGTTGTGGGACACACATTCCAAGTTGAATGTTGGGAAAACTTCACATTGGGCATCATTTGTGGTTTATTAATGGCTATGGAAAAATGAAAAGGCATTGGAAAAGGCCTTGGCAAAGGAAAATAGGAAACAATTGGAATTTAATTATGATAAATAAGGAAAATAGGAGAAAAGGAAGGTGAAGAGACACAAATATGCATATAAGGGAAATTAGATAAAAATGAAGGAAAATAAATAAAAAAGAGACATCAATGATAAAAAAACATCAAAGAAACAATTCACAGGCTTTTGCTTAGTTTTTTGTTAGTTTTGGCTTGGATCAATTTTAGAGAGAGAGAGAAAGAGATCCAAGATGAGAGAGAGAGCAAGCAAGCAAATTACAAGCAAAGGAATAGCAAAGGAAGGAAAAATAAAAGCAAAGGAAAGCAAAGGAGCGCAAGGAGAAAGTTGGATTAATAACTTCAGTAGGAAGATCTTGCAGGTAACAGGTTGTATGTATGATTTCCTTGCTAGGGTGTGAATATATAGTACACGCATTTTATTTATTTTTAAATTTGATGTCATTAGCATTGGTTTTTCCTGGTTTGAAGATGGTTTCAACCTTGCCTTGACATGTCTTAGATAGCCATGGTGTGATGAGATTCATTCTTGGTTGAGCTTTAGATTGTCGAAAGGCTTTGGATCCAGTTGAGGTGGTATCAGGAAAATCCCAAAGGTTAGGGGTGGAGATGGTTTTATCTGGGAAGCCCTCAATAGGTGGGTAGAGATAGGAAAATTCCTCTGGGTATGGTGAACGAATTCTGAGGCATCCAAGCTTGTTTTGGTTTTGTGATATCAGGACCGGTTTAGGTGAGATCATGGTAGCTTGAGGGTGGAGGTGGTTTAACCTCTGGAGTTCCTGTTTAATTATGTATTTGTTTCTCCCATGAGATCCCACATTCATGCTTGGAATATGGCACGAGGGTGATTGGTTGAAAGAGAAAATTGGTTTAGCCCAATCTATGGTTAGGTGGTACATGGAAGTCCCTGACTTGGTTGGATTTTTCATATGATAATATAAGCTATTTTCTCTATTGTTATTAATGAGCACATGAACTGGTTATGATGTGATCTTATGGTTGATTTGTCATGTTTTCTATTTTGGTTATATGTTGGTTATATGCATGGTTCTATGATGTGCTCTAACTATGGCTCTTGTTCACAATTTGATAATTTATTGAAGGGTTGATGAATGCATGGGATAATAAGTTTTGTTGCAGCTATCTTGAGAGGGAATAGAGCCTTCTTGGTGATTCTCAAATGAAGTTCAGAATTTTATGATCAAATATGCATTCATGACATGCAGCTTCTACATTTATTATATGTTTTACGAAATGTCTATCATGTATTAGGCATGTCTAGGTAAATATCTTTCTCAAGTTTTGGATGGTTGGAATTTTTATCATCTTAGTTATGCTTCTGGAAAGTCATAAGCAGTTTTGGGCAGTGATATAGAGGCTAGCCTGAAAAATTGGCATAGATCTCACCACCACATGCACAAAACTGGGAAATTTTAGTCATAATGACATGCAGGCAGGCTTATGGCTGTGGTTGGAGCCTCATAACCATACGCATAATTTGTCGTGTTAGGATTTTGAGAAAGAAGTTTCAGCGTAGGATCTAATCATCAAATATTGTGGATTGACTTCTAGTTGATCTAGTGTTCCTTAGAGGTATCACAAAGTTTTTAGTTTTTCAACCCCACTTCCATAACTGGAACTTGGAGGTCAGGTTATATCATAGTGACACTTATATCTTGTCACTACAATGAAAAAATATTCTAGCGAAAGTTATAATGAAGGTTTTTGGTGTTATAAAATTGGAAAAAAAAATCCGCTAAACATCTGTTTGCGATAATGGATGTTTTAATGGAACTTCATCACAACTGAAAAATATGTGACTAGAGGTTTTAGCAGATGATTTTTTTGCAGTGTGCTTAATGGATCACGTAGAACCGATGTGCTACAGATATAAGAGCACCAGGCGACATACATAACTAAAAACACTGAGGCGTTGAATGCAAAGAAGACTGATGCATAATATATACCACACAAGTTTTAATGGATAAAAAATCCTTGGGGCGTTCTTGTAAGGAATGACACCGGGGCACGCAAAGAATAATTGTTATGTCGATGATTTTCTTAAAACTTGCAGTGTCGATGTGTATTGTTTGTACAAATGCCTCAATGCATTAGTTATACAAAAGGACCAATGTTGTTATTTTTCATAATGCACCGGGCTTGAAATAATATTTTGTAGGACTGGGGTGTTAGTTCTATGAAATAACTAGTGCGTTAAGAATTACAATGCATCGAGGCTTTAATGTCAAACAATACCGGTGCTTGAAGAGATAAACACAACGATGCTTTCGTTTTCTGAAAAGACATCGATGATGCAATAAGATGTCGTCACAATGCTTTTATTTAACATAACGCACCAATGTGTTTTTATGTTATAGACACACCAATTTTTTGAATGATATTTTCTCCTTTTTGGAAACATCAACCCGTGACAGCGAAATTATTGTAATTTTCAAATCCGTTATTCATCTAAAAAGCGAAATATATCTTATAACATTACTCATATAAATTAAAATTTGATTAGTGCATTTGTATATGATGCTTGGATTAGTTTGTTATATTATCATATTTCACATCTCTTCATTATAATATTTAATCATCCATATATTTAATCGATGGTGTAACATTTCACAGTGATATTGGATAGCATAATAGAATAAATTAAAATGTATTTTATTATATATCAATAAGAGGCTCTTTGTCATACAAAATGGGATTGTTATCGGTAACCCCTTGTCTTTCAATTGGGACACTATGTCCATTAAATTAAACATAATGTTTGATTATCACACACAATTATTTTAAAAAATACAATAGATTTCATTGATATCCAAATAGATCATCATTCTCTGTTGGAACTATTGTTAGTTCTCGATTTATTTCCATGACTTGGGTTATTTGGAAGAATATTTTGTTGATTGCATTGATTGCCTTCGTCTTCTTGACCTTGTTCCATCTGTAAACATAAAAATAAAGTGTAATGAGTGTATCTACATTGGTGAGAATAATGAAAATTGAAATAAATAATATACATTAATGTAAATCGAATAATAATGTACTAGAGCAAGAAGTGACTCATAGCTGTGCACCTAGTTTCAAAACCAAGTCTCATGTCTTGTTGCAACAAGTCTTCTGCTGGCGTAGTTCCATACTTTGTTCCTGTGTGTTTTAAACCACATTATAAATCATAGCTTTAATATCAAGGTTTTTTTTGTTCTATTAATTATTAAATCATAGAAGTAAAATAACAGAGATACTTACAATTTCCACAATTAATTTTTGATATGCCAACATATACTCACAACCCTTATTTAACACATTGTCAATCAATTCTTCTGATGGGTCTTCTTTGTATTTTAGCACATATTTTAAGACATTCAAGGATGGTTGTTGTAAAACAACTTAAAATATACAAAAATGAAACCTTGAGTTGTTATAAGGAAATATGAATAATTACCCACAAACTTTGAAATCAACCCATTTCTTCCTTGTCGTCCTATTTTATGTGTTGAATGAGTTCCATCTTGTTTTCTTTTTTGCAAGAAAATACTTGAAATTTAATATTTAATGCTAAATTATTTTTTTTATATGTACAAAGTAAATCATGATTACATACAGTTGAAGCACATTGTTGTTTAGATAACTCCTCTTGTGATGCAATTATGTCCATTTCTTTGACCATCTCCTTATACACTTTTTTTGAAATTCCTACTGACATGTTTCACATATCAACCATTTGGGATTTTCATAATCTTCCTAAAAAAAGTAATAAATTATTTTTATAATGATATATGAAAACTAAATATAACAAAATCGATATTAATAAATGAATGGCTTCTAGTAATATATACATATAATTATATATTTTTTATATAATTAACAATATTACCTTTTGAATGATTCTTTTTTTTGTTGTTGTATGTTTTTGCTATTGCAATTTTGACATGCCTCATTGATAATTGTTCTGGAAATGCTTCCCGTAGTTTGGATAAAATTTGGTTCTTAGAATCATTGGATTGATTTTTGTATTGTAAGTGGAAAGTACGTTTATACGTTCATTCCACAAGATACCTCATAGTTCTATAAAAAAATTTCCCCCTTTCATTAATCTTCAACACCACTCCAAATGAGCTAAGGACCAATTCATCATCATAATAAGAATAGAGATTGTAAAAAATTTTACTAGTAAAATCTATAGTAAATTTTCTATTATACAAGGTTTTTAAAAATTTAAAAATTTTAAATTTTAATTATTTATTTATAATTATTATTATTATTATTTATTTATTTATTTTTATTCTATTTTATTTTATTTTTTCTATTTTTTTTCTTTTATGAATTGTGAATAAATCTAAGAGAAGTTGTAAAAAAATTTAACAGTAAAATTTAAGATTTTTGCTATCCAGGGTTTTAACTGAATCACTATACCTTTCAACTTCTGATATTTCAGCGGATCCAAAATATTTTGCACCTCCAAAGTGCTCGAGTATGTATCTCTTGAAAATTCTTTTTCTTTTAATTAAACCCTAACATAAATTGTAAAAAAAATTATTAGTAAAATAAACAATAAATTTTAAAATTTTTACTATGCAGGTTTTGAGTGAATCACCATACCTTTCAGCTTTTGATCTTCTGAATAATTACGCTGCTCCAAATTATTCTACTGACACACAGTGCTCCTGGTATGTCTCTCTCACAAACCACTCCCTTGAAGAGTAAATAATGAAATGGTGAATAACTTTTCACTATTTAAAAGTATTTATAAAATTAGATTTCAAAAATTATTTGTCGCTCGTTTTTTAATTATTTTTAAAAAAAGAAAAAAATCTTGTTTTTTTTTTTCAAATTTTCCACACATCGGTATGTTCGATACTCAAGCACACAAACATTGCCAGGGCGCCAATTTTTTTTAATGCACCGGCATGATACTTTTTTTTTCTTCCAAAATCTTGAAATGATGCGATTAATTTTTTTAACGCAACAATGTGACTTCTATTTAAAAGAATTGGTGATATATATGTAGCAGTGCTCTTTTTTTTAACACATTGGTGCGTTTTTTTAGAAGAGCATCAATATGATAACATATTTGTAGAAATTTAATACAATAACATGTATATTAACGGACTCCCCTGATCTAACAATTAAATCCACCGTTAAATACATAAACCTTCTACTCAATTCTTTGCGGAAATTAAATTGCCAATTGCAAAACACATATGAAGAAAAATCAAGCGCACATAACAAGATGTTTTACCGGGAAAGCTTAAAGCTAAAAACCCCAACTATCATATATTATGTATATCATGGAATCATGAAAAATCTCAGAGAAAGCTCAGCTCATAGAGCTCTTAGTACAATATACAATCGTCTCACACTGTCATACAAAAATTTTCATATCTATGCACCAATTTCTTGCCTCCTAACAACCTGCCTCCACTAAGCAATCCCTGTTGAAGAAGATCACTGAATGAATTCGATCTTGCCTTGCCTTGACTGCACAATCCTCATTGGAAACTCCAATGTGTGTGTAGATGCATTGAATGCATCACTATAGTCACAACCGATAGTAAAACACACCCTTTCACCTATCTCTCCACTGGGTCTCCACTGGATCTAACATGCAAGTAGTTAACTGCTGTATGCCTTCAGTTGCAAGTAAGACACTACTTGTGAATTAATTAAATTATTAATTCACTCATCTTTCATTAGTGTATGTTTAGTTACAACTAGCACAACTAAGTTTAACTCACTTAACCGAGTTAAACTAAATAACAACTCCCATAACTACTCTTCCAACTCTATTACAACTCTGCCACAATCAGTTACAACGAATTCCATCATGCATGAGTCACCAACCAACCTTGCAACTTGTAATTCCTTCAGCTAACTGGTTTTCCACATCAGTTAACTGAAATCAAGTGCTCCAAGAGAATAAGTTATTATTTATTGTCTGATTATCATTAAGGGCTAATAATAATCGACATGCATTCTATTTTTAGATTAATGATCTATAAATAGACTTCTCCCATCTTCTAAAAATAGAAAATCATCTAAAGATATAATTTTCTCAACCATCTAGAATCAACATCCTTCTAATTTTAGAATATGCTCACCATTCTAAAAATAGACATACACTGAAAAATAGCTTGCGGGCCCCACCTAGTGAAGGTGCTTAATTTTCACTAGGATCATCATCTTGTTGAATCGCAACACTCCCTCTCAACAAGAAAGGTATTATCCTTCGCCCCGATCCTGTCTCTATGGTATTCAAATTTTCTCCTGGCGAGCGCCTTCGTCAGAATATTTGCATCCTGATCTTCCGTAGGAATGTACTGAAGCAACATGATCTTTCGCTGCACACAATCTCTGATATGATGATATCAGATATCTATATGCTTAGATCTGTCATGAAACATATGATTAATCGAGAGTTTAATATAACTCTGATTATCACAATGAATCACTGTAGGATCTAAATGAGAACCGAAAAAACCAACCATGATCTTTCTCATCCAGATAGCCTCACACGCAGCTTGACTTGCTGCCATGTATTCCGCTTCCGTTGAACTGAGTGCCACAGATCTCTGTTTCCTACTGTACCAAGAAATAACTGTTGATCTGATACTGTAAACCCCTCCTGATGTGCTCTTTCTGTCTGTTGGGCTGCCTGCCCAATCTGCATCCGTGAAGCCATGCAACTTCACCTCATCCGTCTGTCTGTACCATAAGACATACTCAGATGTGCCCCTGAGATATCGCAGGACATGCTTACCCGCCTTCCAAAAGAGCTTGGTAGGCTTAACCATCACTTGACTAAGCTGGTTCATGGCATAGCATATGTCTGGTCTTGTATTAACTGAATACATGAGCGAACCCACCAACTGTCGATAGACAGTAGCATCCACTATCTCTGCTGATGTAGCATCCTCTTTCCTCCAATTTCCTGGAAGAGGAGTATCCATGGGTTTTCAGTCCTCCATGTGAAACTTACCAAGTATCTCCCGAGCATACTTGCCTTCAGACACACACAATTCACCTTCTCACTGCCATGTTTCCAATCCAAGGAAGTAATGAAGGAGACCCATATCCTTCATCTCGAACTCCTTTGCAAGGTCCTCCTTGCATGAGTGTATCAGCTTCTCATCACTAGTCAATATTAAATCATCAACATAAAGAACAATGATTAAAAGCTTACCCTCCACCACAATTTGGTATAGGTTTGCATCTGCCTCACTCTTGGTGAAGCCAAGTCCATTGAAATAGTTGTCGATCTGAGTGTACCAAGCATGGGGTGCTTGCTTTAGCCCATACAACGCTATTTTGAGTCTGCACACATGCGACTCGCTGCTGAAGATCTCAAATCCTTCAGGCTGCTCAATGTACACTTCTTCCTTAATGATCCCATTAAGGAACACAATCTTCACATCCATCTGATGAATGTGCCAACCCATCTGTGCTGAGAGAGCAAGGATGGTCCTTATGGAAGAATACTATGCGACATTCTTCATAATCAATCCCCTCGATCTGTGAGAAACCCTGGGCAAAAAATCTTGCCTTACACTTCTCAACACTCCCATCAACAGCTCGCTTTACCTTATATATCCATCTTGAACCTACCACTGATTTATCAAACAGCCTTGGAACAATTTCCCAAGCACTGTTTCTGACAATGGAGTCATACTATTCCACCATTGCATCTACCCATGTGGGCTCCTGCAATGCTTCCTGAAAAGAATATGGCTCTGTCACGATACACTTTCTCATGAGAGCCATGTATCTAGTGAATTGGTCAGGAGACTGTCTCTGTTTGCACTGTGAATTAGGGGCTCCTACATTCTGTGCTGCATCATGCTTCAACCTCTCAACTTCTGTGGTACGCCTTCTGCCAGTTCTGATGTTTGGCTCTGCGTGAATGGACTCATCCACCCCATGATCGTCCTCCTATGGCTGATCCACATCTTGAGGCTCATCTTTGGGAACAATCAGTTCCTCCTTTGCATGCAATTATAGCTCCCTTTCAAGTGACAACTTCATGGCCTTATCCTCATTGAATTTTATATCTAGCCGCACCACAGTCATCCGACTGTTTGGAAAATACACACGATAATTATGGGGTGTTTCTGTGTACCCTAAAAATATCCCAACTTCAGCAGTTAGCTCCAGCTTCTTCCTGGTGTTCGTGGTCACAGAAACATAAACAGATGAGCCAAAAATCTTAAAGTGAGAAACATTCGGTTTCTTACCAGTAAAATCTTCTTCAGGTGTACCCATGCCAAGTACTCTACGAGGACAACAATTTTGCACATAAACCGCAGTGTTGCATGCTTTCGCCCACAAGTGCATTGGTAGGCCCTAATCATATAGGATAGCTCGTGCAACACCCACGATCATTCTATTATTCCTCTCTGCGACCCCATTCGGCTGTGGGTTATGAGGCGCTACTGAGTTCTCTTCGAATTCATTCTTTGCTACATAAGTCTTTGAATTCGTTCGAGATATATTCACCACAATTATCGTTCCGCAGAGCCTTCACTTGCTTCCCCGATTCCTTCTCCACCAATGCTTTAAACTCACAGAACTTTGAGAATGTTTGATCCTTCTTCTGCATGAAGAAGATCCAACATCTACAAGAGTAGTCATCAACATAAATAACATAATACCTGTGTTTTGCTGTTGAAGCAACCGAGAATGGTCCACACATGTCTGTATGAATTCTCTCCAGGATCACCGAAGCGCGGTTCTCCTTTTCATCAAAGGTGGTCTTCACAAACTTACCCATAGTACATCCATTGCACTGATCTATCTGCGCACGTGTACCCTTGGGAAGTCCAGTAGAAATCTGCTGCAAAATCTTCAGGGCGTCATGGTGAAGATGGCCCAATCTCCTGTGCCATAATTCGCCCTCATCTCGGCTCACCACTTCTTCTTCTTTGCCTGCCATTACAGTGCAACCATCTACCTCCATCTTGTAGATATTCTTAACTCGAATCCATATCCTCTTGGTTTGACCCATTTTTTTATGTCTCAAGAAATATTTTCCATCACTGAAAACAACGTCATAACCTCTGTCCTCCAACATCGCGACTGAGACCAAGTTCTTCTGCCCTGGAACATGCATAACATCTTTCAAAAGAAATGGTTTACCTGAATCCCTCTCAAAGGTAATGGTACCAATGTTGGTCGCACTGTATTGTCCATCGTCACCCATCTCTATATGCATTTGGATATCTTTCTCCTCCAAGTCACTGAACAACTCCTTATATCCCGTCACATGGAAGGAAGCACCACTATCAAGATACCACAGCGATCCTATTGCACTTGAAACCAAGCATGCGATCAAAGAGAAATCAAGTTCAAATTGTGAGGCAAGGGCCTCACTAGTTGCAGCTCCAACAACCTTCTTGTTCTTCTTTTTCTGTGGGCAGTTAGTGGCAAGATGCCCATGTTCGTGACAGTGAAAACACTTCACCTTGGACAAATCCAGCTTCTTGACTTTAGCCTTGGATTTTGGATGGGATTTCTTGCCCTTCCCTTTCCTTGCTTTGACAACCAAAGCACAATCCTCTTCATCATCATGTTTTGATGAAGAGCCATTCCTGGTACTCTGCCTTATCTCCTCCTGCACTAGATCCGACCAAAGTCGCTCCCAATCCGGAAGTTTCTCCTTTCCCATTGACAGAGTCTTGATAATTGTGCCAACTCTTCGGAAGTCCAAGGAGAGCCAAGCTAACCAAGTCATCATCATAAACCGTGATTCCCACACTCCCCAGCTCATCCCTACATTGGAAAAAATTCGTGAGATACTTTGGAATACTGTTTCCCTTATCCATTTTGATTTTTCTGAGTTTATCTTTTAGCTCCAACTTCTTATGGTCGTTGGTGCTCTAGAAAATATTTGTCAAATCCTTCCACATTGAAAATGGAGTGGCTTTCCCATGAAGGCTTGGCACAATATGGTATTTCACACCTTCCAACAGAATTCTTCTTGTCTTCACTACTTTCTTTTACTAGGCATCAAGTAATGCAACATCCTTCGAAGTGGGCTTACGAACATCGCTATCGATGAACTCCTTCAAGCCATTATCTTCAAGCACTGCCTCCATCCTATCCTTCCAGGCTATGTAGTTAGAGTTTCCCTTGATTGCATACTCCAAATGCAACCCATTGAAATCCATTTCAATGTTTACTCAACTGTCGCACCAAGAAATTCTTGCAGCAAATTCGAATTGTTCCACCAACACAAAACTCAGCACCGCTTAAATATTGCAATCTCTAGTGATTAACATTGATTTGATACCATGTATAAATTTAATATAATAACATGTATATTACCGGACTACCCTGATCTAATCACTAAATCCACTATTAAATACAAAATCCTTCTACTCAATTCTTTGCAGAAATTAAATCGCCAATTGCAAAACACATATGAAGAAAAATCAAGCGCACATAACAAGATGTTTTACCGGGAAAGCTTAAAGCTAAAAACCCCAACTATCATATATTATGTATATCATGGAATCATGAAACAATATCATTCAAAGCTCAGCTCATAGAGCTCTCAATACAATATACAATCGTCTCACACTATCATGCAAAAATTTGCATCTCTATGCACCAATTTCTTGCCTCTTGACAGCCTGCCTCCATTGCGCAATTCCTGCTGAAGAAGATCCCTGAATGAATTCGATCTTGCCTTGCTTTGACTGTGCAATCCTCATTGGCAACTCCAATGTGTGTGTAGATGCATTGAATGCATCACTATAGTCACAACTGATAGTCAAACACACCCTTTCACCTATCTCTCCACTGGGTCTCCACTAGATCTGATATGCAAGTATTTAACTGTTGTATTTCTTCAGTTGCAAGTAAGACACTACTTGTGAATTAATTAAATAATTAATTCACTCATATTTCACTAGTGTATCTTTAGTTACAACTAGCACAACTGAGTTTAACTAACTTAATTGAGTTAAACTAAATAATAACTCCCATAACTACTCTTCCAACTCTGTTACAACTCTACCACAATCAGTTACAATGAAGTCCATCATGCATGAGTCACCAACCAACCTTGCAACTTGTAATTCCTTTAGCTATCTGGTTTGCCACACTATTTAATTGAAATCAAGTGCTCCAAGATAATAAGTTATTATTTATTGTATGATTATCATTAAGGGCTAATAATAATCGACATGCATTCTATTTTTAGATTAGTGATCTATAAATAGACTTCGCCCATCTTCTAAAAATAGAAACTCATCTAAAGATAGAATTTTCTCAACCATCTAGAATCAACATCCTACTATTAGAATATTCTCACCATTCTAAAAATAGACATACACCTAAAAATAGCCTGTGGGCTTCACCTAGTGAAGGTGCTTAATTTTCACTAGGATCATCATCTTGTTGAATCTCAACAATATTTTTTTTTTCGGAATGCTGAAAACCAGTGCAGGTATTATTTGAATGCCCTGGTGTTGTTATTTTTTTAAACACATCGATGCGCTTTGTTTTGATAAGCACACCGGTTGGGTTTAAAAGCTATCTGAAATTTTAATTTCACATAAAATGGCATATTAATCTCTTATTATCCTTTAAGATGCATTCACACGAATGACATTAGTTCATAGTATACATTTTCCGCTTAAAGTCACCTTATTATTGAAAAATGGTTTGAAAACTATATTGATATTCAGATTGTGGTTATATGGTTATATTGATATTCAAATTGTGGTTATATGCACACAAAATTTTATTTCTGATTTTTCTCAAATGCAGGGACAAAATCTCAATAATATAAAATGGCCAATTCTTCAAATTCCAGCTCATTCCATATTGCTAATCAAAGTCCTTCACGAAGTTCTCCCTTTCCATCTCTAGTAAGTTCATATTTTATTTATATTTCGATTATATAATTGATTTTGTTTTTTTTAATTCATGTCAATTTGAATAAAAATGTGCCAAAATTTTCAAGACCCTAATTCAAAATCGAGTTCAGATATAAAAAATATTCCTCCATTTGAAAAACGTTAGAAAGTCGTATGAGGAGCAACATATCATAAGTAGTTGGTAGATGAAAATGGACAACCTCTTCACCTTGCCAATTGGAACATGGCATCTTCCAACCCCAATCATGGATAAACGATGGTAATAATTGTTTGGTATAATGCAATTTCAACAAACCAATTGCATTGACATGCTTACTAATATCATTGATATTGTACTAATGGTGTTCAATATTTTTTGAAATTAGGATTCTAGTGATGATGAGCGACCCACCTACCATCTTTCGGTGCACTCCACTACAACGTCAACTTGAGATAAGGTTGAATATGAAGCATACAAATAATGGTTGAATCAACCATCTATTCAATTGCCACTACGTCTAGATTCACCAATTAGGAATGACTACAATAATAGTAGTTCTTCATCACAAGTTGGAAATGGAGGCAATCAAATAGAGGTTGGTATGGATGATTACTTACGGGATACGACTGCCATGGAGAAAATGTTGTTAGATGCATTCCAAAATGATGAGCTAGGGGATGATGCTCATATCACTGATACCTTATTCGAAAGCCTAAAATATGCTTCCACCACCCCTCTCTTTGGACCTGGTGGCAAGTCAAAGTCAACTCAGTTGGGGACAATGATCTTGTTGTACAATGCGAAAGAAAAGTTTGGCATGTCGAATGCATGTCTCTCGACAATATTGAGGTAATTGACTTGCGTGATCGGTCAAGTTCCTTATATTTTATCACACAATCAAAATTAAAAATTGTCAATTTTATGAATGTTAAATATTGACATTGTACCAACTGTAAGATATTCAAAGATAAGGTTCTTATGAGTGATAATGTCTTGTCAGGTAGTTTTTAAGAGGAAAAAAAATTGTTGAAAATGTTGGGTTTTGATTACATATCATATCATGCATGTATGAATGATTGAATTCTATATAGAGAAGAATTTGTAAACAAATAGAGAATTTGAATTCTATCTCGAGCCCTCGCAGGGAGGACTCTCGCATCAAACAAAACTCTGGCCAATCTATCCTAATAGTCCATTTGAACTCGTAGTGTCTCACCCTATTAGTCCTCGCCCATCTCCTCATCTTATTCGATATCCGACAGGGGAGGAGGCTTGTCCCCATAGAATGTGTCAATGTCTAAAAAATATATAGTACAGAAAATTTCATTAAAAATTTTAATAAAATAAGTTAAAGAACACACTAGAAAAAATTTTATTCTAATTATCTATCATTTGGAGGCTCATCTGTTGTGAAGAGGATGTTGGAACACCCTCTCCAATCAATCTCAATTTACGAAAATTCCATCGCGACAAACATGTTGTCATCCTCACTAGCTAGTAGTGCCAGTGCCTCGGGAGAAATCCTGGCTGGATACTCCGGTAGGCCCCCCTTAGGCATCATCTACCCCCAAATGCGCATCTGGACCTTAGTGATAGGCCTAACAGGGCAACGATCAAATGTAGGCCTAGTATTTGGAAACCTCTTAAAAAATAAACAAAAATCTCAGAAGCGAAAGGGAAAGTCTCCCTTCCATGTCTCAATGCACGACATCTATCTAAAGCCATAAAAAACTGCCTCAAAAAAATGGTAGACCATCTGATGCAACATGACACCTACATAAAAAATCAACATAATGCCAAAGATGTAAACTAATGTGTTTCCCATCACTACTAAAGTGTGCAATGGTGGTGACTAATAACGAGAGGCACCTAGCCTCCTTTGCAACAAAAGAAGAAATTCGTAGCTTTCCACCACAAACCTGAAATATGATGGATAGAATGCATGAGGCCCAACATATCTCTGAGTGTATTCAAACTTACTATCCTCTGCAACACCATGTGGGACAATAGGGAACTAGGGAAAATCCTCCCCTCTCCTGGATAGGCCAGTTATAAATTATATGTCCTTGTTAGTGGGCCTATACCACACCCTAGGAACGACATGAAAAGTGTGTTCCTCGATACTCCATCGACGGATCAAATGTGCCAATAAGATAAATTGCGCCTTTAGCAATGTAGCCTCCTGATAGTACTTTAGGAGTCCTACATTCCTCAAGAGTGCTAGGGTCGTTGCAGTAATAGGATGAAGGTATACATCCCTCTCCCTCTCTCTGGTCTGCCATGTTCAAACCATATTGTATGGGTCCACCTGCTGCTCTTTCTCCTACTCCTGTTGCTGCTCCCTATATTGACGTATGTGCTACATGATTGACATATAAAATGCATCCTCATATATAAAATAGATTTTTTTTATCAAACGAAAAATATATTTATAAATATGGAAACATAGATTTCAATTAAAAAAATAAATCACCAGTGCACTCAAAACATAGTCATGCACCAGCTCTAGTGCTCTTTCAACTATAATTGCGTCGACATCAGGTGTGCACATAAGTATGACGCATTGTTGTTGGTTCAAAATTTTAACTTTTGATAGCAATGTGAAAAACTTGTGCACCTGTGTGCACGGATGACCTTTTTGCATCGGTAGAGAGCGTTTAGGTTATCGAACGCACCAAGCTATAACTATATTTTAAAAAATTAATTTTGTGGTGTTTCTGATAAAGAAGCATCGACATATAATCTGTCGCATCATTCCCGATGCATTTCCATTTACAAACACACCACCAAAACGGTGGTGTGTTATGTTCACGCACTGAATTGCGATGCACCTTGTAAGTTTATAGGGCACATCGCGACGGGTGCAAGCCAAACATATTGAGCGTACTGTGTAGTGATTTTTTTTGCCAAAAATAGTGTCAAATTTAATATAAATTACAATTATGATCTGCAAAAATATTAAATTACAAATAAACATAGACATTACCTAGACATTTGGTCGTTGGGGAGGCATTGTGGACACATAATGGAGAAAAACAAATTTTAGGATGATTTGAAAAAATTGAAAACTCAGACAGTGAGCATGGTACAAAAGGACAGTGAGAAAGAGAAGCACTAACTTCAAGGCACTTGCATGTGGCAAGAGTGGCACCGGTGCTTTAGAGCTCTCTCGCACTATAGATGGTAAAATTGAAAATTACAGTCAGGAGGGTTTTTTTCTTTTTTTTAGCCCTCCTCTCTTGTGTTTCTCTAACTGCACTGGTTTGTGATATATCCAAAAGCACCACATTTTTTTTAATTAAAAATATCGCAGTGCTTTTCTCGAGACACCCCGAGGTGTGTTTAGATAGGTCCACACCAGTGCTATGTTTTTACTATAGCACCACTATTTTTTTAGAAATAAAAAATCACACAATGGTATGCTTTAGAAGATTTCTTGGGGTGTTTTGATCAGTTTACCACATCATAGCAGCGTTGGAAAATAACACCACATTTTGATGAAATTTAAAAATTTAGCAGTTCTCATTATTGGTATGCACCAAGACGTTTTACTATATGAAGGACACCGATGATATCGACTATTCAAGCACCGGTGCATTTTGTTATTTAGTGCACCATGTTTTTTTTTTTTAGAAAAACAAATTTTCCACGGTGAACCATGTTATAACATCGATGCTTGTATGGATAGTAAAGCACCAGTGAAATTGTATATTTTAGGGACATTGTAAAGAAAAAATTGCTAAAACATAAGCCTGCCCACCTCCGCTACAAAATATTTTTGGGCTATTTTTATAGGAGCTTCCACAAAAACCTCTGCTAGAAGGTCTTTTCCTCGTAGTGTGTTTACCCCAGAGAGCTTGTAAAAGCAGGTAAATGTGGGAGGGGTTGTTACAGGGTGGTATCGGAGCTTCCAGGTTCAAACACTTGGACTGGATGGGCTAAATGCATAGTCTTATGTGTGCATTTTGGTGGCTATGGTTATTATGCATGATGTTTATATGTTGATGTCATTATATATCTATATCGTGCTAATTTAGACTGATTTGTGTAGACGAGATAACCTCCCTTGAAATTCATTGAGGTATGATTTTGTTTATATTTCTATTTGGTTTATCTAACATGGTATGTTTACAAGAAATAGAATATTATAGATGAAGAGAAGAATGGTGGACTACAGTTCATATGACTCCCCTTACAATCCTAATGTGAATTCTATGGAATGGGAAAGGTCAGTCAGGCAACAAAGAGAATAGTATTCTCCTAATTTGAAAAAAAACACTGAGGAGTTTAAGGGTAAATATCATAAGTTGCAAGGCCGATAATAACAGGTTGATTAAGGCACATGAAAGACAAAAGATCTCAGGAAAAGTAGACAAAAGTCAATGCAATGATTCTACAGAGCCTTTCAGAGTTGCAGAAGCAAGCACGTATGGGGGTCAGTCATGGAGATAGGCAGGAGGTGAAGACTAATGGGACAGATGTTAGCAGGTCTAAGAGGAAACATAGGTTGGACATGGAGTGGAAAATTCTTGGATACACCTGACAGGAGGACTCGTATGTATGGGTTCTATTCTAGTTCTTCTTCTAGGAGACATCGTGGTCATCACTACCAGCGTCCTTATAGGAGGAGTGAGTACTTACCCGAGGATTTTAGGAAGTTCAAGCCTTCTACTTTCGATGGAGATATGAAGAAATCAAAATATGCAAAAGCATGCTTGCTTAGGATGAAGAAGTTATTTAGATTTCATGAGTATTTAGATAACATGAAAGCTAATACAACCACCTTCAGTCTCAAAGGGAAAGCATATATCTAGTGGTAAGATGTGAAGAATTTCATAGGCATCAAAGAAGATGAGTTGATTAGGGATGATTTTGAGAGACTCTTTAGGAAGAAGTACTTATCTGAAAGATACTACAATGATACTGTCAAGGATTTTTATGAGTTGAAGATGGGTTCTATGACAAATGATGAGTACACAAGTAGATTCCTAGATTTTTTGAGGTACGTGACTTATCTTAAGGGTGAGAAAGAAAATATTCAAAGGTTCATCAATGGGTTTACTGTAGCATTCAAAGACCAAATTGAGTTTGATAAGCCTCTGTCATTAGAAGAAGCCATCAGGAAATTGAAGCATTGTTACAAGTAGTTAAAGTGCAATCCTAAGTTCAAGCGTGACTTGAAAGGGAATGATAAGACTAAGGGAAAGTGGCCTAAGAAGCATGGGACATCACAACATGCAGGTGAGAAAGAAAATGTTTCTCCTTACAAGAATTTTAATACAACTGAGAAAGGACATGGGTCTTATCTTGGAGAGTAGAAAAATAAAGGTAATAGTAGGGGACCATTGCAGTGTTGGATTTGTGGAAAATGCCATCACAAGAAGGATTGTCCATTGTACCAGGGTGGTAGGACTTAGATTTACAGTGCTAAGGAGGCACATATAGTTGGGGATGTTGGTTAAAGCATTGAACCTCATATTTATGGAGCACTTGATAACAGGTTGGTAGATCATCAAGCATCCATTATTGATATGGAAGGTAATATTTGTGATCAATCTATTTCCATTTTGCTTGATCCTGTATATAGTTATAGTTACGTTAGTCCTGAACTAGTGGATCTGTGTCGTTTGATTACAGAAGTGCATTCATAATCTTGGCTGGTGTAGGTTGCTACAGGAACCAAGAGAAGAGTTCACCATTGGGCGAGATCGTGTGCATTTGAGCTTAATGGTATTACTACATCAACACATCTAACTGTGCTTCCTTTGGGTTCCTATGATATGCTAGTTTTGGGCATGGATTGGTTGTTTACTCATAGGACCAAGGTAGATTGTCATGAAATGGATATTGAGTGTCTGGATGAAGATGGATAAAAGAGAATGTTGTAGGGAAATAAGAAGCCTACATTAGTGAGAATGGTTACGACTATGCAAGCTAAACGTAGTTGCAGGAAGGGTGTGTATTGTTTGCGGTGCATATTTCCAACAACAAAGGGAAGGATGTAGAGGATGAGGAAGTCTTGAAGAGGTACCCTATTTTGCAGCAGTTTCATGATGTGTTTCCTACAAATATTTCAAAGTTACCGCATCATAGGGAAGTGGATTTCTCCATTGATTTGGTACCAGAAGCAACACCAACATCTAAAGCACCTTACAGGATGAGTACTCCAGAGTTGGTGGAATTGAAGTTGAAACCGAAGGAAATGATTGAAAAAGGATACATAATTCCAAGTGTGTCACCTTGGGGTGCATCGGTGTTGTTTGTAAAGAAGAAGAATGGTACTCTTAGATTGTGAATTGATTATAGGTAGCTGAACAAGGTGACTATCAAGAAAAATTATCCATTAACACGGATTGATGACTTATTTGATCAGCTAAAGGGAGCAACAATGTTTTCAAAGATTGATCTAAGATCAAGATATCATCAGGTGCACATCAAATAAGAAGACATCTACAAGGTTGAATTTCGGAAGAGGTATGGCATTATGAGTTTGTGGTGGTTCCTTTTGGTCATACTAATGCTCCAACCACCTTTATGTGTTTGATGAATAATGTGTTGTGTACTTACCTAGAAAAGTTATTGACAATTTTTATTGATGATATATTGATATACTCAAAGAATGATGAGGAGCATGCAAAGCACATGTAAACAATGTTGAGATTGTTGAGAGAGAATTAGTTGTATGCCAAGCTCAACAAATGCAGTTTCTTTCATTCTCAAATCCACTACTTGGGACATGTTGTTTCTAGGGAGGGGATAGCAGTGGACCTGGAAAATATTAAAGCAATCATGGAGTGGCCAACTCCTAGGAATGTGGATGAGATTCACCAGGAACTTCTCAAGGATTGTCTATCCTATTACATATTTTCAAAGAAAAGGAAAAAAAATTGAATGGACTGAGGACTGTGAAACTAGTTTTGAGTAGTTGAAGCATTTTCTTATAAATTCTTCAGTTTCGAAGATTAGAGATCCTAATAAGGAGTTTGTAATCTGTATAGATGCTTGAAACAAAGGACTTGGTGGATTCTTGATGTAGGAAGGATAGGTGTTATGCTATGAGTCAAGAAAGCTGAATGAGCACGAGTAGAACTATTTAACTCATGATATTGAGTTTGCGGCTATCATTCATGCATTGAAGATGCAAAGACATTATCTCCTTGGTAGATGGTTTATCCTAGTGAGTGATCATAGTGGAATGAGGTACTTTTTTGACAAACCTAATCTGAATGTCAGGCAAGCTAGATGGTTGGATACTCTCAGTGAGTTTGATTTCGAGATTAGGTACATTAAGGGCAAGGAGAACCGGGTTGTAGATGCTCTTAGTAGGAGAGTGTAGGTGAATCACAGTTCAATTGTGAGTTTATATGGGATAGATTCACAAGAGTGGATATTGCATGTACGGTAGCAGGATAATAGGTACCAACATATGAATAAGAGGTTGTAGAAATAGGGTGAAGGTGATAGGGATGAGAAGTATCACCTCACGAAAAACGGCTTGGTCATATTCAGGAATATGATTTATGTGCTAGATAGCAGTGAGTTGAAGAAGCTTATCTTGAGAGAGTTTCATATCAAGCCATATTAAGGCCACCCGAGATATCATTAGACTTTGACATTTGTTAAGAAGTTATATCATTGGCCGAAATTGAAGAAGGAAGTGGTTGAGTTTGTTACTATATGTTTGGACTGTTAGCAGGTAAAAGTTGAGTGTAAGCACCCAATTGGTCTATTACAACCTATTCTGATTCCAAAATGGAAATGGGAGGTCATTTTCATGGACTCCATTACAAGTTTTCTGAGGACATCAAGGCAACATGATTCCATCATGGTTGTGGTTGATAGGTTGACAAAAGGTAGCTCACTTCATTGCAACAAAGTCTACAAATTCAGCTCGTGAGGTAGCTCATCTTTTCATTAGGAAGATATCGAGGTTGCATGGTGTTCCCAAGAAGATCATATCAAACAAAGATGCCAAGTTCACTTCCAAGTTTTGGAAGGAGTATTTTGCAAGCTTGGGGACAAAGTTAGCCTTCATTACAACTTATCATCCACATACAGATGGAAAAAAAGAGAGGGTCAACATGATTGTTGATGACATGTTGAGGATGTATGTCATGCATCAGTAGAGGAAGTGGGAGGACCGTCTTCCAATGGTAGAGTTTGCATATAACAATGGGTATCAAGAATACTTGAGGATGATTCCATTTTAGGCTCTCTATGGGGGAAGTTGTAATACTCTTATCAGTTGGAGTGATCCAGTGAACATGGTGATAATTGGACCAGATATATTTTCTAAGATGGAGCCGGAGATGCAGGTCATCAAAAGGAATTTGAAGGAAACAAGAGATAGGCAGAAGAGTTATGCAGATCAACATAGAAAATTCAAGCTATTTCAAGTTGGGGAGCATGTGTACTTGCACATCAAGCCCAAGAGGATCTCCTTGAGGAATGGGTTATGTGCCAAGTTGAAACCTTAGTATTGTGGGCCTTTTGAGATACTTGAGAGGATTGGATCAATGGCCTACACACTTGCACTTCAATTGACAGTGAAATTCCATGATGTTTTCCATATTTCATTGCTTAAGTGACATGTGTAGATACTTATCATGTGATTGATTGGTTTGTATTGTAGATGAAATTAGGGGGAGAGTTCCATCCAAAGCCACAATGCATTATGAAACGGAAACAAATCATGCTTTAGAACTGAGAAATAGAGTAAGTTAAAGGGTAGTTGAAGCACTTTGGGCCCAATGAAGCTACATGGGAGATGGCTGATCATATGCATGCTTTATATCCTTTATTATTTTTTGGTTGAAGCAAATGAGATTTTGGTATATATATATATGTGGGGGCAGGGGGTTATTATTGTAAATACCACAATGAGATATATTATAAAGCTCCAATAAGCAATGTGTTTATTTTGTTTTTTAGTAGGATGTCATTGTAAATACTGCATCAATATATGTTATATATCTCTATAGAAAATATGTGTTGTTTCAATGGTTGGTCGGTCATTGGTGTCATAGAACACCGAAGGCAGTGTTCCCCCCAAGGGGGAGGGATTTGTAACAACCCCGGGTTAAAGTTTCATGTAATACAAGATATTAAAGGCAAAAATAATAATACCAAGGTCATGGGACACATATTCCAATTTGAATGTTCGTTAAACATCACATTGGGCATCACTTATGGTTTATTAATGGATATTCCTTAGCCTTGTGTTAATCCTTGGAAACTATGATCTACCTCATTTTCTTATTGGGGGGGGAGGGTGAGGGATCCAACTTCAAGCACTAACCTTGAAAATGGCCAATTTCATGGTAATCAAAGCATCAAAGGGAAACTTCCAATAATCAATTTTTGGCTTCCAAAGGTAGTCATAAAAAACTTGTTCTATGTCACCAAACATACCTTCCCTAAGGTCCACTTTTACCAAGACTTAGCTCCATATTCTATTAGATTAGATGCCAAATAAGGGTCTAAACCCACAAAATGGCCCATTTTGTTACCTATAGCTAGAAATGACACCTTAAACCAAAATACCAATGATATACCCAAAGGTATATCACACACCCACTAAATGGAAACTAGAGCCCTAACAAGGTGAAATTCCACTGTGCATTTTTAAATAATTAGCCCAAAATGACCTCAACTCGAACCCTTATCCAAAATTTCACAACAGTCATCCTCAAATTTGAATATAGAACTCAACCATCCTTCACCATAATGTGAAAAATTGGGGAATAACAAATATTAGGAACCTAGATGAGAAATATTGACTTCTTCAAAGCTGCTTCACGCACCAACTTGCCATGGAATATACCTACTAATACTTTTCCCACAAGTGGGGAATTTCTTCAAATCTAACGTCTTTCCCAATCATCATTGAAACCTTCTTTGTTTTTTCCATAATACATTTCCTACTCACCCTTGTAGTATAATTATGGCTAGAGCCCTCACAAAACTTGGCCTTTTTGGAACCTTACCTACAACTTATGTGATTGGAGGAAAAAGAGAAACTATAGAGGGAGAAGAAATCAAAGGGAAAACACTATTAACACCCATTGGATAAAAAAACCATGGGGAACCCTATACACATGCATCAATCAAATCAACATTGAATGTTATCTTGTTGGAAGATCATTTCAAAAATTTTGGCACATTGTCTGGACTTTCCTCAAGAACAACCCCACTTTCCAATGAAAATTTTGGAGAACCACATATAAACTTGGATGTAGACCTAAAGACATGAAAAAATACAAGCTATTATTGTAATCCAAGTTGTTCAACTCCATGTTAGAAAGGGGTACACGAATACCAGAATATTGTAGAGAAACTGAGAAAACTAAAAGGGCTAGCTATAACCAAACTACCACACAACCAAAGAAAAAGCTAAAACGTAATGCAATAGGACCATACTATAACCCTCACTTGACCACAAAGATGACCTCTACAAGCATAGACCCCATCACCGCGGAACTTAAATATTCATCATTTTATTTTAACAATAATTAATTTTAAAGAAAAAAATCCACTAAATAATGTTCGATATTAGTTTTTAATTAATTAATAATTAAAAGTATTTTCAATTTAAATGAAAAATATGGCCAAAATTTGTTTGGATTTAATTTTTTACATATTATTTAACTTTCTAGAATGTATTAAGCGAGAGTATAATTTGCATACCCTGAATATTTACATTATCCTTTTAAAATCTTCTTTTATTTCCTTTAAACTTGTGTTTATTATTTGATGTCATTTTTTTAATTATTATTATTATTATGTGATTCATCATTAGGGCGTTATTAAGATAGGGTGGATTATTACTTGTTAGATTATTGTATTTTTATTTTGTTTTGATTTATATTTTGGTGCAATGAATAACTCTTAATTTTATTGTTTTATATATGAAGTCAAATGGTTTGTTACCTTAGTTTACATTGCATCCCAAAGGATGTTGTTGCTTGGATGTCACATCATCAATTAGCATACACCCTCTTCACAAGCACTTTTTTTTATTGTTCTCAGTGGTGCAATTGTACCTGTTTCACAACACTATTGTTATTATTTTTATTTAACCATAAGGGAGAAGTTGTATAAAGAAAAATATATGCTTGAAGGCACAACAGAGTCACATAGAGTTGAACTAAGTGTTTTTACAATAGTTTAAAGAAAAACAATATCTTGGTTTAGATACAAAACATGGATGGTTTGTATCTAAACCAAGATATTGTTTTAGATAAAGTCAAACCAATATAATCTCTATATAATCTCAACAGGTAAGACTCTTCTCAAAGGTGTTCGAACAGAGAGCAATGTTTACATTGTGAAAGAGGAAGATGGAGCATGCCATCTTAGCAAACTTGAGGATTCATGGTTATGGCATAAAAGATTGGGACATCTCAGCTTCGATCACATCATAAGACTAAGCAAGAAGAAAGTTGTTAGAGACATGCCAGAAATAAAGAGGCCTTCTAATACCATGTGCAAATCTTGTCAATTGGGTAAACAAACCTGCACATCCTTTAAGGCCAAAGAGGAGTTGTCAACAAGCAGACCTCAAACCATGCCACATCAAACCAAGGTAAGAGAAAGTGTACACTTTGAAGAAAACCCTTAAAATGAGACAATATTTAACCTGCATGAAGAACTAACACGAGGAGGGGCCTTAGAGAGGACCATTAGTAGCATTGGAGTTTGGGTTGACTAAATTCCAATTTCAAGTCTGGGAAGAAGGACCTAGGTAGCTTAATCGAATTAACTAAGGAATGATTATTGGAGAGCTACTTGTATTTGACAAAGGCTAAATATTCCCTTGACCATTGAGTTGTATATCCCCCAATTAAGATAAAAGGAAACACAATTAATCCTCTCTATGTTTGAGATTAAGACAATGCTCAATCAAAATTTTCATCAAGGAAACTGATTGGATTTCTATTTGATCCTCTCGAACCTATAACTAGCATATACTCTCTTATAAACCTATAGTTTCAGTAGTGGAGACCTCGGGGTCCTTATTCCTATTATAAGCCACTGCATATGCCTCTTCATGAACAAACTAGATTTCAAACCCCCAACCCAAGTTTGCATGCATGGTTTGAGGTACTCAAGTACCATAAGAGAAAAGGGTTGCATGTGACAGGATGCTAGAATAAAGCTTAAAATCGTGTACCATAACTTTGCCATGGCTACAAAGTACAATCCTCTACTCATCGCATTGACAAGACAAGGTGAACCAACATTAAAAATGATGTTTTTAATAATATCTTACAAGTACCCACATGTTAAACATGGTGTGGATGGGACTAAATCTTCCAAATAACACACATGCCTAAATCCATATGTCATCATGAGAGATCATGGAATATGAAGAATAGATGCCTACAAGTTGATCCTAAAGGTTCTAGTGGGCTAATCCACTACTTGGGAAGTGAATGCATTTGTGAAGGTATTTTTAGATCAAAGAACATGGAATAAGCTTATCTCAGGGACATATTCTGATCCTGAGCATATTCATCGAAAAGTTCACTAAAGCTTTGGGTCAAGAGGGAGGTGTTGTAATGTAGGTGTTGAATGGAATTTTTGGGTCCTTGATTATAATTATTTTTCCAGGATGTTATGAGACAACTATATATATTCCTTGAATCAGTGCATAGGCCCCTACTTGGTTGTTGGAGGTGCATCCCATTCTCCAAGAGAAGGTTATTTCAATTGTTTCTCCAGGGCGATAAATCATCTCACCCACACATGACACGACTTCCTTTAGAAAAGGACACAAGGGTGGGATTTTACCCACTTATGTGTGCATGGGTCACAATATAGTTAATATAATCTCTATGGGTGTAACCACATGTTTTAACACTACCTCAAGGTGTTCCCATGCATTTCAAGGTAAGCGACCCTCACGAGAATTGAACCTTTTCTAGTGGTGGGAGACTCCTTGCTTTTCACCATTGGACTCAAGTTTCCCCTTTGGGAAACTTTGAAGTTAATGTTGGTATTGGTGTTCTCACAACTTTTATATAACACATAACTTCTCTACGCTATTAGTGGTGATCCCTTAGAAGAAAGCAAAGATTTGTTACTGTACATTTTTTTACATGTTTTGTTTTATCTTCTCTTTTTATTTTTATTTTTATTTTTGAGATATGTGTATATTGGAGGAAGCGAAGAAGAAAAAAAGGAGACAATTAGGGTTTTTGAAAAAAAGGGTTTCTTTCTAACTATTTAGACTACAAAATTGAAAGCTATTCAAGGTTAAAATTAAGGAGAAATATACTTATTTTTTGGTCACTAAAAGAATAATCAATAATTAGATGTAAAAAATCATTTATGCATAAGTAGGATCCAAAGTCTTAAATTCAAAATATTAAAATATATTTAGGCATGGGGAACTCATTCACGGAGAAGAGGAAGCTAGAGGTGTATTCTTGTTACTAATAATGAAAAGAAGGTAATGGATGGCACAGAGGAGCTGAGACATTGAGCACTTACCAAATTTTTTGGTAGAAAAATTGCCACTACTAGATCTAATCCCCTAGATATTGCATAATGGGTTCTCAACAACAAAAGGTAAGTTCTACATTTCTCCTCTAAGAAAATGATTTTTACTTATTTGTTTCTATATCTAAATTAGAATGAGAAGCAATATTTTTTGGAGGGCCTTAGTTATTGAATGTTTTAAGTTTTTCTTTAATGTTAGAGTAGATAAGGTAAACTTGACTTGGTCAAGTTATTGGTAGTTTTCAGGCTCCAACTTTAATGAACACCTAAGATTTTTCACATGATATTGATGTGAAATGTAGCCTATCTAAAAGGCCAAAAACTACATGTTATTTTGTGTCATTGGAAACACAATAAACAATGTATTTAGACACCACCACTCATTTATTTGTTTGTAACCTTAAAGCTAGAGTGATAAATATGAAATCATGGTGAATATGAGAGGTTGGAGTTGAGTGTGGAGCATAAATAGCTAGTAGAACATGTGGAACATAAACAAATTTGCATACACATCATTGGTGTGGAGGCTGAAGGAAATGCTCAGGCTGAGGCTAAGAGTTATTCAATCATCTGAAAAACCATAGAGAAGGCACTACCTGGTCCGCCATTAGTTCTACTAAATGTGGTCCCTGCAAGTAACAAATATCAGTTCTCGAGAGTTATGGTGGTGTCACAGGCTCAGAAGTGAGAGCTGGATGCGATGGGCATGGAAGGTGCATTCACTGTGTGACAAAAATGATCAAGTTATTCATTCTTTGGCTAAAGGTGCCGAGGTACATAGTATTTCCATTAGAAACACCAAGAGAAACAATAAATTTATTGTTGGAAATGGACCAGGAGGTTGTTAAGGTCTTGTTGGGATGTAAAGAGGACATATGGAAGAACCATGATTTGCTTAATTTGGTCGGAGAATATTTCGAAAACAATTTACAAACCCTGCATTTCTATACCATGTAGGAGAATTGTCTAAGAAAAACCAGAGACAACAAGTTGATTCAAATCGTGCTTCAACAACTTTCAACACAAGGTCCACCTTGAGAGGCTCACTGTAAGGAAATGTTAAAGGAACAACAAAATAAATTTTAAGTCTGTCGATAGACCGTTTTTGAGGATTTGTCTTTTTAGGTATTTCGAGTCTGTTTTAAAAAGAAAAAAGATGCCATAGAAGCTTCGATGACAACCGAGAAGTAGAAAGACTAAAAGAGGTGATGCCCTGGACGTCCTGCCGTTTCGTCAGGAGAAATATTTCCTTTGATAGTGATAAATGTGATGAATAATATTTGTTTCCATGCAACATCGTGGAACTCACAAGGAATAGTGCCCGTAATATGAGGAGAAAGAGCATTGGCGAGATTCAGAGTAAGAGAAAGAAAAGGCATATGTGGATTAGAGGTGGTTTGTATGATGGTTGTTGAGTCATGGTTATGAGTTGTGCTGATGAGAGATATAGGATAGGTTAATGCAAGTCAGGTTGAAATGTTGAACTCTTAGTTAAACTGAGAGGGGGGGTGAATTAATTTAACACATTCATAATCTTTTAAACTTTTTCTTAAACCTTATTTACACCTTCATTTCATGTCCAACTTAATATGTGAGTAATATTAGAATGTGAACAGCAAGTATTAATATAATATAACAACAGACTTAATATGAGAGCAACAGGTATTAAGTAGATGATATAAATCAGATCAACACATAAAAATCATGCACAGAGACACTAGATATAAGTGGAAACCCATAAAGGGAGAAAACCACATCTTATTATTGTTGTGATGCAAAGGCAAGCTCCAACTCCCTCTCACCACTATTTTTCTGTAGGCACCAACCTACGGGGAGGCTCCTCTCAGATACATGGCTACAACTTGCAAGAGCACCAAATCCTTCAATTTTCTATAGGCACCAGCCTACGGAGTCTACCTCAGTGCCTTGGTACAACTTGCAAGGAAGCACCGTCCGCTTCAATTTTCTGCTAGGCACCAACCTACAGGAGGCTCCAACCTCAAGTCAGCTACAAATGACAGCTATCAAGTTGCAACTTGATAGGGAAGCTCCAACTTCCTCAATTTATCAAACTGAATGTTTGCTGATTTACCTCAGATATCAGCTCTGTTCTGTAGCTTCTCTTTCTGCTCTTCTTTTCTTAATTTTCTTTTCCTCACACTTCTATACTCTGCCTTCTCTATATTTACTCTCTCTCACACATCTTGTGCATATCAATGTGATATTATATATAGAGTTCCTCACATGACTGTTTGTATTTCATAAAGAATTTGGAATGAACAGTCATACCTCTTCGCTTTCTACCTTTTCATTTCTTTCACTCGCTCATTCAGAAAATATAACAACATGAAATATTACAGTGGGAGCTTTGTTTTCCTCCAGAGACTTGCCAATGCATCACAAACAATACAAACCAATTAAAATATTACATTTAATTACAATGAGAGCTCCAGCTCACTCATACAGCCTTTTGGATCGCTGCGCATTTGTCTTTTCTTTGACTATGTCTGTCTTTTCTGTGATTGTGCTTTATCTCTTTTCAGCTCTGTTTGATTTTCTATCCTCTGCTGTGGTGTAACTGCTGCCTTTTAAATCTGGGCATATTCCAACGCCTTTCATACAATAAGTGTCTTGTTGATGTGGAAGTTCCGCAAGTGGAACATACATACATCGCAATTGTTTTATATAAAGAATCGCCCTCCACCTTGAGCCGAGGCCTGTGGGTCCACAGACCACGAGGCATATTTTAATACTATTGCAACCATCATTTTATATTTATGACAACTCTTTTATATATATATAACCCAAATTTCATTACATTGACTGCCTTTTGATATGTCTTTAAATCAATTCTCGGTGTATATAATAAAACCTGTTTAAAACATATAAAAACTCCTTTTGGGCCCACTTGCCACACTTCCCGATGCATTATATTGCTCCTCCAATTGCGATTGATTGCTCCTGCTCCGATTGCGATTGATCACTGTTCATTGCATTTTGCCGATGCGATTAGGCCGGAATTCAAACTTATAAAAACATAACTTACCCATCGGGTCCGGGCTTTCAATCACAATCGCAAGTTTTGGTTGGATGTTCCGATAGGCCCATACTGTGATGCTCCGATGCGATTAGGCCGGAATTCAAATATATATCATCTATCGTTTATACACCCATCGGGTCCGGGCTTCATCGCAATCGCAATTTTCTGTTTACCTGCTCCACTGCCTTTATAATCTCCGATGCGATTGGGTGAGGGTCCCACCATATAGTACTTTGGTTCTTTGAATATCGCGCTATATATGTAAATACGCTACATATATATATATATATATTCTTTGCCACTTGGGGTTAAACGATTCCCGGAATAAGGTTTATGTATTATATGTAACGCCCATCGGGTAATGATTCTCAGAATTATATACATATATCCTCCAGATGAGGTAGAGATTCTTGGAATATATATATATATATATATAACGCCCGGCTGTGTAAATATTGAAATTAAGGTACATATATATATATTTCCGCCGGCTTGGGCGATTCTCGGAATTTTATATATATCCTCCAGCTGAGGTAGCGATTCTCGGAATAACGACTGTCTCTGCCTCTGTTGCTTCTGTTGCTCTGCCTCTGCTGTGCTAACACTTCTGCCGCTCAACCACTTCACTGCCTCTGTATTCGCTACCTCTGTCTCCACTGCTCGACCATTTCAATGCCTCCATATTCACTGCTTCTACCTCCACTTCTCAACCTTTTCACTCTGCCTCTGTATTCGATTGTTACACTTTAGCAGTGTTCTTCCATCTGTCTCCTTTGCCCTGCTTGCTTTTTCTTTTGTCTGTCTCTGTTCTGCAGTCCTTTGCCTGTTTCTGCTTCAGCACTGCCTCCTTTGCCATCAATGACAATAATTCAAACAGTCTCCCACTTTGGCATTGATGGCAATACACTTCCTCTGTTTTCCTGTTAGGATCCTTTCTCCTGTTGCTTGCTCTTCCTCCCCCTTTGACATCAATGGCAAGGGGTTTGAATTCTTAGGTTATACGCTGCTGCTTTTGTTCTTTGATGCTGTGTTTTTATTTATTAATTTTATTTTTCCAAAATTTCGTTCATTTCTTTTATCTGAGATCTTCTGAATTTGTACCCTGTTGCTCCTAATTTTGGATTAAATCTAAAATTCTGATCCTTTAGCCTTTTCATTGACTCCTATATGCTGGGTGTATTCTTTCCATAATCCTTTGACCCTGAGGACCTGTTTCATGCTTTCTTTGCTGGCTGATCTCCCCCTGGAATGATATTTTCATTTCTGTTCTCCCCCTGAAGCTGTGCTTTCTCTTCATATCAGAGAGTAGCATCTACAGATAATACCCCTAGTTTATCTCTAAAATATTCAAATGGTTCTCTAACAAGAGGTTTGGTAAATATATCAGCTGTCTGTTCTTTTGTTGGCACATACTCCAGCTTTACTATCTTCCGAGCCACTTGTTCTCGGAGAAAATGATACTTGATTGGGATATGCTTTGTTTTTGAGTGAAGCACAGGGTTTTTAGATATACTTATAGCACTTGTATTATCACATTTGATTGAGATAGGTTCTTCGATGCTTACCTTCGTGTCTTGAAGAGTTTGCTTCATCCACATGACTTGTGTACAACATGCTGCTGCTGCTATATATTCTGCTTCTACTGTAGACAGAGAGATAGATGTTTGTTTCTTGCTTAACCATGCCACCAGACTTTTTCATAGATAGAAAGCACCTCCACTTGTACTTTTCCTGTCATCCATACAGCTGGCCCAATATGCATCTGTGTATGCTGTCAAAGTGAAGCTTTTTCCTTTAGGATACCAAAGCCCATACTGTGTAGTTCCTTGTAGATATCTGAATATTCTTTTGACTGCAAGAAGGTGATTTTGTTTAGGTGCTGCTTGATATCTAGCCACTAGTCCTACTGCTAGCATGATGTCTGGTCTTGATGCTGTCAAATACAACAGGCTTCCTATCATAGATCTGTAGAGTTTTTGATCTACATTTGCAGACCCATCATCAACACACAACTTGCATCCCGTGATCATGGGGGTTGTCACAGGTTTGCAGTCCTCCATTTTGAATTTTTTCAGCATTTCTTTTAAGTATTTTTCCTGAGAGATGAATGTGCCTGAGTTCTTTTGCTGAATTTGCAATCCCAAGTAGAAACTGAGCTCTCCAATCATAAACATTTCAAACTCTGTTTTCATCTCATCAACAAACCCTTTTGCTAGTTCATCTCTGTTGCTTCCAAACATAATGTCATCAACATATACTACAACAATCAGGAGTTCATTTTAATGGGTTTTTATGTATAGATTGCTGTCTACCCCACCTCTCTTAAAACCCTGTTTTTGAAAATATTTATCCAATATTGAGTACCAAGCATGAGGAGCCTGTTTCAGTCCATATAGGGCCTTCTTCAGTCTGCACACATAGTATTCTTTGTCTGTCAATGAGAAGCCTTCTGGTTGTTCCATGTAGACTTCTTCTTCTAAGTCTCCATTTAGAAATGCAGATTTTACATCCATTTGATATACTTTGAAGTTTTGGTAGCATGCAAATGCCAGGAACATTTTGATAGCTTCCATTCTGGCTACAGGGGCAAATGTTTCATCGTAATCAAGTCCTTCGATTTGTGAATATCCTTTGCAGACAAGTCTAGCTTTGTTTTTGATTACCTGTCCTTCTTCATTCATTTTATTTTTGAATACCCATTTTGACCCTATGACATTTTTCTCAGTGGGTCTAGGAACTAGTTCCAGGTATTGTTTTTCTCAATTTGGTCCATTTTTTCATTCATTTCATTCACCCAAGACTTGTCCTTGCTGGCTTCTTCAAATTTCTTTGGCTCTATTTGTGACAACATGGCTATGTATACCTCTTTAGTTTGTTTTGTTAGCTGCCTTCTTGTCTGGACCCCTGCTTTCTTGTCTCCTATGATCTGATCTTCGGGATGATTCTTCTAAGTGTATCTTGAGGGGGCTTTCGAGCTCAGCCCTGCATATTCTGTTGTCTTGCTTGTTTCATCATCATTCTGGTCTTCTTCTTCATGGTTGATGGACTGCAGCAGTCTGTATCTCTTGTATTGTTTGGAATTTCTTCATCAAATCTCACATCAATACTTTCAACTATTTTCCAAAGAGTCTTGTTGTAGCACCTGTACCCTTTACTTTTGGAAGCATATCCTAGAAATATCCCTTCATCTACTCTTGCATCAAATTTGCCAAGATTTTCATCATTATTCTTTATGTAACACTTGCTTCCAAAGATTCTAAAATGTTTGATTGAAGCTGGCTTTCCATGCCATAGTTCATAGGGAGTCTTGTCACTGCTTGGCCTTAAGTGAGCTTTATTAAGGATATGTACTGCTGTGCGCACTGCTTCTGCCCAGAAGGTTTGAGCAATATTATTCTCTTGCATCATGGCTCTGGCAATTTGTTGAACATATCTGCTTTGTCTCTCTGCTACTCCATTCTGCTGAGGTGTCCCTGCAATAGTAAATTTTTGTTTTATGCCATGTTCATTGCATAGGTCTGCAAACTCATAATCAGTGAATTGACCTCCTCTGTCTGATCTGATGCATTTAAGCTTGCATCTTGTCTGATTTTCTACTAATGCTTTAAATATTTTGAATTTGTCCAGAGCATCCGATTTATTCTTGAGAAAAGCAACCCATGTCATTCTGGAGAAATCATCTATTATCAGCATGAAGTAGGATTCTCCACTTGGTGTTTTAGTTCTTGCAGGTCCACACAGATCCATGTGCACAAGCTGGAGTGGTCTTCTTGTTGACAACTCCTCTTTGGCCTTAAAGGATGTGCGGGTTTGTTTACCCAATTGACAAGATTTGCATATGGTATTAGAAGGCCTCTTTATTTCTGGCATGTCTCTGACAGCTTTCTTCTTGCTTAGTCTGATGATGTGATCGAAGCTGAGATGTCCCAATCTTTTATGCCATAACCATGACTCCTCAAGTTTGCTAAGATGGCATGCTTCATCTTCCTCTTTCACAATGTAAACATTGCTCTCTGTTCGAACACCTTTGAGCAGAGTCTTACCTGTTGTGCTTGATCTGACTTCACAATCTTGTGCTCTAAAAAGAACGTCACAGCCTTTGTCACACATCTGGCTGACACTTAGTAAATTTTATTTTAGCCCATCTACAAATAGTACATCTCGGGCCTTTCCTCTGCCATTGTCTATGCTGACTGAGCCTTTTCCCTTGATCTTACCTGGTTTATCATTGCCAGATTTCTTTTCATCAAGAGTTATAAACTTGCTTTTGTCTCCAGTCATGTGTTTTGAGCAGCCACTGTCCAGGTACCACAGGCTTTTCAGGTCTTGAGCAGTTAGAGCCAAGTCACATTTATTCTCCTTCTTTATCCACTGGAGGCACCCTTTTGTTTGGTATCTTTTGTGAGGAGATGAATTATATCTTCTTAGAGGACATTTGGGAGGTATATGTCCAACTTGATTGCATACACAACATTTGATCATAATTTTTGTAGAATTATGAGTATGAACATAATTTCTTTGATTCATAAATCTCCTTGAGGTGTTAAACATCAATCTTTGTCCATACTTTCTACACTCAATGATTTTATGACCAAATTCCTTACAATAAAAGCAGTAACCATAGAAGCTATTTTCATACCTGATGTAAGGTTGTCTCTTCCATTTGTTTGCTTGATGCAATCTCTTCAATGTTTGCATCTTTTGCTGCTTTGAATTACTCCTCCTTGCATGACAATATGCAGCAATGTGTCCCAGCTTGTGGCAAGCATAACAGGTGGCATTCTTCATAGGATGGAAGAATCTCCTTTGATGGTTTCCAAATTTTACATACTCAGGGGTCTTAGTATTTATTACATTCTTTGCTACTAGTGGTTTTTTCTGATCTCTGTCTTTCTTATTACAGATTTCTTCTTTTGAAGGAATTGTTTGAGCTGCTTCATCATTCTTCTTTGCTTTTAAAAAAATAATCTCTCTGTCAACCTTTTCTTTTCCTTTACTTGATTCTCATTCATAGCCTATTCCAGTCTTTATCATAGGGGATCTTTGAGCAACCAGAATTTCATTCAACTTACTAGATCTTGTTGTTTGAGAAGAGTTTATAACCACTTTCCTTTGAGCATTTTCTAATTTCTTCCTGAGACATACCACTTCTTCTTCCAACTTTTCTTGTTCTTGAGTTTTTTATTTGATTTTCTTAAGTAACATGTCCTCTATCTTCTTGGCTTCTTCAAGCTCTATATTTAGCTGCTTAAGGACTTTTGGATTCTGTTCTTCTCATACATACTTGAGGAGAATGTCCTTTTCTTTTATGCATTTCAGCTTGAGTCTATCAATCTCTTCTAGAGCGCTTCTTAGCTCCCCCTCAAGGTCGACTTCACCTTCTTCTTCTTCATCTTCTAGCAGGAGACCTTCAAGTTCTTCTATGGCCATCAATAAGAATTCAGAGGTTCCTTCTTCATTTGAGGATTCATCTGAATCTTGGAATCTTCTTTATCTTGTTGAGCATGAAGTTTGCTCTCTTGAACTTCTTTCCTTTACGCGATTCTTTGATTTATTTTTTTCTCGCCTCTTGGGCTTTGATTCCTTACTTTCTTGTGAGGATGTGTGACATGTGACATAATGTCCTCTTCTCGGATTAAAGCATTTGAAGGGTTGTTGGGGCCCTTGTTTTTGTTTAGTTTTGAAATCTTGGCTAAGACATTTTGAATTTTGACCCTTTTTGAGTTGCGGTATGAATACACATGGCAACCGCGACCGCGCCGCAACTACCAGGAGTCGCGGAGCTACCAAGGTGGCGTGGAAGCATGGGATGGGCGAAGATGGGGAGCACGCACAAAGTACGGATGAAGAAAACACACGGCGGAGAGAACGAGAAAAGCGGAACACACGAGATAACGGGGAGAGAAAGTGGGAGGAGAGTACACCAAGAAAAGACACGGAAGGAACTAATGATGGCGAGAGCGAGTGAATAAATAACGATCACCCATTTGGAAGAAAGGGGTGGAGAGGGTTGCGAGGCTCTGCGGGGAAAAACGCACGGAAACGGCTAACGAAGAATGCGTGTGACCTTCCTGAGTTCCTCATCTTCTCTATTCTACCTTTCTGTTCCGGAATCCATCTGTATCAGATTTGTAAGCTATCAGTGAGAATGCCATGTAATCATGTGTTTGGCCAAGAGATTAATACAATGGAAGGTTGCTGTCTCAATAAGATGTTTATGTGCCTGTAATGTGTTTATGCTGGTTTAAAATTTTATTTGCAAATGTCTGAATGCTTATTAAGTGATCTTGCGTATATAACTCTGTATATGTAATCGATGCACTGTCCTTCATGAGTTGCGAATTTGTTCCTTGCCATTGATCTCATCCCCTTCTGCATGTGGTTGCGGCACGCCTCGGGTGAGACTCACTGCTCTCCGGAGCAGGGTGAAAATGCCGGCGTGTTCCTAGACTACATCGGACCCCCTTTGTTGGCCACAACTCTTGAACCTGGGTCTTGTCCGCGAGACCTGACTTCTCGCCAACAAATGGTTTTGTTGCCGGGACCTGCATGTTCTGAGGGGACCTAGATCATGGTATCTAGGATTTTTGAAGGAGAAATACAGCGATGGTGGGATGATCATCTTGACCAGTTCATTGCTCAGCAAGCAGAGTTGACCAAGAAAAAGGAGGCGGCTATCAAGGACCTTGTTCTTTTCTCTGACTCAGCCAGTGATACGTACGAAATTTTCTGGGGAAGGTTCCCTACGGACCTTTAAAATTGGTTGCGGAGGTTACGAGCGACAGTGCCCCAAGAAGGCTAGCGGAAGATAAACCACAAGTGGGCGCACGAAGATCTGGTGGCACTGCACTGGGTGGGCACTGAACTGACTCGCGCGGTGGATTTTTGGGTAAGGGCCACGTTGGAAGGATACACTGTGGAGTTTGCTGCTGAGTGCTACCAATCCTTCTCGAAAGCCGAGGCTGTTTTCCACTCAGGGCTAAGAGGGAAGCTGTTGAAGGAGATTCCGCTGTGGATCAAAGCTCTGATGGTGGACGAAGGGTTGATTGAGTTTCACAAAACGAGGATGGAAGCGTAAACCACCCGTGCTGGGGGAAGGGTTGAGGGGACCGATGCTGTGTAGAATGTGAAAGTGGGGAGCGGGGAATGGATGTTGAGGCCGCATGCAAGTTGCGGGAGCGACGTGCTTGGCGTGCACAGATCGTAGATAGGTGGCGAAGAAGGGTAATGTGAGATTTGAAGAGAAGGGATATCGAGAGGAAAAATTAGAAGGAGGCGCCTCAGAGGATAGGAACTATGGGTTTGGATACCCGGGAAGAAGACGGGATAGTGGTGGAAGTGCAGTGGGTGCATGGGAGCCCAGCGACGCGAGAAAGAGAAATAATGACTAGCGAAGATAATGGAAAGATGTAGCCCGAAGAGAGTTCCGATGACGAATGGCACGGCGTGATGCAGCGGATGTTTCAAGATCAGACGGCACCCACCCCTCCAGGCAGCCCTACTTCCCACCTTCTGCATGGCCAGGATCCCGACCTTCCCCTGGTACTGTATCAACCTTTAAGTAATATTTTTATTCAGTTACAAGCATTGAGTCAGTCATACAATAGTTCATCAACGTCAGTAACGTCCGGTAACAACAGCGTTACTACTAGTGGTATTTTTCCTAGTGGGGCCGTTACGCAACCAGGACCTGGAGGATTTATCCTGGTCAATTCTCCGCAAGCACACATGGCTGGATCTTTCACCCGGTATCTAGAGTTCTCTAGCCGGGGCAATGATGATGTAGAGCAACACTGGTACCTGTGCGAAGCCATCTGAAGGGCTCGCTAGACGCCAGATGCAGGGAAGTTAATAGAATTCCAAACCACGCTCAGAGAGAGGGCTTTGCGATGGTTTATCAAGTGGTTCGAGGCTCATCCTAACCCTGTAATTGCAGACGTGAAGCGGGATTTTGTCCGCGAATTCAAGCTTCCCCAGACAGACCAGCAGGGCCTGTCAGAGCTGTGGGAAATTAAGCAGAAGGAAGGTGAGACCGCGTGGGAGTTGATGCGGCGATTCAAGGACGCGATCGGGAAACTCAGTTACCCGATCGATCCAAACCACCAGAGGGACTGGTTCATCAAGGCTCTGCTTCCCTTAACACGAACCCCTCTCACTCAGCAGAAGATTGATAATCTGCAGGACGCTTTGGAGCAGGCCATGAAGATTGAAGCCATGGTGGGCTACCCCCAGGAATATCAGGGGGGGGGGGCGGCCCCGCAAGATCCTTCTTTGATAGGGTTGCAACACCAGATTGCCAGCTTGACTGAAAAGCTCAAGGAGCTTCAACCAGTGAGCCCAACGCGACCAAATGTTTGGTGTACTCATTGCCTGGTCGAGGGCCACGTCGCAACTGAGTGTCCTTGGTTGCGCGGCACAGGAGCAGGACCCTCGGTCGCAGCAATCCAAGGGGGTCCGCTGCCTAGTGGCGGCGCGGCGATGAACCCTCAAGGAGTCTACCAGCCACAACAGACTTACGCAGGGTTCCCACCTCAACCGGGTTCCTCCACCACAGAGTACTGCGAGATTTGCCGGACGCTGGGGCATCCTCCTCGGATGTGCCCGATATTGCAGAAGTAATCCACGGTCCCGAATAATGTGTACTGCGAATTTTGTGTTTCCACGACTCACAACACTGAGCAGTGCAGGGCGCTCGACGCACTTGCGGATCGATTGGATCGTCCCTTCTACAGGGTGAACGAGGTTCCAAGGGGAAGAGGCGGCGGCAGGCGGGGAGGCCGCACAGGCGGACGCGGTCCGGTAAAATGTTGCAACTGTGACCAGGAGGGTCACGTGGCTCGAGAATGTCCCCTCCCGTGATGACCCTGGTGTTCCCAGTGCTGGGTCAACGCCCACGCTACAGAGGACTGTCCGGAGCTCATCAAGAAGTGGGAAGAACGGGCGAGGCAGAGGGGAGCGAATCTGATCAACTCAGAGCCGCGAGGGACCGCAACCCCAGACTTGCAAAACGTCGCGATCGTGACGAGGGGCGGAAAGAAGACTAGAGAGGATGCCCATGGGAAGGAGCCAGCACGAGTGGTTCGGCCGGCATCCCTGAAGAAGTTGATCAGGCTCGAAGTCCAGAAGAAGTATTTCCAGGAGGCAATTGAGGCGTTCGCCCAGTTGCGGAACGAGAGAGGTTTGGAGGAGCCCATGCTGCCGGAATCTGGGGTGCAGAACGTCGCAAGTACTATGGTCGAGGATTGGCTCCGGTTATTCCTCAGGATTGTTGACAACGCTGCGCTGCGGCAGCAGCTCAAGCATGCTTTGGAAAGAGCACTGCAGGGGCGCACAGGACTTAGAGACCCGGCGGACGCTGGCCCTCAATACGTGCAGCGCGTGAAGCGGAACAAGCTACGAACAGGAAAAGAATTCCAGCTTAACACGCAGGTCGCGAGATTCCAAATCAGCGACACCATGTTGGACTTGGGGTCCGACGTCAACATTCTGCCACGGAAGACATGGGAGGCTCTTGGAAGGCCACGGCTAGCCTACTCACCAATCCAACTCAGGATGGCGAACCAGTACTGCATTCTGCCAATCGGCCGGCTCGAGGGTGTCGAGGTTGACATTGCGGGGGTGAAGACATACACCGATTTTGAGGTTATTGATATCATGGGTGACAAGGATCCCTATCCCGCCTTACTCGGCATTGATTGGGCTTTTGAGAATTACGCCATCATCGAACTTAAAAAGGAGCTGATGATCTTTGAGGATGGGGAGGTACGGGTCACCCAGCCCCTCGACGCGTATCAAGGCCCGCGATATACGGAAACAGTGGACAATCGGGAGGATGCTCAGATGATGGACCACCTTTATCAGATGACCGCAGGAAAGCGAGATGACTATATTAACCCGACCGCGACTGGCTCTGTCAGTTGGCGGAGTGTGCAGAGCTCGGAGCTCGGATCCGAACTCGCTTGGGAAGACTGGCAGCAAGGGGGGTATGAGACCACCACGCGGAGATGTGCCTCCATTTCCCAAGTCCGATGGGTAGGGACTGAGATCCGCGGATATCCCACCTTGTCGAACATGCAGGCAGTCAATACTTTTATTACCAAGGTGGAAGACCTGGTCCCAGCTGAAAGCCGGATGCCACTTTTGGATGTGGCCTTGCAGTCCACGTCGGCCCGGTGGTGGAAAAATCACCGCAACACTCTGTTGCGATGGGAGTGCGTGGCGGATGCTCTGCGAGCATGCTTTAAAGAGGACGAAGGACCTTGCAGTACGCTTAAGTATCATGGAACTTCCGACCCGCGACACCATTTGCGGGCCTGCGAGGAACAGTGGCATAGCACCCGGTACCCTGAGGAGCGGTGGGTCCACCGATTTTTCGACTCGCTGGGTACAATTCCCCAGGCCTGGTACCTGGAGGAAGAGCAGAAACGGGGAACCCGCTCTTGGCAGGCAATTACAGATAAGTTCGTTCGGTGCTTCTCGTTCGAAGGGGAGACGGCGCCGGAGTCTCAGGCCCTACAAGCAATCAAGGAGGTCTTGTTTTTTCGCCATCCCGAGCCTGACGGGGGCCCGGTTGTGTCACGACCTGAGGTCAGGCGCGAGTTGGTTTGCCACCGGATTGACGGCGATCCAGACGACGATAGTCTGGAGGACCTTAGGCATCTCTATTTTGACGAAAGGGAAGGCGAGCGGAGCATCAGTGAAGAGCCGATGATGGAAGGAGTCCATTTACAACCACTAAAGACAAAGAAGCTGAACATTGGAACGGACGAGAAACCCAAGCTTGCAACGGTGGGAGATTACTGGGATGAGGAAATGACAAAAGAAATTTTCAGCCTCCTCCCGGAATACGAAGATTTGTTCCCGTCCTCGGTTGCAGACCTGAAGGGGATCAAGGGGGACCTGGGCGAAATGCGCATCGCGCTAAAACCGGGGGCCAGGCCGATGAAGCACCGACCCTATCAGCTGAACCCACGTATCAAAGAAAAGGTCAAGATGGAGATCGACAAGATGCTGGCTGCAGGTGTTATCTTCCCAGTAGAAGAAGCAGAGTGGGTGAGTCCCATTGTCATCCAAAGCAAGAAGGACAAAGCGGAGATCCGTGTCTGTGTAGACTACCGGAGCCTGAACAATGCCTGCATCCATGACCCGTTTCCCACTCCTTCCAGCGATGAAGTTCTAGACCATGTTGCGGGAAACGAAGCTTATTCCTTCACTGATGGGTTTTCGGGTTACCATCAGGTGCGCATCGCAGAGGAATACAAAGCAAAGATGACATTCACCACTGAGTGGGGATCATTCGCATACCACATTATGCCATTTGGTCTGAAGAACGCACCGGCTGTGTTTTCGCGGATTGTCATTGCTGCTTTCCAGGAGTACATCCACAAGTTCCTGGAGGTCTACATGGACGACTAGACCGTCTACAGCTTGTTGAAGAAACACGCCTCCCTGTTGCGCATTATGTTTGACCGGTGTCGTCAGCTGCAGATTTCCTTGAACTTGAAAAAATGTATTTTTGCAGTTCCATTCGGCACACTCTTGGGCCACGTGGTGTGCAAGCAAGGGGTCTGCGTTGATCCCGCCAAGGTCGCGGTCATCGTTCACATGGAAACCCCCGAGGCAGTGAAGTAGTTGCGGGCATTGCTCAGGCACACAAGATATTACAGGCGGTTTATTCGCAACTACGCAAAGATTACGGCCCCTTTAGAGAAACTGTTGCGGAAGTCAGAGGTGTTCCAGTGGACGGCGGAGTGTAGGAAGGCACTTGACACCTTGAAGGAGAAGTTGGCGACGACACCCATACTTGTTCATCCCAACTGGGATAAGCAGTTCCATGTGCATATTGATGCGTCTGGTATTTCACTTGGGGCTGTATTGGTGCAACCCGGGGAGACGACAGTTGACCACCCCATATACTTCGCCAGCCGTCGGTTATCGAATGCGGAGAAGAATTACACCACGACCGAGCGGGAGGCGTTGGCGATGGTGTACTCCCTCCAGAAGTTCCGCCACTATCTTCTGGGCAGCAAATTCACATTCTTCACGGACCATTCTGCATTGAAGTATCTAGTGAATAAGCCTGTGTTGGAAGGACGAATCTATCGCTGACTTCTACTTTTCCAGGAATTCACATTTGAAGTGATTGTCAAGCCCGACAGGTTGAATGTCGGTCCCGATCATTTATCCAGGTTGGAGATGGGAGAGAATGAGGGCTCGTTGGACGATCAGCTGCCGGATGTCGACCTCTTCCGAGTCGAAGCAGTACCAGATTACCTGGCTGACATTGCCACTTATCTGACCATGGGACAATGCCCTCAGGATTATACCCCGCTTTAGAAACGCCACCTGGTTTTCCGGGCGGCCGACTACCAATTGATCGCGGGGCAGCTATACAAACTGGGCCTCGATGAGGTGTTGCGCACCACGAACGGGAAGCGGTGATGTGGGAATGTCACAGTGGTGTTGCGGGAGGGCATGTGGGTGCGAAACCCACCGCAAGGAAGGTGCTCCAAGCTGGCCTGTGGTGGCCGACGGTACATGCTGACTGTAAGACCTATGTGAAGCGCTGCGATGTTTGCCAGCAGACGGGAAGGCCTTCACACCGGGACGAGCTTCCGCTACACCCAGTGCATGTGTTGCGGCCGTTCGAAAAGTGGGCTGTTGATTTCGTAGGTCCCATCGCCTCGGTCGCTAGACACTCCAAGGCCTGGTACATCATTACCGCCACGGATTACCTCACCCGGTGGGCTGAGGCAGCAACGGTACGCGACTGCTCGGCAGAGACCATTGCCCGGTTCATTTTTGAACACATCATCAGTCGGTTTGGATGCCCACGGAGCTTGACCAGCAATCAGGGTACGCATTTCATCAATGCCACGGTCAAGTCACTACTGGACACATTTATGATTCAGCATCATAAAAGAAGCCCATACCACCCGCAGGCCAATGGCACTGTGGAAGAATTCAACAAGATTCTCGAAAAAGGCTTGACTAAAATTTGCAATGCTCAGCGCGACGATTGGGACGAGCGTCTCCCAGCGGCATTGTGGGCCTACCGGACCACGGTGAAATGTTTGACCAACCAGACACCATTCCAGTTGGTGTATGGTCGGGAAGCTGTGATTCCCGCCGAGTTCACTGTACCCAGTCTTTTGATCGCAACGTCTCTTCAGTTCTCAGAAGAGGAGTCACTTCGGGAACACCTCCAGGAGCTACAGGAGCTGGATGAAGCCCGATTCTTGGCGGAATTCCACCGGAAGGTTTAGAAGGCCAGGTAGAAAGCGTGGCATGACCGCCACATCAAAACCAAAGCCTTCCAAGTCGGCGGCAAAGTTCTCTTATATGATAGCCGGTTCCAGAAGTTTCCAGGCAAGCTCCAGATGCACTGGTTGGGACCCTACTTTGTCATCGAGATCCACGACTCAGGAGCCATTCGGTTGGCACAGCTGGACGGTACAGTTCTCCCTGGGTGGGTGAATGGTGCACGCCTGAAACCCTACCAGGAGTAGATCCCTTTCACTTCTCATCAATAACTCTCGCAACCGAGAGAACCTGTAGAGTAGCTTAGTCGAATAACTCTCCCGCAACCGGGATGAGCGTAGGGAGTCTTTTCCGTTCATAGGCAGTCTGTCAAATAACCGGTCAGTTGCGGTTACCTCACCGCAACCGACTATGGTCGGGGCGGACCAGTCCAGCGTGTCACCGCGCCAGTCTAGCGTGTCGTCCTTGTAGGATCCATCCCCGTGTCAGTGTCAGTCCAGGTCATTTCCGTCAATCCTTTTGTCAGTCTGTAGGATCCCTCAGATTTGCATCATAAATTACCATAAGTAGACTGTAATCGTACCATAATCATTTGCCATCACCCGCAGTTCCCTCAGCCGTCGTGTCCGCCCATTTCCCCATGACGCCGTCAGCAACTGTCAGATTACACACAGGCATGCGATTGATCGCACGATTATCGCAGGCAAGAAGGATAGCAATAATTAATTGTCGTTATGGAGTCTCATCAACTCCGCTCGTGCCAGGGGATGACATAATTTGCATGGAGACCAGCAGCTCGAGAATGACGGACCAGTTCAATTTGGCAATTGCAGTGACTCCAGAGCAGTTGAAGCCTCAAAGCGCACCGCACCTAGAAGGAAGCTCCAGAAGAATTCTCCAGGTTTACCAGCGCCATGCCAAGATGCCGAAGGCTCTCTTATCCGTTCCTGAACCAGTGCTGGACAGTCGAATCCACCGAACAGAGTCGCTGGTTGGCAAGTATGACAGTGCAACGTTGATGGACGCCAACCTGTCTGACCCAGCCGAATTCCCCCACCTCCATTGGCAGACATACATGGAGCATCACTACACACCAGGGAGCAGCTCCAACAACCGAATGCGACAAGAATACAGGGGCCTCCAGCAATCATCCTTGATGAATTTGAGAACTATTCCTGTTTTTGGAACTACAGGACCAGCCCTGCAATGCACCCGGTTCCTCCTCAGTCGAATACAGAACGGGTCCCTGTGGCTCAATGAGGAAATCCCCATTCATGCCTAAGACATTCATCGGCTTACAAGGCTGTCCCAGAATGGCGCAGATGTCTCCACTGCCGGCTAGACATCGTCCAAGCGCGCCCGAAAGTCGGGTGACACAGACCTGTACACCAAGTATGGCACCCGCTGGGGGGGAAAGGTGCCAAAATTGATTTGATTAATAAGCGAGAGATTCGGTTCGCTTGCTATCTCATTGCTAGCAAGAAGATGCGGCACTATACTAAGGGAGAGTGCACCTTGGATACAATCTCCATTGCGGAGCACTGTATCCAGGGCACCAGGCTGAATTGGTGTTCTTTCGTGCTAAAAGAACTCTTCGCAGCCTGCGAAGAGAACTATAAGCGCACCACCATTTTCATTTATGGTTACTTGATTGTAGCTTTCGCCATGTGGAAATGGCACATTCCTCCTGTCCGGATGCTAGCAGAGACTACCGCGAGCCAGCCTCTCGCGATGAAGTTCACCCCGTGGCAGGTGTCCTCTCACCCCAGCACCAAACAGGTGAACGCGGAAGCGTTTCGGGCGTGGTACGGGTTAATGAGAGATGTGGTGGCTAACCAGCAACGGGTGCCCCGGCACCTGTTGGATGAGTATAGTGAGCAGGTATGGTTCGGGGTAAGCCACAGGCACACTTACCTCCACCCAACTTGCGTGCCGGAAGCCACCTTCCACATGGCGCCCCTCAGATTCCAGTTGAATGATGATACCTTTCACCGCGAGGTCTCTGCATGGCCGGGGTTCACAAAGCACATCCGCGACGGGATCCCCTGATATAACTTTGAGCGGATGTTGCCGGCGCAGCGGCCTACCGAGACAGGCGCAGCGGGGTCCTCACAGGTTGCAACGGGACCTTCGCAGGATGCAGCCGAGACTGCACAGGAATTGCCCGAATCACTGATCCCTGTCGTACAACACTTCAATGCCCAGGTACGAAGTCTTAACGTGGTAACCCAAGTCGTTTCAAGTGGTGCCCCTTTGTTTCCCTCATTTTCTGAATTCCAGCTCGGTCGGTCTCTTGCTCCCTCCCATACCGCCCCTCTCACTTCTCCCATCCCCACCAACTTATTCACCTCTACCAGCCCTATCATCACCCCGATGGGTGAAACGGGCCCGGGACCTGATCCATTAGACCCCCCTCCATCCAAGAGGGCCCGCACTGCTGTCACAGATCCAGTGGTGGACCTTACTGACGATGATCCACCATCCACTCCACTCACAGGGATGTTGATTCCGGAGGAACCCCTGATCGATCCGTCAGAGTTCCTCAACATTCGCCTCCCCCATACCTCTTTCACCCCGTCCACCGCTCCCTCCACCGGCCGTCCACCTGCCACCTCCTCCGCTCCCTCCAACTCATCAGCCACTGTATCAGATCCTCTCATCCGGGAACTTTTCGGAGGAGACCACGGGGTGGAAGTCACCTCCAGTACTGAAGCCGTAGTACCACCAGTTGACCCCGTGGCCACACCCCAGGATCCTGTCTCTACTATATCTACCCAGCTGGCCAATGTTGGGGCTGATTTGGCTAACCCTCCCCCAGACCAAACCACTCAGCAAGACCGGCCAGAGTCCGATATGGGCACCTTAATGCAACAGCAGACACTGGTTCTTCCTCCTGAGACCTCCAATCGATCAGCGGCCAGTGGCCAACCTTTGCAGGAACGGATGCCGGAGCAGGGCGCTTCCGGCACGACCAATGTAGAAACATGGGGTACAGGGCAACTGTACCTACTCATTCAGCGGGCGACCCTCAAGGCCGAACAGATTTATTCAGAGCTGCAGCAACGGTGCACTGAGCAGCACCACCAGATCATAACGCTTACTGAACAGTGCGATCAGCTGACCAGGGAGAAGACCTACCTACAGGAGCAAGTCACCATTGCTGCTCAGGCGTTCTCCGACCTATGGCCCGCTGCAAGGGCTCATCATGCCCCTCTCCCTGACAATATAGCGGAGGACAGTGTAGCAGTCCAGGCTTACCACCTTCGGACTGCTTTCACTGGTCTATGCAGGGAGAATCATGAACTCCAAGCGGCGTTAGCCGCACGGCCTACCCTTCCGGATCCACAGATTGCCTACTTAGACTAGGTGACTGCCAAGCAGACTCAGGCAGTTCGTATGCAGGCGACTCTTCATTCCACTGCGGGCGAGGCTTACACCCTCCTGCGAAGTCTGCAGGAGTGCTCACTCGCCCTCACTGTCAAAACGCAACCTATCTCTGCCCAGCTGCAACAGATTTCTCATGAAATTTAGGAGACCGCGGACCCAGCACGGTTAGATCAGCTCTATGCCCAGGCGGACGAGCTTGAAATTCAAATGCAACAGACTGAGGCCAACTCGGCAGCGGCCAAACAGGTTATTCGGGAAATCCGTCCGCCCATTCGAGCCAGTGTCTAATCCATACAACAGCTGGATGCCAAGGCCGAGACCCAGCTTGCCACGATGTTCGAGGCTGTCCCGACGACTATAGAGGAGGCCACCGCCACCAGGATCTCTGAAGAAGCAGACTTGCTCATGCAGGAATGGCAGCAAGCGGTGTCGGACTTCACCGGGCTTAAAGATACAACGCTCTGCAGGGTCCCGGAGTTGGGGCCCTTGTTTGAACAACCGCTTGGAGGAGCATAGCAGGAAAGGGCGCGGGACGAAGGCACAACAAAACAGGGCACGGGAGCCAGTGGGGCAATGGAAGTGGAGACTGTTATTTGTGATTGACTCGGGGACGAGTCAAGGAATTGTGGTTGGGGCCTGTTGGGGCCCTTGTTTTTGATTATTTTTGAAATCTTGGTTAGAACATTTTGAATTTTGACCTTTTTGAGTTGCAGCATGAAGACACATGGCAATCGCGACCGCGCTGCAACTACCAGGAGTCGCGGAGCTACCAAGGTGGCGCGGAAGCATGGGATAGCTAAAGATAGAACACACACAAGTACAGATGAAGAAAACACACATCAGAAGACAGAAAGCGGAACACGCAGATAACAGGAGAGAAGCTGGGAGCAGCTGAAGAAAAGACACAGAGGAACTAATAGTCGCGAGAGCGGGTGAATAAATAACAGTCACCCGGCTGGAAGAGAAAGGGGCTGGAGAGGTTGCGAGGCTCATAACAGGGAAAGACGCACAGAGCGACTGCGGAAGAATATTGCATGACCTTCCTAGGGTTCCTCATCTTCTCTATTCTACCTTTCTGTTCCGAAATCTATCTGTATCAGATTTGTAAGCTATCATTGAGAATGCCATGTAATCATGTGTTTGGCCAATAGACTAATACAATGGAAGGTTGCTGTCTCAATAAGATGTTTATGTGCCTGTAATGTGTTTATGCTGGTTTAAAATTTTATTTGCAAATGTCTGAATGCTTATTAAGTGATCTTGCGTATATACCCTGTATATGTAATTGATGCACTGTCCTTCATGAGTTGCGAATTTGTTCCTTGCCATTGATCTCATCCCCTTCTGCATGTGGTTGCGGCACGCCTCGGGTGAGACTCACTACTCTCCCGAGCAGGGTGAAAATGCCGACGTGTTCCTAGACTACATCGGACCCCCTTTGTTGGCCACAACTCTTGAACCTGGGTCTTGTCCGCGAGACCTGACTTCTCGCCAACAAGGGGATTTTACCTTTGTATTTACCTGAGCCTCTATCCAATTTCTTGACAAAATTTGCCTCCTCTTCATCCGAGCAAGAGCATATATCTCCCTCTTCTTCTTTCTTCTTTTATGTTTTAAAGGCTGCTTCCCTCGTACTTGGCTTCTTCTGTGGGAGCCTCATTTCATAGGCTGTTAGATTTCCAAGAAGTTGGTTCATGGTCAAGGTCTCCCAATCAGCTATTTCTTCAATTGCAGACACCTTTGGATTAAACCTAGATGGAAGAGATCTTAGAATCTTTTGCACAATTATAATTTCTGGCATTTTTTCTCCAAGAGCTTTCATATTGTTAATAATTTCTGCAGCTTTCAGGAAGAAACTAGCAATGTCTTCATCATCATTCATTTTTAAGTTCTCAAATTGGGCTCTATAGACTTGAAGTTTGGCAGTATTTACTTTCTTGTCTCCCTCATGTATGTTCTCAAGAGTATCCCATATTTCTTTGGCAGAGTCTTTGTGCATTACTTTAATAAACTCTGCTTCACATAATCCATTCAAGATGGCATTCATGGCTTTTGCGTTAGCCACAAAATCTTGTTTTGTTTCTTTCTCTATGTCAGTTGCCTTTGGGGCATATCCTAATTCCACTGCAGCCCAGACTTCTATTCCTAGAGACATTATGTATGTCCTCATTCTGATTTTCTAGAAAGCATAATTTTCACCAGTGAAGAAAGGGGCTTTGTTGGTTGAGCATCCTTCTTTACTAGCCATCTTGGGAACCTAGGATCTCCTTTCAGCTGTTAGACTGGTACTAAGGAACCTGCTCTGATACCAATTGTTGAACTCTTAGTTAAACTGAGAGGGGGGCTGAATCAGTTTAACACATTCATAATCTTTTAAACTTTTTATTAAACCTTATTTACACCTTCATTTCATGTCCAACTTAATATGTGAGTAATCTTAGAATGTGAACAACAAGTATTAATATAATATAACAACAGACGTAATATGAGAGCAACAGGTATTAAGCAGATGATATAAATCAGATCAACACATAAACATCATGCACAGAGACACCAGATATAAGTGGAAACCCATAAAGGGAGAATACCACATCTTATTATTGTTGTGATGCAAAGGCAAGCTCCAACTCCCTCTCACCACTATTTTTCTGTAGGCACCAACCTACATGAGGCTCCTACCTCAATTCTGCAAGCTACAACTTGCAAGGAAGCACCAACTCCCTTCAATTTTCTGCAGGCACCAACCTACAAGGGGCTCCAACCTCAGTCAGCTACAATTGACAGCTATCAAGTTGCAACTTGATAGGGAAGCTCCAACTTCCTCAATTTATCAAACTGAATGTTTACTGATTTACCTCAGATATCAGCTCTGTTTTGTAGCTTCTCTTTCTGCTCTTCTTTTCTTAATTTTCTTTTCCTTACACTACTATACTCTGCCTTCTCTATATTTACTCTCTCTCACACATCTTGTGCATATCAATGTGATATTATATATAGAGTTCCTCACATGACTGTTTGTATTTCATAAAGAATTTGGAATGAACAGTCATACCTCTTTGCTTTCTGCCTTTTCATTTCTTTCACTCGCTCATTCAGAAAATATAACAACATGCAATATTACAGTGGGAGCTTTGTTTTCCTCCGGAGACTTGCCAATGCATCACAAACAATATAAACCAATTAAAATATTACATTTAATTACAATGAGAGCTCCATCTCACTCATACAACCTTTTGGATTGCTGCGCATTTGTCTTTTCTTTGACTGTGTCTGTATTTTCTATGATTGTGCTTTATCTCTTTTCAGCTCTGTTTTCTTTTCTGTCCTTTGCTGTGGTGTAACTGTTGCCTTTTAAATCTGGGCATATTCCAATGCATTTCATACAATAAGTGTCTTGTGGATGTGGAAGTTCCGCAAGCGGAACATACATACATCGCAATTGTTTTATATAAAGAATATCCCTCCACCTTGAGCCGAGGCCCGTGGGTCCACAGACCACGTGGCATATTTTAATATTATTGCAAACATCGTTTTATATTTATGAAAACTCTTTTATATATATATATATAACCCAACTTTCATTACACTGACTGCCTTTTGATATGTCTTTAAATCAATTCTCGACGTATATAATAAAACCTGTTTAAAACATATAAAAACTCCTTTTGGGCCCACTTGCCATGCTTCTCGATGAAATATATTGCTCCTCCGATTGTGATTGATTGCTCCTGCTCCGATTGCGATTGATCACTGTTCACTGCGTTTTGCTGATGCGATTACGTCGGAATTCAAACTTATAAAAACATAACTTATAGACCCATCGGGTCCGGGCTTTCAATCGCAATCGCAAGTTTTGGTTGGATGTTCCGATAGGCCCATACTGCGATGCTCCGATGTGATTAGGCCGGAATTCAAATATATATCATCCATCATTTATACACCCATCAGGTCCGAGCTTCATCGCAATCGCAATTTTCTATTTACATGCTCCGCTACCTTTATAATCTCTGATATGATTGGGTGAGGGTCCCACCATATATGTAAATACGCTACATATATATATATGCTTTGCCGCTTGGGGTTAAGCGATTCCTGGAATAAGGTTTATGTATTATATGTAACGCCCATCGGGTAATGATTCTCGGAATTATATACATATATCCTCCAGCTGAGGTAGCGATTCTCAGAATTTATATATATATATATATATATAATGTCTGGCTGTGTAAATCTTGGAATTAAGGTACATATATATATATCCGCCGGCTTGGGCGATTCTCGGAATTTTATATATATCCTCCAGCTGAGGTAGCGATTCTTGGAATAACGACTGTCTCTGCCTCTGTTGCTTTTGTCACTCTGCCTCTGCTGTGCTAACGCTTCTACCGCTCGACCACTTCACTGCCTCTGTCTCCACTGCTCGACCGTTTCACTGCCTCCATATTCGCTGCTTCTACCTTCGCTGCTCGACCTTTTCACTCTGCCTCTGTATTCGACTGTTACACTTTAGCAGTGTTCTTCTGCCTGTCTCCTTTGCCCTGCTTGATTTTTCTTTTGTCTATCTCTGTTCCGTAGTCCTTTGCCTGTTTCTGCTTCAGCGCTGCCTCCTTTGCCATCAATGACAATATTTCCAACATGAAAGGCCAATTCAAGGTATGGATCAAGCTACATATTTATATAGATCCAAAAGAATGAATATGGAGTGATATAGAGTGAAAGATTTAGTATGTGATGAGTGAATACTTTAAGGGTTTTGGTCTAGGTTGTAAAATCTTATCATAGGAATGTGTATAACACTAGGAAGTTGCAAGCCCTGATGTTCAAGAAGACATGTTGTGCAAGAGCATGCATATTTGTAAGGCCTTAAGATTTTTCTTAGGCATACATGTAGTGTAGTGACGCATGGAGTCATAAAACTATGGAATGAACTACTTGGAGAGGTACTAGAAGGGCAAGTGCACTGACGGTGTATTTATATGATTTTTATTTCAATTGAAATTTGAGATACATTGTGTGTTTTATTTTGTCAAACCAAGGTCAATAATCTTGTGAGGCACTTTATACAATATACAGAAGAAAGAGGATCCTCACCAAATTTCTAAATGACCTGTGTTGCAAAAAAGAAATACTATCATATTACAAATTCTGGGTGGAAGATGGTGCTGGTATATCAACCTAAAGCAAAAATAAGTGGCACCTTATACATTCAAGTTTCCTACTTTAAATTCTCAACTTTGTTTCACTGGTTAGTTTGAAATTAGGCCCTTCTTTAGCACACAAATTATGTAATAGTAAAAAACACTTGCTTGAAATCAAAATTAAATTAATCTAGAAAAATGGGAAACCATCATGATTTTGATGCAACTCTAAGTGAGAAGATATGAGAGAGTTAGGGCCTTTTCCACCAAAAGAGGTAGTGGGTGGCACTCCTGGTCCTTTTCTTAGCTTATCAATCAGTTTTTCTTCAAAGGAAACAACTATTCTATGCTAATCTGTTCATGAACAACACACAAAGTACACGAAATAAGATCACATAAGGTAATATGTGTTGAAATATGTAACTAGGTTTGATCTTCATAATGACATATGAAATCATGATTTTATGTATTTGATGTAATGATAAAAACAAAATTTATTGTTGATCTTGAGACATGGGTTTCATGCTCAAGGAAATTTTTTTTTTAGGTCAAGCTTCCATTGTGAGCTCTTAGGATTGGTCATTAAGTCATAAAGTCAATTGAGTCTTTGTCATGTTTAAGAGACCCTTCTTGGGTATGTTACATATTTATTTGAGTCATTTTAATAGTCAAAAGACCCTCGAAGACCATTTCCAATTGTTACTATCAAGTTGACCTTCAAATGAAGCAATCAACCTACACCAAGATGACATGTCGGCCTAGGATCAAGACAAGTCATTGTAAAAGCATGGGAAGGAATCCTATAAAAAGGAACACTCAACCTCATTCAAGGAAAAATTCACTCAAGCACAAGAAGTTTGATCTAGAAAAGAAGAAGAAGACTAATAACCAGTGAAGGAAGGAGGAGGAAGAGCCATTTTTTTCTGATATGTTTTTGAGCCACTTTCTTTTCACACATGCAAGGAGATTAGGGTTTGTATCTCCACAGTGATTCTGAATTACAATCATCAAAAGAGGGTTGAAAAAAGATAAGGAAGAGACCTATATTTAAGGATGAATTCACAAGGAAGCTAACCCTAAGTAAAGCAAAGGAGAAGAAGGGTTTAAGTAGCCCTAATTTGGTCACACGTGGGAGAATTTTAGTCACCTATAGGAGGCCGAAAATTGCAGAGAGAGAGGCAAAGAATTTCAAACTTGAGTTGCAAGATTGAGGGTGAGGAAATAAGGAGAAGTTGCAACATTTTCCAGAAGAAATTGACTTTGAATTGAAGCAAGGTTTTACTTGCTCTTGGAGGGGTTGTTGGTTAAGGGTCTAGGTCTTGGAATTCATGAATTGAAAACTCGATAAGAAGAAAAATTTGGTGGGTTTTATGCTCAAGCTTGGAGAGGTTTTGGCCTTGGATGATAGCCTAAATATTGTGTCATTTGTCCCATTGTTATTTATGGTTTGGTTGATGTTTGATGAAGAATAACACATAATAATATTCAAGTAAAGAAGAACCTAATTAAGAAAAGTAAAAAAGTCTTCACAAGTAGTTATCACTCCTAGAGAAATAATCTCATTTCACTGCCCTAAATTTCTCGACATGGTATCAGAGCTAAGGTAACAAGTCAAGGAAAGGAATATCAATAAAGGACATTCAAGAACTGAATTTATAAGAAGTACCTCTCATCTCAAAAACATTACAAGGTCAAGGATTTCATCATCATCTTGAAGAAAAGTGTCAAAACCCTATATTGATCAAAGAATAAGTCTACACTAGAATAATTCTTGGGAACCTCGCTCAAATAATAATCTCAAGGAAGAATATATCAAAATACCCTCATCTCTACTCAAATAGATGATCAAAACATCTTGAAGTCTACTCATCCAAAGGAAGCAACAAGGTAGTTGTTAACATCATAAAAAATTCAAGGTAATCTCCCTCTCCTTGGGTCAAGAATAATTTTTGAAGAAAGACATATTATTCAATAAGAAGTTCTCTAATATGAATCTCATTATAAAAATCAAGAAGGAAATAGGTTGAAGTGAAGCATATTCACAAGTAAGCATATCTATTTATACATCTGAATCTACAAAAAAGTCTTTTTGCAAGGAAAGCAACAAGTTGGTTGTGGCCTTAAACTTTCTTGCATGGAAGAAAAGAAAAAATCTAAACGTCATATAAAATGAGGTCATGGAACATGTTAAGGGCTCCATCACTAAACCTCCAAAGGAATAAGCTCAAGCACTTACAAAATTCATGAAATGGGAAGTAAGGGCTCAAAGGATTCTCATAGAATCCATCAAGGATCCCCTAATTCCCTATGTATCAAAATTAGAAACACCAAAAGAAATATATGACAAACTTGTAGAATTGTTCTTCATAAGCACTTCAAGAGAAGTGATCTCATTAATAAGATAACTCTAAAAGATGACGATATCAAAATAATAATGAATAGACTCATACTTTATGAGAGTGTCCGAAATAAGGGACCAAATACAAGAGTTGGGAGAGATATTGTCTGACAAGGAATTGCCTACTATAGTGCTTAATGCACTACCAGAGGAATGGTGAAAATCCACATCAAGTACCTATGGGAAGAAGGAAGCTACTCCATTCAATGGGCTATGGTCACTATGCAAGATATAAGAATCCAGGTTGAAAGAAAAAAGTGATGTTGGATCAAATGAGAAAACTTAAGCATATACTGCCATGGTAAAGAGGAAAGGGAAGTTTGGAAGATTTGGTCCTCATAAAAGGAAGAAGAATATGGCGAAGGTTTAATGCTACGCATGTCAAGTATATGGGAAATAAAAGAGATATTTTCCTAAGATCAATAAGGACTACAAAAATAGAGGAAGAGAAGAAGCCCATATCACTGAAGAAGTGGAAGAAGCTGAAAAGAAGAAATCCAAGAAAGAAGAAGTAAAAGATCTCTACTATGATTGAGATAAGTCTTCTTCATCTAGTTTTGTAGATATAGCTATAATGGTATGAAACATTAGAAGTATATGATTGAAAGCAAGAGCTCAAGAAATAATTATGGGAAGATTTAAATATAGTTGAAGTCTATGACAATAATTATTAGAAGAAAGTAGCTCTTAGTAACCTCATTATAAGAATAAGTGGCACTTATGGATAGAAGAAAGTCATCTAGTATGGAGCTCATCACTCATCATTGGAGAGGATCATATGAAAGAAGAGGATAATTAAGATCCTATACTGGAATATTCATTAGAAGGTTAATATCTTGAAATATTTCTTGCTAAGAATTCCACTTTGGATGTGATTCATTATTCAAAAAATTATGGTATGATGACAAAGGAATACAACACGTCAAAGATGATTGAAGCACTCTAAATCAAGGACATGAAGCTACTGAAGGAATTCTAGATGACCAAAAGAAGGAAAGAGGTATGTATGCATATGTTTTGTAAATTAAGTCATGTCATCATATAGTTTCAAATAGCATGGATGGACACTCTACCTCATGAGTATGATAAAAGGAAAGGGTTATCTTCTATGCATGAAAGCATGGTTCACATATTGAATAGATAAAATCAACATATTATGTCCTCATATGGAATATGAGGTGGTTGACAAAGCTGGAGGAACTATGCCTTGAAGTTCCTAGGAAGAAATATGTGAAGAAAGAAAAAAGAGATCATGAAAGATGCAATTATGATCACATAGAAAATAAAATCAACATCCGATGGCTGGAAGGATTGACCATGATATCTCTATGGGAAAGATATGAAGACCCTGGAAAAGTCTAAAAATAAATAATACCATTGAAAAATGAATATCTTTGAGATGTGTCAATATGAATATAGGATGTTGATGTTGCAGCAAGCAGATGCCATGATGAAGGGCCATCACAAAAGGTAGTTTTTGATGATTCATTTATGATTTTTTGAGCAATGTTTGGATGGGATAATACAAGGCTACCAAAATAAATGTGTGAATTTCATCTACAAATATTACTCATATGGTAGGATGAAATGTATTGAAGGATACATGATGTGGAAAAAAGTAGTTGTATGAGGAAAAGTCAGATATGGTATAATGGATCGCTTTTTGATAAAATAAAGAAAGACATTACTACTCAGATCTCAGAAAGAAAGTGATGGATGGTTGATGCCCTACAAAGAATTACCAAAGATGAAGGTTCCATAATGTTAAAAATAAAAATAATGGAATCAAATGGAGGAGCACTACAAGCAGTTAAAGGACCCATTATCTCCACCAATGAATAAAGAGCTACTACTGGAAACAACCCCCTAGTTAAGAGTGAGTCTGGAAGCGAGTTTATAACTTGGTAGATACTTGGAAGCAAGTACCTAAGCTAAAAGGAAGCTTGGGTACATTCCTTTTATAGGAATTAGGACATTCTTTCATTGGAATGGGTGTATCCTCCCTAGTTGAGAAGGAGAGATAGACACATCATTCTTGTCTTCACTTGGGAATAAAATAATGGAGGATTGGGTAATCATCTGTCATCCAATACTCTTTGGGGATGTGGTAGGGAATCCAAGATAAGAGTAGTCATAGAGGACCAATATTCTTTGAGGAATGGGAATCCAAGATAAGAATAGTCCTAGAGGGACATACCCTATGAAGACATGGGTGGGGTATGATCCCGGAGAGACAATGATGAAGGGGTATGCAAATCATTGGTCTCACCAAAATTGTGGTCTGATCTTATGGAGAGATAGAGATATTAGTTAAGGCCTTTCTATGTGACAATTCTAGATGATATGATGTTATACAGACGAGCTACAAATATGACTCTTCTTATGAAAATTCTTTAGATTGAGAATGTGTTGGAAATATTATCATTGATGGCAAAGGAGAAGAAAGGAGCAGCACCTGAACTATCACTAAGGAAAAAGAACAAAGAAGAACCAACAATAAGACAAAGGAGACAGACAAGGAGCAGAGGAAGCAAAGGCAGCGAATTGAAGCAGAAGAACTGTTCAGAGGTAGAGTAGTGACTGTAGAAGGGCCATCGAATTGAAGATCAGGCCAGGACCAGAGATTTCTGTAAGTGATTTCATTTGTATATATGAAAGTATCTGTTTCAGAATTGTGTGTGCTGATTGATTGGGAAATTGTATGTCTAACCTCTGTAATTGGGGGTCGAGGTGAGATCCTGCTTGTGATTGTGATAATACTCTTCATATAAAGAAGAAGCCGATGTTAATTATGGTGTTTTGAGGTTGAATGCAATTCGGGTTACATATTTCTGAGAAATAGTAAGAGAATATTTGCAGTCATCAATCACTGCAAGGATCGATGATGCAAAAGGGTGACTGAATAGCAATCTAATTGAAATTTCCAAGTGTTGATAGATGAATGAAATCTATTGTGGAAGGGAAGAACCCTTTATAAGAAGTGACCGCTCTGTTGAGCACAAACAGTGAACGAGAGGATTAAAGACTCTTTGAAATTATGAATCGAACATGCATTAAGATAAACCTCGTCAAGACTGAAGGGATCGATCTCATGAGTGGTTGCATGATGTGTTGGCGAAGGATTGAGGTTTTTGTTTAACCCTGTTGGAATGTTGAAGGTGTGTGTTCAGCAGTAAGGACATAATCGAAGGTGGAAGGGCGGAACCTCATTTCGTAGAGACAGGATGGAGAATGATTGAATTCAAATGAAGAATCTGCATATATGAAGAATCTGTTTCAGAATCATATGAGTATTATCTAATTGAATTCTATGTGAATGGACTTCGAATTTCAATAAGAAATTGTATAAGAACTAGTGTGATGAAACTCTGTAATTGGGGTTTAAATGTACTCTGTGTCATTGAAGAAATTGAAATTCATGTCGATGTTCTGATGTGGAATTGAATGGGCATAAATCTATGAATTGAAGTTCTATGTGTTTGAATTATTGATAGATAAATGAAATCTATCGAGTAAGGGAAGAACCCTTCATGAATATTTCATGTGTGAAATGAATGCTAAAGAAGGATTGTTTATAAACTCTATTATACATAATTGGTATAGCAAGATCTGGGTCTTGAAATCATATCTGGGCTTTTAGTGAAATGAAAATCGGTATTATAGAGTCGGAATGCACAAGAAATTAAGTATGTGGAGTCCGTGTTGAAGAGTCGGAAGGTAAACCCATGAGTTAAATGTTAGCGCAAAGACTGGACGGAGAATGGCTTACTTGGAATTTATATAATCCCTTGGCATCATATAGAGTGGTTAAACCCATGATTTGGTTTCACAAGACTGAAATTGAGATTGAAAGTTTGTGAAATAGGCCACATCGAAATCAAAAGGTTCGATTCATGAGTGGGTTGTAAAATGCATCGATTAACTGTTGAGAGGGGTCTACATTGAAAGGAGGAGAAAAATTATGATGGCATTGTAGCATTTGGAGACTGTTCGAATCTTAAAATGAAACAAATTGAAATCGATGGAATGAGGAGGGTTTGAGAGAAGGAATGATACAACGAAATTGAAAGAGGCAATTTGAATTAAATAGGATCGATAAAATGGTTCAATGGATAGTCAAAGGCATAGAGGAAAGCAAGTGAACACCAAAACCAGGTTTTGAAAAAAAATAGTTTTCGCATTATTATTAAATGGTAAGCGAAATTTGAAAAAAAAAAAAAAAATGTGATAGCATTCAGCAAGTGACGTGTGGAAAAGGTGGTAAGTTAAAAACCACAAGTTTTGCAAAATATTTTCGTGTTAAATCTCAGTGATGAAAAAATGCGATTTTTGTTGGATGTATCGATCAAAGGATCGAACGGTGGTCGCATCATTAAGCTGCGTATGGTTTAATGAGGTAAATTAATTGGTGGGCCCGAAAGTTCGTTTTAATTCATGCTAGTGCTTTGTATTTTAAACCAAAAGTCAAGCTTTGGAATGATGTATTTACATGGGATAAATGCATGAAGGGTTTGGTTTAATCGCAGTTGTAATTAATCGAATGGGATATTTAGATGGGGTTGTATTATTATGTGTGAGTGGGTTAGCCCACAAAACCATATTATAGATTGGGCCTTGTACAAGTCATATATATGATGTTGGATAAGCTGTGACACATTAAATATTGAGTTGTGTAAAGCTCGAATGCTGGATTGAAAGGGAAGTTATAATTGAGTTCATTTGAATTCGAATAGTATGATTTAAATCATAAGGTGAGGTACTCCAATGGTTTAATAACCATTGGTTAAATAAAGAAGCTTCCGCATGAGAATGAAATCTGAGTTGTACTGCTGTGTGGTTGTATTTCCTGGAACTGTGAAGGTAGGATTAGGAAAACGGAAGAAACAGGGCAGATGTGCAGCAGAGCTAGACACTCGTGCAAAAACAATGGTTGATGCGGTAACGTCAGTTTATGAAGAAAACTCTGAACGTTGTGGGCACAAGAAGAAGAGGCAGAGTCGGGCAAAAGGAGATTTGGTGGCACTGTTGAAAACGTGCCATGCCAGCTGGGTCGAGTAAGGAAAAATGCGCTTGGGCAGAACTGTTATGATGTAACTGCAAAAACAGAAAAGACAGTGACAACAACATAAAGTAAAAACGCACAGCAAACGAAGAGCTAAAAGGGTTGAGTGAAAAAAATACTTGTTGTAACTGTAAAATGTGATGATCTAATTATTTTTATTGTATGTGATGCAAAGCCAAGTCTCCATAGGCAAAGATATACTGCACTGTAATATTGAAATGCATACATAGTGTTATATTATATCTAGAATGTGTTGGGAAAGAAAACGAGAAGGTGGAAGGCAAAGATTCATATTTATTCACTTCGAATTCCCTGTGGAATGCAAACAGTTATGAGGTGAGCTCCATAAATAATGTCACCAAGATATGCATAAAAAGGTTAGAGAATGGAGAAAGGGGTCTGAGAAGAGTAAGGAGAAGAAGGAGTGGATAGAGAAGCTGTGAAGATCCAGAGATGATATAAGGTAGATATGAAAGCTGGAGGACAGCAGTGAAGAAGGAGGAAAATAGAGTTGATATCCAGGGAAATCAACATATGTTTTTATTGTAAGGTGAGGAAGTCGGTGCTTCCATATGAAGTTGTAGCTTGATAGATGTCAGTTGTAGCTAGTTGAGGTAGGAGCCTCCTATAGGTTGTAGCCTACAGAAAATAGATGGGAGTTGGAGCTTCCTTGCAAGTTGTAGCTTGCAGAATTGAGGTTGTAGCCTCCTATAGGTTGGAGCCTACAGAAAATCAGTGGTGAGAGGGAGTTGGAGCTTGCCTTTACATCACAATAATAATAATATGTGGTTTTCTCCCTTATGGGTTTCCACTTATATCCAATGTCTATGTGCATGATGATTATGTGTTGATACTCTGTATTTAATCTACTTAATACATGCTGCTCACTTATTAATATTGTTGTTTCACTATACATTAAGTTGATCATGAAATGAAGATGTAAATAAGTGTAAAATAAAGTCTTACAAAACCATGAATGCATTAAACTGATTCACCCCCCCCCTCTCTGTTTAACTATGGGTTCAAAAATTGGTATCAGAGCAGGTTCCTTTGGTGTAAGCCTAATAGCTTGAAGGAGATCTGGTTGAGTCATGGACTATCAAAATGTACATGTGTTAAATACAAAAAACTTTCTGGTATGGAGAGATAAGGTTAAAACAGATTTAATGGCTTATGAACCTGAGGTATGGAAACTTGTATGTGATGGTTACTGCACAGACTCTCCCTCGTTGCAAGAACAACAGTGGAATGCCAAGGCAAAATGTGTGATATATAATAGTCTTCATAACAAGGATCTTGATTTATAATGGATTTAACCTCTGAAAAGGAATCTGGAATAGATTGCATCTCATGCATGAAGGAGACACTAGTGGATGCATTATCAAGAAGGAGAAGATAAACCAGAAGAAGAAGAAAAATTCCTTTCAAAAGGAAAAAGGTCAATCAAATGAGATACCTGCGAGGGTGAATGGATGTGAGTACCATGAAGAAATTACAGTTGAGGAAAAAGCCAAACTTGACACAACCTTGACTGAAATAGAAAGATTGAAGAATGAAAACAAAGACCTTAAGAAATTGGTGCAAATATGTGATGAGAGAATATGAAGATAAGGAAGAAATTGTTGGCCTGAAGGCACAACTTGAAGAAGCTAGGAAAGTAGAAGACACTCTGCTGCAACAAATGAGAGAGAAAATTCTGGAATGTGGAAGATTGGAAGAAGAGGTGGTAAGCTTGAGGATGAAATTAGAAAAGGCCCAAATTGAACTAATTATGAATATTCCAAAAATGAAAAGCTCTGGACAATTGGACCAAATTTTAAATGCTCAAAGGTCTCCTCTCATAAAGACTGGGATAGGCTATGAAGGAGAAACAAGTAAATCCAAGGTAGAAGATAACAAGAATATCATTTTTGTAAAAGTTGTAAAGGATAATGAAACATCTCAGAAGATTCCTACAGAAGTAGAAGCCAGCAAGAACATGATGTGTAAAGAAACAAACAGAAACAAGCAGCAACATGAAAGGAAAGAGAATGAGAGGATGAAACAATCAACTGCTAAAGGCTCATACACTCCTAAGGATGAATTGAACAAATTTGGAAGATGTCAAAGGAATTTTTTCCTCCTATGAAAAATATCACATGTTTCTCTTGTCATAAACCAGGACATATTGCAGCACATTGTAAGACAAGGCATATCAACTTTAACCAGCAAAATATGCAGCAGATGAGAAGAACCCCTCAAGCAAGCAAATGGAAAAGACAATCTTTCACCAGATACATAAATCATTTCCATGGCTACCGTTATGCATGCAATAATTTTGGACATAAATATGTTGAATGTAAACTATGTTAAAAAAGGAGCGTAAAATATTACACATCATCTCAAATGTACCTTGGTAAAATAAGATGTTATGTATGCCTCAAGCTTGGTCACAAAGAAAAATACTGTAAACTACCATATACATTAAAGAACTCTAGACAGATGATGGAATCTAATCAAATAAAAAAAAATTATGAATTAAAAAGAAGTGTAGACATTATGAAGAACCCTAATAAAGTATGGAAGGAAAAAAGAAAGGGGGAGCCTGTTACCTCAATAACATAATGAATCCATCATAGTCTCAGGGGGAGCTGCTCTAGGAAGAAACACAAATATCCAACCAGTGATAGATATGAAGCAACATCCCAAGGGGAGAGAAGTTCATAAATAGTCCCCATAAAAGTAGTCTACGAAGAGCTCCATGGAATAAGAATAGTTAAAAGGTTAGGAAGGGAAAGGAAAATTCCTCTAACATATAACTATAGAGGAAGAAGATTATCTAAAGCATTCAATAGCTAACAGATTGATGGAAGGAGAGAAGGCAACAAGAAGCCATGGTGGTAGAGGGATCATCAGCCCTGAACATATAAGCTAAGAAGACAACAACACATTAAGTTATGAATGGTTAAAATCACAAAAAAATGTGTGTCGAGCTATAAAATTGGAAAAATCCATAGAGGATGATCACACTGTGCATCACACTGCAAGAATTAACAATGAATCAAATTTAAGAAGGATGAGTAAGAGAAATGTTTAGCATCATTATATCATTACATCATTCATCTATGAAAAGTCCCCTTGAAGGAATGAAGTTAAATAAGTGACAAATATCTGAGTGGTCTGCCCATGAAGATTCCAAGTAAATAAATTGAAGATGTCTTCCCGAAGATCATTATGTTAGAACGATTGAATTGTATATAAAGCATCAATGATTCTCGAGTAGTCCTAGAAAGGAAAATGCAGTGACATTCGTTTAAACCAGAATGACAGAATAAGAAAAAGGTTAATGATGCCAAGATCAGATTCAGTATATTGATGATTTTTGTTGAGAACAATGGAAAGCTCAATAGTAGAAACCATGAAGGTTGTCTTAATTATGGGTGCATGTGCGAGTTGAAGTGAAATTACAGCTTGGTTTATCAAAGTAGTATCAATTGGTATTTGGATCATGCAGTCTGCCTATCAGAAAAATAACAAGTGTCCTCAATAGAGCAGTGGTATGGTACAGGTCCTCAATATCATAAGTACATCAAGGTAGTATTCCCAACATTATCCGCATTACTAAAGCATGAAAAGGTCAAAAATAGTGCTAAAGGATCATTATTTTGTTTACACTTGAAGCATTATATTGAGCATTGGAGCAGTATCTATTTCTATATACAATTGCATGCCTTCCTGAAGTTAGTACATATATATCTTCAAGGCCTCTCTCTTAAGATCATTCATAACGCCGTGTGAAGTCTGTTTGCTGAGATTTCAATTAAACATATTGAATATGTTTTTGCGGAAGATCATAATGATAGAACAATTAAAGTATCTGAAGTATGAAGGACTAGTTGTGTTGATATTACATTTGAAGCTCAAGAGTCTGTTAATGTTACATCTAAAGCCTACTTCAACAAAAAGGAATTTCCGTATCAAGGGTCTTTCAGCTATTAAGTGTAATATCCCTGTCAGCAGCCTAGCTCTTATCACCACCAACAGGCAGTAAAGGTGAACCACATCTATAAAATATATATTGGCATCATCATATTTGAATAGATGTGTACTACATATATGTATCTTAGATGAATATCATAATATGGACTGAAGTATATTTGGAGTAGACTTTAAATGTCGTATGAAGCATTCTCAATATTTCAGTATTGTTCCAATGATGCATCCCTGATTATATAAGTCTAATTTTCAAAAAAAAATTTTGTTCTCCCAACAACTCTTGTACACCAGTAAGGAAGACAAGGTATAAAGCCATGAGAAGAAGGCATAAACACAACTCAGAGAGAGGAAATGTAAAGATAGAATCCACACTGGGAAATGTGCAACCCTTTGCCATTGATGTCAAAGGGGGAGGAAAAGCAAGCAAAAGAAGATAGGAAGAGGAAGACAAAACACACCTTTCAGAATGAAAGGGGGAGAAAGTACTGAAAGAAGTATTGGAGTATTGGTGAAGTGTTGCCATTAATGCCAAAGGGGGAGACTGTTGGAAATATTGTCATTGATGGAAAAGGAGAAGAAAGGAGCAACACCTGAACTATCACTAAGGCAAAAGAACAAAGAAGAACCAACAATAAGAAAAAGGAGACAGACAAGGAGCAGAGGAAGAAAAGGCAGCGAATTGAAGCAGAAGAGATGTTCAGAGGCAGAGTAGTGAGGGTATAAGGGCCATCGAGTTGAAGATTAGGCCAGGACCAGAGATTTGTGTAAGTGATTTCATTTGTATATATGCAAGTATCTGTTTCGAAATTGTGTGTGTTGATTGATTGGGCAATTGTATGTCTAAACTCTGTAATTGGGGGTCGAGGTGAGATCCTGCTTGTGATTGTGATAATACTCTTCATAATGCGATTTCCGTTGGATGTGTCGATCAAAGGATCGAACGGTGGTCGCATCATTAAGTTGCGTATGGTTTAATGAGGTAAATTAATCGGTGTGCCTGAAAGTTCATTTTAATACATGGTGGTGCTTTGTATTTTAAACCAAAAGTCAAGCTTTGGAATGATGTATTTACATGGGATAAATGCATGAAGGGTTTGGTTTAACCGCAGTTGTAATTAATCGAATGGGATATTTAGATGGGGTCGTATTATTATGTGTGAATGGGTTGGCCCACAGAACCATATTATAGATTGGGCCTTGTACAAGTCATATATGTGATGTTGGGTAAGCTGTGACACATTAAATATTTAGTTGTGTAAAGCTCGAATGCTGGATTGAAAGGGAAGTTATAATTGAGTTCATTTGAATTCGAATAGTATGATTTAAATCATAAGGTGAGGTACTCCAATGGTTTAATAACCATTGGTTAAATAAATAAGCTTCCGCATGAGAATGAAATCTGAGTTGTATTTCTGTGTGGTTGTATTGCCTGGAACTGTGAAGGTAGGATTGGGAAAACGGAAGAAATAGGGCAAATGTGGAGCAGAGCTAGACACTTGTGCAAAACAATGGTTGATGTGGTAACGTCAGTTTATGAATAAAAGTATGAACACTGCAGGCACAAGCAGAAGAGGTAGAGTCGGGCAAAAGGAGATTTGGTGGCACTGTTGAAAATGTGCCATGCCAGTTGGGTCGAGTAAGGCAAAATGCGCTTGGGAAGAACTATTATGATGTAACTGTAGAAACAGAAAAGAGAGTGACAACAGCATAAAGGACAAACGCACAACAAACGAAGAGCTAAAAGGGCCGAGTGAAAAAAATACTTGTTGTAACTGTAAATTTTGATGATCTAATTATTTTTATTGTATGTGATGCAAAGGATAGTCTCCGTAGGCAATGATATACTCCATTGTAATATTGAAATGCATACATAGTGTTATATTATTCTGAATGTGTTGGGCAAGAAAACGAGAAGGTCGAAGGCAAAGAGTCATACTTATTCACTTCGAATTCCCTGTGGAATGCAAACAGTTATGAGGTGAGCTTCATAAATAATGTCACCAAGATATGCATAAAAAGGTTAGAGAATGGAGAAAGGGGTCTGAGACGAGTAAGGAGAAGAAGGAGCAGATAGAGAAGCTGTGAAGATCCAGAGATGATATAAGGCAGATATGAAAGCTGGAGGACAACAGTGAAGAAGGAGGAAAATAGAGCTGATATACAGGTAAATCATCATATGATTTTATTGTAAGGTGAGGAAGTTGGTGCTTCCATATCAAGTTGTAGCTTGATAGATGTCAGTTGTAGTTGGCTGAGGTAGGAGCCTCCTGTAGGTTGTAGCCTGCAGAAAATAACTGGGAGTTGGAACTTCCTTGCAAGTTGTAGCTTGCAGAATTGAGGTTGTAGCCTCCTGTAGGTTGGAGCCTATAGAAAATCAGTGGTGAGAGGGAGTTAGAGCTTGCCTTTGCATCACAACAATAATAAGATGTGTTTTTCTTCCTTATTGATTTCCACTTATATCCAGTGTTTATGTACATGATGATTATGTGTTGATACTCTATATTTAATCTACTTAATACCTGCTTCTCACTTATTAAGATTGTTGTTTCACTGTACATTAAGTTGATCATGAAATGAAGATGTAAATAAGTGTAAAAGAAAGTCTTACAAAACCATTAATGCATTAAACTGATTCACACCCCCCCCCAATTTAACTAAGGGTTCAATAGAATGTCCAAGTATATTTGTAACAATCCTGATGAAAATTCCATGTAATAAAAGTTAGTAAAGGAAAAATAATAACCATGGTTGATGGGGCACTTATTCCAAGTTGAATGTTGGGAAAAAACATCCTAGTGGGTGTTAACTCTGGTTTATTATGGCCAAGGAAATTATCAAAGGCAATGAAAAAGGAATTTGGAAAGGCAAAGTGGCATTTATTGGCATTTATTTATGAAAATAATGGAAAATATGAGAAAAGAAAGGTGAAAGGTCACATGTTGCATGTGATGAGGAAATTGAAGGAAAATAGAGGCCTCATTTGATAAAAAGGCTTTTGAGGATCACCGGGGAAGCTTTTGCTCACCTTTTATCAATTCAATTTTGGAGCTCTCTCATTATTCTCTCTCTCTCTCTCTCTCACTCTTGGACACTTAGAGTTTTATTGGAGCACTTTGGCATTAGATCAATAAAGGAAAAGAAGGCAAGAGGAAGGAAGGAGCAAGTAAGGAAGAGTAAGATCAAGCAACTACATCAGGATTATTTCCAGGTATCGATTTGCATGTGAGTTTTCCTTGCTGGATTTGACATGCATGGTATTGCATGTGGTTATTTTCTGTCATGGCATGGGTTTTTCCAGGTGTGATAATGTTTTCAACCTAGCATTTACATTTTCAGATAACCATGGTGTGATGGGGTTCTCATGTTTTGGTTGAGATGGATTGTTGGATGGATTTGAAGTTGAGTGAGGTGGATATCTGAATGATATAACACATGTCCTAGTAACCCTTGAACGAGACTATGGGTTTCCGCAAATCCAGATAGTGTGTTGCCTCGGTGGGCCTAGGAATACTCGAACGATGAATGGCGGGATATATGGTAAAGCCTAAAGGTGGGTTTCTCTCCATCAGGCCTAGGAATCCCAGGTTGGTTTATATGATAAATTCTGGAGAGTGTGTCTCGATTTAGGGCCTAGTGATCCATAAATAAGACTGTGGATTGTGGTAAAGCCTGAGAGACTAGGATATGTGGAAGTCCCATCTCGGGTTGGATTTTTCATTAATTAATAAGAGGTTCTCTCCTTGAAATTTTATGTGTAAATGTACTGGTTGATATGTGGATTTTATGGCTAACGTGTCCTTTATATTTCTGTTTTTATTTTGTTGGTTATAAACATGTATTATGACAATGATGATGTATGGGTCTCCTCATGTTTTTATTTGTAAATGAATAAGAAATGCATCTATGACCTAATAAATGATGATGCAACAAATGATGTAAGGGAACAATGATTCTTAACAATTATCAGATAAGTATGAGACCCCTATGCTCAGATCTGTTGTATAGATTACATATTTACGACATGTTTGACAAAATTATTTTCATGGCTAGTAGGGGTCCAGTCAAGTCCTTATTTCAGTATTTGATTTTGCACCATTGTTTCGTTGTTTTATTTCATTTCTGAACTTGTCATTTAGTTATGGGTAGTGACCTGGGATTTGGTCTTGAAAAAATGCCTTAAATCCTACAGGAACAAACACATGTTGTGGAGCGATAAAAAGGTTTCTTTGTAACTCCTAATTACCTCACATTAATTGTCAACCCAGGGACGACTTTTTGTTTCAAGAGTGTACTCAGTCTGAGGCGGCTATTTATTCAAGAGTAATGTTTTGCAGTATAGTGCTTAAAATCCAAAAGTAAATGAAAGATGGAAATAAAATCTACTTACAACAAAGCATTTTAAGACTTAAATCATGCATTCGGAAAAATAAGCAATGTATCAGTCAAGGGTCCAGTAACAATAACTCATCCCTTTGGAAATGATGTAACCAAAAGTAACCAAGGAACAGATCATTAATCTGGGGACTAGACAGCAAATGCCAATGCCCACTACAGTTTCAGATCGTTCTTCACACCAAAGCAAAGATAATGCAAATAACAGGAAATGGAAAGCTGCCATTGAAAGTAAACTAGGAAAGCTCTTTAAAAACAAACTCTTGCAATTAATCAACTAAACTAAACAGCGAAGTAAAGAACATGAAACTGTAAAGCATTACGATTCAAAGAAATAGGAACTAAATCAAACCATCACACGGCGGAAATTGGAAAGATATGATACAACAGCAGCATACTCCACCAGAGGCTGGGCCCTTAGCCGCCAGCGGATGCTGCTGGGCTACTTCAGATCAGGTGAATGAACAACAACCCTTTTATTTATTCATCCTCAAATTATGAAATCATTACAACAGCAAAAGCTTTGAAGATTACAATGGCAATGCAACAATCCCTATCCTATCATGAATAATCCATCTTCATTCTTGAATCTCTAAGTCTGAATCCTCAATTCCATCATTCGAATCCATCCCGAATCATCCTCAAAGTCCTTTTTTCTCTCTGATCTCTGTTCTGATTTAAATACAAAGAGAGCAGAGAGTGGTTACAATAGAGATAATTACAACATAATTCTATTACAAAATTGATGTGCTTCTAACCATTTGATCAACAAGAACAAGGCGAATTTGGCTTTGCAGCTGAGATTTGGAGGGCGGCCGCAACAACAGATCTGAGAAAATCGTGTTCAAAGAACCCTGCGTATCTCTCAATACAAGCCGAATTTGGGCAAACCGTTCTTCGCTAAAGTTAATTGGGTCCGTTCTGGACAAAACCCATGTTCCGGATTTTCCAGATTCTTCTTCATTTGCTCAGAATGTCAACCGCAAAATCGTCACTTCTTATTCCAGCGAATTTCTGAGTTGGCACTTTTAATGATCAAATCTTCAATCTGGAAATTATCTTGGAGGCTAAAAATGGTGAATAATGTTACAACTGATTTATTAAAACTATCATTGATAAAATCATACATAATCATCAATTTATTGGAAATAAAGGAGAATAAATAATATTCATTCATAAGAGCATAAATCATTATAAAATGGATTTAAATAATAAATTATAATAAATGACGTGATGAAGAATGGTAGAAATGGGTGGAATAAGCATTCACAAGTGATAATAATAATGACATATTAACGGCCCAACATACCCCACACTCAATATGTTGCATGTCCTCATGCAACGAAAACTGAATATATTGCATGTCCTCATGCAACCCAAAGACAAAAACCCATGTGTTAACCAAGCAATAAAAAATATGTTCATCTTAGCTCATGAAATGGATAGAACAAATGAATTCTTCCTTAATTAATGAATATTCAATTTTAGCAATCTTGATGAAGGCATAACAATTTTTACATTGACATTCAACTATATGTATGAAGTTGCAACAAAATATGATATAAGTAACAGCAACCTTCATTAACCATTTTCTCAAAAACTACAAACCAGCTTTTGTTGAAATTTGGCAAGTAAATTTATAATATATGAATGCCTTTATGATCCAAAAATCGGATCGTTTTGATGCACGGATCATGAGATATAAACAAAATGGCTGTAGGTGAGAGTGCATGATTTCCGAAATTTTATGAACCAATTTATCTTGAAATTGTCTGGGTTTGTATTAATGATACGTCTGTGTTTTCCAAAAATCACAAGAATTGAGTTCATAGTTTTAAAAAATATTATGGAAATCAATTTCTACACTGAAATTGTATGCCTTAAATGAGAAAGAAAATAGAAAACATCCATCATGCGTAGCAATTCTTCCCCCTCTCTGAAAAATTAGCATGCCCTCATGCGATGCTAGAAAACAAATAGAGGTGGTTGCTACCAGCTGTTGAATTCTATGCTTGGTGTAAAACAACATGGAATAAGGGAGGTGTTGAGAATGAATAAGAATAACAATGGATAATAAAGAATATGAATGGCATAGTCATAAGAAAGAAATGAATGAAAGGAACACTCCCCCATACTCGAAAATGATACGCCGCTGAAAAATAGGGAGTGGTATAGATGTGGACTGAAGGATGATAAATGATGCTCAAAATGGATTTTTTTGAAATTCTCCGAAATTCGTAATAAATCAGAAAATTATGCGATTTTACCTCAAGTTTTACCTCCAAAAATGTGGAATGACATATATGGACTGGCATTTGTTGAAGCTAATGTAGGCAGAGTTGGTGCTGAAAGTGATACAAAAGGTGGAATCCAGGTAAGCACATCATGTCTGAAGAATTGTTCACGTGCGCGAGCCTCTTCTGTTAAGTACAATAGTGTGGTCATGCTATGAATAGAATTTTGCCCATACTTGTTGTTTTCCTGCAAACAAAGCACTATTTGGCATACAATGTTCTTGAATCCATAGTGTAAGTAATAGATAAGATGCATGCAAAAATTTCAATCAGAAAAACTTATGTATACATGCAATACTAATATTTTGGCAAATCAACAAGTGATGGCAGAGTGCAGTAATCATATCGCATGCAATCCCATAATGCATACATTCCCCCCTCCAATTGGAAGAGGAATTCCATGACCATAAAGCATATGAGAGGTGTTGTGCTGATGGCAAGGCAAGGAAATGAACAATATAGCAGTGAATGAAGCAGAGTACACATATCAATGATAGGATAGCGGGAGTTATGGTTATAATGAGAGCAGAGTGTGTAAAGATAGTTATGAATAAAAGATAGGACGCTTTGGATTGATGATAAGTTATGAAAAAGAACAACAATGTGCCAAAAAGATGCTTTACTGATAGTATGCTAGCTGAAAATGATGTGATTGATCATAAAACAATTTCTCATGCATAAAGGTTCAAAACAGGGAAAAAGTTAAGGAAATAACTTCTCTGATAAAAAGAAAAAAAAAATAAGAAAATGGTATTATAATAATAATTGACGATAAGATATAACTTCAATACCATAAGCAGAGCCGCTGCTGCCAGCAGGCGTCCATAGCCTCGGCAGGGTTGCTTTTTAACCCATATGAGCCAGAATCCTCAATTTATAACTAGAGAGTTTCAGTGTTGTTCTTACAGAAGAGACCAGTGTGCTGGCGTGGTAACCAGATAACCACACTGCCATTCACTAGGATGTAGCAAAAGTGATCAGGCCGGCTCGTGATGAGACCTCCTGTTCCAAGGATAATTTGACTATCCAATGGATCATAACCCTGGTGTGGTGGCCATAATGGGAATGCCACTTTCTTACAACCTTATGAACATGGTAGGCTGGCTCGTAATGAGACCCCCTATCCTCCATCTGTGAACAAAATTTTGTTATTATTACACATTTTTATGATAAAAAGAGGGAGGCTCAGCACTCCTTAAGAGCAGGGATGGTGGAAGAAGTTGAACATGTCAATAGAAAAAAATATACCCATAATCTCATTTATTACAGACAGAGAAGATTATAACCAGGAAGGGTGGAACCAGCATGGTATTAAGATGATCGATCAATATCATGTTCAACAGAAAACAATGCAGTAAAGTAGTATATAAATAATTGTGTCCCTTTTGAAAATAATCTATCATCAAGGAGTTGTCATGTTAAAGATCATAACATGAATGATATTAACTTGCTTCAATAGAATCCATAATTCTTGTCCTCATAAAAGTAGTGTACTTCATGCCATGAAAGGGAATCAGTAAAATGTGGTTGAGATGAACTAGGAATAATCCCACAAGAGGAAGGAAGGGTTGCTCCCAAAGTGTTGCTTCTTTGAAGGAACAACAAAAACACTCAAAAAAAGTGTTGTTCCTTGTAGGGAACAACAAAGGAAATGCACACAAAAAAGCAAAAATACACACAAAAAAAGTGTGAAAATGCAAATGTCGTTCCTTTGGAAAAGGAACAGCAAAATGGACAGTCATACAATGCAAACATGCAAAAAAACAAATTAGCTGTTCACGGTATTGATGCTGAGGATGAGTTACACTTTGAATGAAGCAACACCTGAAACACAAAATATAAGAGAAATTAGAAAAGAAACAACATTTTATTTAAAAACAATATGTAAATAACTAAATTAAGTTACAACAGCTATGATGTTATGTCAAAAAAAAATGATCTCTTTGAAAAATGTTTTGGCAGCAGGGATAAGACATGAATCTTCAAATTGAAATCAATTCTTCATTTGTTCTATTATGAATCCATTGGGTAATGAGTTGGATGAAATTCCTTTGTTTTATTAAAATTTGTTTCAAGAATCACTCGTCCATAAATTGACCTTCTTTTTCTCCTAGGACCTGCAAAAAAACGAGTGTCTACCTGCAATAAAACATTAAATCATGGAGAAAGAGAGGTGATCGGGCTCCCATAATCCAAGAATTATGCAAAAAAACAACAAGTAGTTACTCTGTATAACAAATCCATTGAGAAAATAACAAATTAAAATTTATCTGTCACTTGCGGGAGAGCAGTGGCCAATCATGCTAACCTGCAGTGTTTTAATCACAACTTCTTTGTTTTTCGTCGAAATTGAGTGATTCCAAAGAAAAATGAGAGCTAATTCAAAGGGTTATCTCCAGTAGCAACAAGTTTTAAAAATTCAATGCTATGATATGTCAAATTTGTTTAGAACAACCTGCATAATAGAGTCATTTTCGATTACCCAATCTAGACCAACGATTGATATTTCAAGCATAGATTCTTCGTTTGATGTCGGATTCAAATGATTCAAATTGGAAATTAAAGTAGATTCATTTATTTATCTCCAATAGAAACAGGTTTTGAAGAAAAGAAGAATTGATAAGTCAAACACTGTAAGGAACATCCGGAAAAACAGAGTTTTAAGGGTGCTGATTTACGATAGACAGTCAGTATTTTGATCATAACTTCCCCATACGATATCGAAAATGAGTGATTTCAATTGCATTGTAAACTAGATTCATAGGGGAATCTACCATAAAAACAGGTTTTAAAAATTCATTCATTTAGGCCTCCAAAAACTGACTGTCCCAACTTTGTTCCTGAGCTGCCCATTAGACATCCGGTCAATGTTTTGGTTCTAACTTTTTCGTTTCAAATCCAAATTGACTGATTCAAATTGGGTTAGAAAGTAGACATCAAGGGCTACCTAGGGTAGAAACAGGTTTTAAAAATATTCATTTTGGTCCCTCAAAACATGACTGTCCCGACTGGTTTTCCAGAAAGTTCATCAAGCCCGCAAGCCAAAAAAATGATATTCAAGCATTTTTTCAAATTGGTGATAAAAAATGAATATAAGTGTTTATAGAATTGTTATTTGCAATATAATTCATCTACATACACAAATAAATTGAAATATTTATCACCGATGTTGATTTCGATAGCGTGTTGCAACAAAAAAAAACAACTATTTTTACAAAAAAAAACAAAATGCATTTATTTATGTCCTTATTTTATTTTATTTTATTTTCTCCACTATCCTACTCTTCTTTGAGAATCGAATATATTTATGTATAAGAGTATTTCCAGTGGAACCATTTTAGAAATAAAGCTTCCAATATATACATACCCAAATTTGAAAAATGCATGTTGATAAAAATTAGGGTATGAGAAGCCAACTTCCCTTGAAAAGATGTTGTCAAAAATTGTTGAAGTATGGAGTGATGATGCAAACACGTGATGGAGTGAAACCAATCTTCAATATATCCATTACTTTCTTGATTTCCCATCATACCATGAAGTTCTTGAGCTTTTAAAATGGTTTGTTGGTGAAACCTAGAAGAAACCTCATTTGCTTCCATAGCTTCTACAATTTTTGAATTTGAAACATTCTGAATCTCATTGTAAGTTTTCTCTAATGGTGCATGTGAGATAGAATGGGTGGGAAGGGTGGGTAAATTTGGCAGTTCAACATTGTAAGCATGTTGTACTGGTTTATTGTGGTGAGGGTGTGGAATTAGTTGAGCAGGAAATTGTGTATGGAATGGAGCATTGTGATGATGTGGTTGGTTGGGTTGAGTGGATAAATTTGATATGCAAGCAGAATGTTGTGAAAGAGCTGGTGGAGAATATGGAGAATGTACTTGTGCTACGAGATGAGGGAGAGTAGTCATGCAATCATAAGGTGAACCATGCCAAACTTGTAGATAAGATTGGTGGTTATTTGAAATTGACATGGCTGCCCTAGAACATAAGTATTCCATAATGGATTATGCAAGTAAGAGAATGGAGAAGAAGTGTTTTGAACCATACCTGTAGGCCATGATTTCCATGGTTTTGACCTTGCTGCAGCTTCCTCACCTCTTTGATATGATACTTCCATCCTAGATAAGGAAGAGTAACCATCTATGGGCTGCTCCTTTTGGTCACGAGGGAAAAACACTTCATCAAATTCTTCATTTTTATGAACCTGCAAAACGTCCAATTTTGAGCTTAGAGAGCTAATAAAATCAACTTTAAAATTTTCAAATAAATCATTGATTTCAGCTCTTATGTCTCCTATTCTTGTAGCAGAGTTGGAAAAGAAAGAACAAACATCTCTAGAATTCTTACCAGCCTTGGAGATTCCTCTTGAATACCTTATGCACAACTCACAAACATCATCATATGATAACTGAAAAACATCACCTTTTCCTATCAAATTTAAGAGTTCTAAAAATTCATCTTTGATTCCTTTAAGAATGAGTGTTTTTAAGATCTCTTTTTCCAAATGCTTATGCTTTGATTTTTGAAGGTTATAATGAAATCGATCTACATAATCCTCCAAACTTTCATCTTCCCCTTGTATCATACCGAAAATATCTTCATTGGATTTGCAATAGTCTTGGTACTTCTTCAAGAATATGTTCTTCATGTCCTCCCATGATTGGATGCAATTCCCACCTAGGCTCATGAACCATCGGAGAGCCGCTCCTTTTAGAGTAAGAGGAAACACTTTCAATCTTTGATCATTAGTACAATAATCATATCCTCTACAAAGTATTTCGAACTCAAATAAGAATGTATCTGAATCTTCATTTGCTAAACCATGAAAATTTGGTAAAGATGGGGGAATTATGTGCATTTGTATCACTCCTCCTAGATCTTTGATAGGAAATTCAAAAGTAAAAACGTGAGCCATTTCTTACCATAATATAAGATGTTTTTCATGTGTTTCTTCGAGGCTCCTTCTTCAAATGTTCCTGTCAATCGGTTAGTGAAATGGGTGGTGCTTACATCACCACTTGCATGAGATCATGTGATCCATTTTTCAAAATTTCTATTTTTTTCCTAATCATTCACACAAAAAATCAAACATCTATTTCTACCCAACAAAGCAACAAAAAATCTGTCAGGAAAGCGGATAGTGGAGCAGGGCTTTTACATGCTCCGCACGTAGGTTCTTACCTTCCGTTTTTAAGATCCAACTCTTCCCTAGCAGGCACTCATCAGATTCACACTACTCTTTAGAAATGGCTACACTCTCCCCGGCAACGGCGCCAAAATGTGGAGCGATAAAAAGGTTTCTTTGTAACTCCTAATTACCTCACATTAATTGTCAACCCAGGGACGACTTTTTGTTTCAAGAGTGTACTCAGTCTGAGGCGGCTATTTACTCAAGAGTAATGTTTTGCAGTATAGTGCTTAAAATCAAAAAGTAAATGAAAGCTGGAAATAAAATCTACTTACAACAAAGCACTTTAAGACTTAAATCATGCATTCGGAAAAATAAGCAATGTATCAGTCAAGGGTCCAGTAACAATAACTCATCCCTTTGGAAACTGATGTAACCAAAAGTAATCAAGGAACAGATCATTGTCCCTGTGATTTGAGCGACAAATGCCAATACCTACGATTTCGAATCGTTCTTCATGACAAAGATAATGCAAATAACGAAAAATGGAAAGCTGCCATTGAAAGTAAACTAGGAAAGCTCTTTAAAAACAAACTCTTGCAATTAATCAACAAATAAGCAATGATAAAGAACATGAGAAAGCGTAAAGCATTACGTTCAAAGAAATAGGAGCTAAATCAAACCATCACACGGCGGAAATTGGAAAGATATGATGCAACGTATACTCCACGGAGGAGCAGGCCTTAGCCGCGACGGATCTTTGTGAGCTACTTGGTCAATTGAATGAACAACAACCCTTTTATTTATTCATCCTCAAATTGTGAAATCATTACAACAGCAAAAGCTTTGAAGATTACAATGGCAATGCAACAATCCCTATCCTATCATGAATAATCCATCTTTATTCTTGAACCTCTAAGTCTGAATCCTCAATTCCATCATTCGAATCCATCCCGAATCATCCTCAAAGTCCTTCTCCCTCTCTGATCTCTGTTCTGATTTAAATACAAAGAGAGCAGAGAGTGGTTACAATAGAGATAATTACAACATGATTCTATTACAAAATTGGTGTGCTTCTAACCATTTGATCAACAAGAACAAGGCGAATTTGGCTTTGCAGCTGAGATTTGGAGGGCGGCCGCAACAACAGATTTGAGAAAATCGTGTTCAAAGAATCCTGCGTATCTCTCAATACAAGCCGAATTTGGGCAAACCGTTCTTTGTTAAAGTTAATTGGGTCCGTTCTGGACAAAACCCATGTTCCGGATTTTCCAGATTCTTCTTCATTTGCTCAGAATGTCAACCGCAAAATCGTCACTTCTTATTCCAGCGAATTTCTGAGTTGGCACTTTTAATGATCAAATCTTCAATCTGGAAATTATCTTGGAGGCTAAAAATGGTGAATAATGTTACAACTGATTAATTAAAACTATCATTGATAAAATCATACATAATCATCAATTTATTAGAAATAAAGGAGAATAAATAATATTAATTCATAAGAGCATAAATCATTATAAAATGAATTTAAATAATAAATTATAATAAATGACGTGATGAAGAATGGTAGAAATGGGTGGAATAAGCGTTCACAAGTGATAATAATAATGGCATATTAACGGCCCAACACGCAAACCGTTCTTTGTTAAAGTTAATTGGGTCCGTTCTGGACAAAACCCATGTTCCGGATTTTCCAGATTCTGCTTCATTTGCTCAGAATCTCAACCGCAAAACTGTCACTCCTTATTCCAGCGCATTTCTGAGTTGGCACTTTTAATGATCAAATCTTCAATCTGGAAATTACCTTGGAGGCTAAAAATGGTGAATAATGTTATAACCAACTTATTAAAACTATCATTGATAAAATAATTCATAATCATCGATTTATTAGAAATAAAGGAGAATAAATAACATTCATTCATAGAATCATAAATCATCATAAAATGGATTTAAATAATAAATTATAATAAATGACGTGATGAAGAATGGTAGAAATGGGTGGAATAAGCGTTCACAAGTGATAATAATAATGGCATATTAACGGCCCAACACATGTCTAGGAAATTGAGTCCGTGGACGCATGCATGCCTATGTCATGGGAGCGTCTAGAGCCTCCCAGATGCATCCATGCCTATATTGTGGGAGCGTCCAGGGGTTAAGTGGTTAAGAACTCAGTCAGACCCAAGGGATAGTTACCTGAGTGGTTGGGATGGTTCCTGAGAGTCTTGCTGTTGATGTGGATGGTTTGTATGATGTGGTTCCGTCGATTCCACTTCCTTAAGGTCACCTAGGAGGTTGAATCTGATAATAGTAAGTCTTCGTCACATGTTTACCCTGGTTGGACAGTTACTTGGGTAGATGTGGGATGAGGGTGTTTCAAAATGGTATCAAAGCATGGTTCACCACTTGGACTGGATGGGCAGTGTGTGTTGGTGATGCATTCATGTCGGTTGCACATGTGGTAATAATCCTTGTGGTCTTTATGCTTTTTGCATATGCATGGCGTTAGTCATGGTTGTAGTGATGTCGCCATGTGAAAGAGGATGTTGTTGTTGTGAAGTGTGCCTTCATGAGTGTATGATTGGTTATGCATTTATATGTGTTTTTCGAGCATACATGTTAGTTGCATATGTGTTTTGTAGGTTTGTAGACTCTATGCTTGTTATGTATGCATGGTGGTAGTCCTTATTGTCGTCGTGATGTCATGTTGAAGTTGATGGTGTTGTTGTTGGATGTGATCGTCATGAGTGCATGTCAGTTATGCATTTTTTATGCATGCCAACATCTATATGTTGTTATGCATGAATTTTCATGGTTATAATTGTTGTCCATGAGGTCATTGTATGTATTTTAGGTCATCATGATGTTGTTGATATGTTATGATGTTGATGTGTTGGTTGAGATAGAGCAAGGGATGGAAATCATGAAAGAGAAGTTTCAACACTAGAATCAAGGGCAAGAGCAGATCATCATAAAATTATTGTAAGATTTCATGCAGGTATGTTAGTTAATGGATTTTTATATTCATTAGGGTTATATACATGTTTTCCATTTTATTTTTGTTGTGGTTACATGCATAGTAGATGCTAGTGAATCAGTGTGGTCATATGCATGTGTGTAAAATAGTCATGAATGCTAGTAATGTGTTTTTATATGCATTGTTGTTGTTGTTTTACGTTAGTTAACTTGATTATTATGTTATATGTGTTGAGATTCAACAAGATGATGAGCTTAGTGAAAATCAGTTACCTTCACTAAGTGGGCCTGCGAGATATTTTTAGGTGTAAGTCTATTTTTAGACATGGTGATCATATTTCAGAAGTTGCAGGATGCTATTTCTAGATTGTTGGTCAAGTTGGAAAAATAGATGAAATTCTATTTTTAGAATTCTGGGCAAAGTCTATTTATAGATCGTCGATCTAAATATAGAAGTGTTGATTATTATTAGCTCTTAATAATAATCCGATAATAAACATCAACTTATTCTCTTGGAGCAGTTAATTTCAATATACAGATTTGTCAAATCAGTGAGCTGAAGGAATTATGCAATTCTTAGGGTTTACTGGTGGTTCATGCATGGAGGACTCAGTTAGAACTGAAGTGGAAAAGTTATGACAGAGTTGGAAGAGTAGTTCATGGAGTTGTTATTCAGTTTAACTTAGTTAATGGAGTTAAACTCAGTTGAACTAGTTGTATCTAGTCTAACAGAATGATACACTACTGAGAATTGAGTGAATTAATTAGTTAATTAATTCACAAATAATAACTCACTAATCAACTGAAAAAATACAATAGTTAACTACAGTGCATGTCAGTTCTAGTGGAGACCCAGTGGAGAGATAGGTGAAAGGGCAAGATGGACTATCCGTTGTGACTATAGTGATGCATTGATTGCACCACACACACACATTGGAGTTGCCAATGAGGATTGCGCAATGCAAGCAAGGTAGATTCAAATTCATTCAAGGGTCTTCTTCAGTAGGGAGTGCACAGTGGAGGCAGGCTATCAGGTGGCAAGAAATCAGTGCATGGATTTGCAAATTTCTTCATGTTAGTGTGTGACGATTGATTGTACTGAGAGCTTGATGTAATAAGCTTTGTATGAGATTGTTACATGATCTCCATGATGCATAATATATGATAGTTGTGGTTTTCAGCTTCAGGATTTCCCGTTAAACAACTGTGTTATGTACAATTGTTTTTATTGTAGCTTCATGTGTTTGCAATTAATTTTAATTTCCGCAAAAGATTAACAGTGGAAGGATTCTATATTTAGCAAGAATATAAATATTGTTAGATCAGGAGAATATGGATATATACATGCATCTTGTATATAATTTCTACATGGTATCAAAGCAGTGTTAATTCTTGAATATTGCAATTGTGAAGAATTGTTGAGTTTGTGCTGGTGGACAATTTGAATTTGCTGCAGAAAATTCTTGGTGCGACAGTTGAGTATACATTGAAATGTCTTTCAATGGGTTGCGATTGGAGTATTCCCTTGATAGCAGCTCGAATTACATAGCCTGGAAGGATAGGATGGAGGCAGTGCTGGAAGAAAATGGACTGAAAGAGTTCATTAATAGTGATGTTCCTAAGCCGGGATCTAGCGATGCTGCATTTATTGACGCATGGCAAAAGAAGGTAGCGAAGACAAGAAAAATTCTTTTGGAAGGTGTGAAGGACCATATTGTGTCCAGCCTTCATGGGAAAGCCACTCCATTTGCAATGTGGAAGGCTTTGACAGATTTGTTCCAAAGCAGCAGTGACTAGAGGAAGTTGGCACTGAAAGATAAGCTCAGAAAAATAAAAATGGAGAAGGGCAACAATATTCCAAAATATCTCACAAAGTTTTTCCACTGTAGGGATGAAATGGAAAGTGTGGGGATTACTTTTGATGATTAAGACTTGGTGAGCTTGGCTCTCCTTGGGCTTCTGAAGAGTTGGCATAGCTACGAAGACTCTGTCAATGGATGGGACAAACTGCTGGGATGGGAGTGACTTTGGTCGGATCTTGTGCAGGGGGAGATAAGGCGAAGTACTAGGGATGGTTCTTCATCGAAGAATGAAGATGAAGAGAATTTCACTTTGGCTACCAAAGCAAGGAAAGGGAAGGCCAAGAAATTTCCTTCAAAATCCGAAGCTAAAGGCAAGAAGCAGGATTTGTCTAAGGTGAAGTGTTTTCACTGTCACGAATATGGGCATTTCGCAACTAACTGCCCACAGAAGAAGAAGAACAAGAAGGCTACTAGAGCTGTAGCTGGAGAGGCCTTAGCCTCACAATTTGAACTTGATTTCTCTTTGATCACCTGCTTGGTTTCAAGCTATATGGGATCGGTGTGGTATCTTGATAGTGGTGCGTCTTTCTATATGACGGGAGACAAGGAGTTGTTTAGTGACTTGGAAGAGAAGGACCTTCAAATGCATATAGAGATGGGCGACGATGGTTGATACAGTGCGACCATCATTGGGACCATTACCTTTGAGAGGGAGTTAGGTAATCCATTTATGTTGAAATATGTTATGCATGTTCCAAGTCTAAAGAATAACTTGGTCTTGGTCGCAATGTTGGAAGACAGAGGTTACGATGTTTTTTTAGCGATGGAAAAGCTTTACTGCGACATAAAAGAATGGGTCAAACCAAGAGGATAAGGATTTGAGTTAAGAATCTCTACAAGCTGGAGGTAGATGGCTGCGCTGCAATGATGGGAAAAGTAGAAGAAGTGGTGAGCCGGGATGAGGGCGAATTATGGCATAGGAGATTGGGCCATCTTCACCATGGTGCTTTGAAGACTTTGCAGTAGATTTCTACTGGAATTCCCAAGGGTACTCTTGCGCAGTCAGATCAGTGCAAGGGATGTACTATGGGTAAGTTTTGGAAGACCACCTTTCATGAGAAGGAGAATTGTGCTTCGGTGATCCTTGAGAGAATTCACACAGATGTGTGTGGACCTTTTTCGGTTGTTTCAACAGAAAAACAAAGGTATTATGTTATATTTGTTGATTAATATTCTCGTAGATGCTGGATCTTATTCATGCAGAAGAAGAGTGAAACATTCTCAAAGTTGTGCGAGTTTAAAGCATTGGTGGAGAAGGAGTAGGGAAAGCAAGTGAAGGCTCTACAGAGCGATAATGGTGGTGAATATATCTCAGGCGAATTCAAAGACTTCTTTAGCAAAGAAGGAATTCGAAGAGAAATCATAACGCCTCATAACCCATAGCAGAATGGGGTCGTGGAGAGGAAGAACAAAATGATCGTGGGTGCTGCATGAGCAATGTTGCATGACCAGGGCCTACTAACGCACTTGTGGGCGGAAGCATGCAACACTGCGGTTTATGTGCAAAACCATTGTCCTCATAGAGTACTTGGCATGAGTACACCTAAAGAAACTTTTACTGGTAAGAAGCCTGATATTTCTCATTTGAAGATTTTTGGCTCATCTGTTTACATTCATGTGACAAAGGACACCAGGAAGAAGCAGAAGTTGGGATATTTGTGGGGTACACAGAAACACCCCATAATTATCATGTGTATTTTCCAGATAGTCGGATGACTGTGGTGCGACGGGATATAAAATTCAATGAGGTGAAAGCCATGAAGTTGTCGCTTGAGAGGGAGCTGCACTTGCATGCAGAGGAGGAACTTCTTGTTCCCAAATATGAGCCTCTATATGTGGATCAGCCACATGAGGAGATTCATGGAGTGGAGGAGTCCACTCATGCAGAACCAAACATCAAGCAAGGCAGAAAGCGTACCACAAAAGCTGAGAGACTGAAGCTTGATGCGGCATAGAATGTAGGAGTCCCTACATCATAGCGCAGATGGAGATAGTCACCTGACCGATTTACTATATCCATGGCTCTTATGAGCAAGTGTATCATGAAAAAGCCATCTTCTTTTGAAGAAGAAGTGCAGGAGCTCACATGGGTAGATGCCATGGTGGAGGAGTATGACTCCATTGTCAGAAACAGTGCTTGGGAGATTGTTCCAAAGCCGGTGGGTAAATCAGTTGTAGGATCAATATGGATCTACAAGGTAAAGCAAGATATTGATGGGAGCGTCGAGAACTATAAGGCAAGATTTGTTGCTCAAGGCTTCTCACAGATTGAGGGGATTGATTATGAAGAAACCTTTGCACCTGTCACACGGTATTCTTCCATAAGGACCATCCTTGCTCTCTAAGCGCAGATGGCTTGGAAAATTCATCAAATGGATGTGAAGACTGCGTTCCTTAATGGGATCATTGAGGAAGAGGTGTACATTGAGCAGCCTGAAGGATTTGAGATCTTCAGCAGCGAGTCGCATGTGTGCAGGCTCAAAAGAGCACTGTATGGGCTGAAACAAGCACCTCGTGCTTCGTACACTCAGATTGATAACTATTTCACTGGACTTGGCTTCACCAAGAGTGAGGCGGATGCAAACCTGTACCAAATTATGGTGGAGGGTAGGCTTTTAATCATTGTTATTTATTTTGATGATTTAATACTAACGGGTGATGAGCAATTGATACACTCATGCAAGGAAGATCTTGCAAAGGAGTTTGAGATGAAGGATTTGGGCCTCCTTCATTGTTTCCTTGGATTGAAAATATGGCAGCGGGAAGGTGAACTATTTGTGTTTCAAGGCAAGTATGCTTGGGAGATACTTGAGATGTTTCACATGCAAGGCTGCAAGCCTATCGACACTCCTCTTCCAAGAAATTGAAGGAAAGCAGATGCTACATTGGCAGAGGTAGTGGATGCCACTGTTTATTGAAAGTTGGTGGGTTGGATCATGTATTTAGTTAATATAAGACCAGACATATGCTATGCGGTGAACCGGCTTTCACAAGTGATGGTTAAGCCTACCAAGCTCTTTTGGAAGGCAGGAAAGCATGTCCTGAGATATCTCAGGGGCACATCTGAGAATGGCTTATGGCACAGACATACGGATGAGGTGAAGTTGCATGGCTTCACGGATGCAGACTGGGCAGGAAGCCCAAAAGACCGAAAGAGCACATCAGGAGGCGTTTTCAGTATCAGATCTACAACAGTTTCTTGGTACAGCAGGAAACAAAGATCTGTGGCACTCAGTTCAGTGGAAGAAAAATACGTGGCAGCAAGTCAAGCTGCTTGTGAGGCTATCTGGATGAGGAAGATCCTGGTCAGTTTGTTTGGTTCACATTTAGATCCTACAGTGATACATTGTGATAATCAGAGTTGCATTAAACTCTTGATTAATCCTATGTTTCATGATAGATCTAAACATATTGATATTCGGTATCATCATATCAGAGATTGTGTGCAGTGGAAGATCATGTTGCTTCAGTACATTCCTATGGAAGATCAGGATGTAGACATTTTGACGAAGGCGCTCACCAGGAGAAAATTAGAATACCATAGAGGTAGGATCGAGGTGAAGGATAATCCCTATCTTGTTGAGAGGGAGTGTTGAGATTCAACAAGATGATGAGCTTAGTGAAAATCAGTCACCTTCACTAAGTGGGACTGCGAGCGATTTTTAGTTGTAAGTCTATTTTTAGACATGGTGATCATATTTTAGAAGTTGCAGGATGCTATTTGTGGATGGTTGGTCAAATTGAAAAAATAGATGAAATTCTATTTTTAGAATATTGGGTGAAGTCTATTTATAGATCATCAATCTAAAAATAGAAGTGTCAATTATTATTAGCTCTTAATAATAATCCGACAATAAACATCAACTTATTCTCTTGGAGCACTTAATTTCAGTATACATATTTGTCAAATCAGTGGGCTAAAGGAATTACGCAATTCCTAGGGTTTAATGGTGGTTCATGCATGGAGGAATCAGTTAGAACTGAAGTGGAAAAGTTATGGCAGAGTTGGAAGAGTAGTTCATGGAGTTGTTATTCAGTTTAACTCAGTTAATGGAGTTAAACTCAATTGAGCTAGTTGTATCTAGTTTCACTGAATGATACACTAGTGAGAGTGGAGTGAATTAATTCAAAAATAATAACTCACTAATCAACTAAAAAAATACAACATTTAACTACAGTGCATGTCAGTTCCAGTGGAGACCCAGTGGAGAGATAGGTGAAAGGGCAAGATGGACTATCCATTGTGATTATAGTGATGCATTGATTTCACCCCACACACATTGGAGTTGCTAATGAGGATTGCGCAATGAAAGCAAGGTAGATTCAAATTCATTCAGGGGTCTTCTTTAGCAGGGATTGCACAGTGGAGGCAGGCTATCAGGTGGCAAGAAATCAGTGCATGGATTTGCAGATTTCTTCATGTTAGTGTGTGACGATTGATTGTACTGAGAGCTTGATGTACTAAGCTTTGTATGAGATTGTTACATGATCTCCATGATACATAATATATGATAGTTGGGGTTTTTAGATTCAGGCTTTCCTATTAAACAACTGTGTTATGTGCGATTGTTTTTATTGCTTCATGTGTTTGCAATTGATTTTAAAATATGCAAAATATTAACAGTGGAAGGATTCTGTATTTAGCAAGAAGATAAATATTTTTAGATCAGGAGAATCTGGATATATACATGCATCTTGTATATAATTTCTACAATATGTTGTTGACGAGTATGTTATATGTTAACTTGTTGTTGTTATATGTTAGTTAGCTTGATAATTAAGGTTATTGAATTGATATCTAAATGTTACATGTATCGTGTTGATCTGGATTGTTCTATGCAGGTGGTTATGGTTACGATATTCAGGTATGGGTCAACATATTGTGATATTATGTCATACTAATATAGACCGACTATGCATATGTGATTGTTATGCATGAATGGAAATTGTTTATGAGTTTATGATGTGAACATGTTAGCTAGTTACTATTATGGATATCATTACCTTATTTATGTTTGAGTTGATATGTTTTGAAGTTATATCGTGCTAATATAGACTAATTGTGTAGACAATATAGCCTCTCCCGAGATACATTAAGGTATGAGTTTTCTTATGTCGTATACTTGGTGCTTGATTGTTTGATTATGCCATCTATCTGGTGTTGAGTGTTTGGCATCTATTATGTTGTCTAGTTGATTTTTTTAACATGGCACATTTAGAGTTTGTTTGAATGTTTGATTAATTTCATGATATGAGCATGTGTCTATCAGATTGCATGAAGTAATGATCTTGTTTTAAGATGACTGTAATAACACGTATGCATTGAGACAGTTGATATGTACTTGAGTGTAAATAGGTGATCACTGTAGCATTATGTATTATGACTGATGACTGTGAGTTTATTTTTGATTATGACATGGGTTTTAGACTTGGTAAATGTGGATTCCAAATTAATAGATATGTTTTCTTGATATTTGGAACATGTGACTGACATGTGTGTTTTCAGTTACAAGGTGGCATGATTGGCACAACAAGGTAAGGTAACTAGCTTGTTGTCATGTTTATTTATGCACAAAAAATTATGTGTTTATGGCAGTATGATGTAAGGGATTGCATGGAAAAAGAGACTGCCATGAAATATCAAAGAAGATTCGGTTTTAGCTTTCATTTGGAATCACTGGGAACAATGTGGATTGAGTCATGGTGTTTGTTGCTAGTCTTGTGCTTTTAGACTTTTGTGATTTGTTGCGCTTGATTTGCAACTTTGTTTATGTCTGGTGCAAGGCCTTGCCACTTTGTTTGTGGTGTCATATTGATTTTTGTTTTTCATGGTTTTATTCTTGTTTTCTTTTGGTATTTCCTTTTATGTTTTGAGAGTCTTGGGAATTGGTTGGGAAAGAGTAAAGTTAATGGAGTACAGGGAGAGCTCTAAGATACCCAACAGGTAATGTAAGAACCGGATGAAGCTCAATGCATGAGTAAAGGGCATTGAAAGGTAAGAATATGACAGTTGGTCGAACTGGTTGGGTCAGTTGTGGTAAATGGATGGTGGAAGTCCGTACATGAAAATGGAAAAAAAAAGGTAAAGAAAGTGGATTTGATGTGTTAGATGCCTTTGTTATCTTGGGAGATTTTGCTCTCAACGTTTTGCATGTTGTGGATGAATAAATGAAGTTCTCTTAACCTAGACCTTATGATATATAGCAATTGTGTTGTGATCATGATTATGTTGATGTTTATATATGTATAGATGTATGTATGTATGTATGTTGTGTTTGACAGGGTTGTCATGGATCGTGATTTTTTAATGCTAATGTTTATATATGTATATATGTGTGTATGCATGTTGTTGTTTGACATGATCATGATTGTTTTATGCTAATTATTATATATATGTATGTATGTATGTATCTGTGTCACAGTATGACAGGGTTTTCAAGGATTATCCTTGTGGAGGAATGATTGATTATGCAGGTGAATGGCATGAAGAGGGTCTTGGTATTATGAGGAATAAAGTGGGAAGAGTAACCTTGACATATTTATGAAGTCAATATCATGTTAACATGAATTAATATTTGATCTTAAAATGGAAGTACTTGAAAATTTGTGCAAGGTATCCATTTCCATTTAATTAAATGTGTGCAAAATTCTCCATGTCTTGCTGATTAAACAAAGTGTTTTTGGTAACTGTTTATGAGTTTATGTGTGAGGGAGAGTTAATTTAATTTTCTGTTTAACATATTAAATCAGAAATACATAGCAAGATAACTTCAGCATAACATGACACAAATTTTTGGTGAGCAGTTCACCCCTCCTGGGCTATGTTTGCTGGATCAAGCCTCCCAAAATGATCTTGTACTCTTGTATTATAATGCTCTCAAATGCTAATAAAAGTTTAAAGTGCCTCAATAGGAAAAGCTAACTGTAAATACATAATCAAAAGACATGAAAATTCTAAAAATGCCTTTCCATATTCACTAAACAGTGAAGAATTACCATAAACAATGCCTTCTTCAACAAGGCCCTAATGGCTCTTTGAACTCCTCTGAAGCTTTTCAGGCTATATAAGTCCTTAAAAAATTTTGAAACCTCTTCCATTAGGTTCAGAAGGTCGAAAATAGCTGAAAAGGGTTTTTGGATCACCTTAAACAGTGAGGTACAACTCCAGATAACTCCATTTCCCCAATGGCCCTAGTGGCTCTCCAAGCTTCCTTGAAGCTAAAATGGCTGTAGAACACCTCTAATATCGTTGGAACCTATCCCAATGGCTCTGGAATACTGAAAATAGTCTAAATTGACTTTTGGTTCACCTCAAATGGTTAAGCATAGCCCAAAACAACTCTAACTCCCTCTTGGCCCTGATGGCTCTCATTGCTTCCCTGAAGTAAAAGGGGCTGAAGATCAACTCTAATGGCTCTGCAACCTATTACAATGGATCCAAAATCCTCTAAATAGTCGAAATTGACTAAATTTTTTTCCAAAAAGGTTTAGTAATGGAGAAGTTATGATGAAAACAAGATTTGTCCAGTTTGCCCTAAAAAACCTCCACCAAATTTGGAAACACTGCCAGTTAGCAGCGCCAAAACTGGCCGACCTCCAAAATTGTCGGAACTGCACCCTTAATTGGTGGCAACATTAAATTTAACGGTTTGTTAAGCCTCGCGTTCACATGCGATTTTTCGGGACGGTTTGTGGCTGGCGGATAATGTTTTAAAGACCGTGGCATAAAATGTAAAGACTGCTGGCCACATGTGACGGTTGGCCAAACCATTTGATGCCGCAGTTTAAGGCCTTTAGGCCAGCGTTCATAGAAGAAGGTCATGTTAATGTGGGGGCTGGCCCCCTTTTCCGCCCATCCAATTTAAATTCAAACCTTAAATATAACATCTTTGCCATAGTGGTTAAGAACTAACCCGCAGCCCAGGCGGTCGGGCCTATGGGCTGCCAGCCGGTAGACCCGGGGTCGAATCTTGCCGACTATGAAAATTTTTACAATTTCCAACGAACTCTGGCCTGGGGCCACGTGGCGGCCTCTGGACAAGCCACGTGGCGTCGCCTGATTGGCCACCACACAAAAATTCAACCAATTAACCAATCTCTGAATGCCACTTGTCAGAACATAATTGGCTCGTAGGGTATATTCCAAGGAATATTCCCAAAATATTTCGAGGAAAATTCCTAGAAAATTCTTTTCTAATAATTGCCAAAGGCAAGTCAACCTTGGTCAAACTCAGTTTTTGCAGTTTACTGAAAACTTCAAACCTGCATAACTTTCACATAAAGTGTCGGATTTGAGTGCCGTTCACGGCATCAGGATTGTATCATCGAGGCTTATCTGGTCATTTAGGTTGCAAGTGATTTTGAAAACTTTCAATTTTGAGCTTTTTCCATAACTCGGACTTGAGCTCCTGATCACACCTCCCAAATGAGAAGCTTTTGGACCCCAAAAGCTCACTGAAATGCTGAAACTGAACTGTACAGTAAATGAGAGAATAGCAACATCCTCTTCTCTTCAGCCTCCAAAAATTTTCTTGACTTGCAAACTGTCCTCATGGCGAATTTTTGTTGAATGAGCCATGTAATTGTGCCGAATCCCGACCAAGTTTTCTCTCCATACCAATCTGTCATTCTGAAACCAACAATGAACCTTGCTAAACTTTGTGCCCTCTTTGCTTGCATGCCTTTCCATCTCATGGAATCTTGCACTGCTTTGCACCGACACTTCATTCTCTGCACCAATTGACACCAAAGGCACGTTGTGCAACATACGACATCAACAACAAGTTGACCTGAAATGTGCTATATAATTGACACAACCATCAATGTAAAAAGTGTGCCCACAATCGACACAAGTCAACAAACATGTGTGACACAATCGACACAAGTTGATAAACAACAAGATACATCTTTACAATCACATCTGTATGTATCATGTACAATGAACTATATACAGTTCGCTAATTACACATATAACCTCTATGTACATGTGCAACCTCAACTCTTCTTTTCAAATACCAACAAGTACATCATCCAAAAAAACATGTGGGTGACTAAGAGCTGAACTAAAAGACATTGCTACAATATAAGTGAGTACCATACTCATCTTTTACACCTCCATGGCGAAATTTTGCAACAACAAAGAAATTCCTTCAACTGAAATTGCTTTTACACGCAATCTTGCATCAAAATTTTCAACTAAAATACATGCATACAAAATCTAAAATTTGCATGTACAAAATGAGTATGACTTACTGCATTAATAAGTTAATCCACTTCCTACCAAGCCAACTCCATGGCGTCTTTTATTGCAGCAACATTTCTACATGTGAATCTTCCATTTCCACATCGATAATGGAATCCATAGATCTACTTGTGCCAAGATTTGTCCTCTAGCTGCATGTGCTTAGGACGACTTGTTGGATGCAAAGTCCAACAATGAGAGACATCATGTCCCTTCTTTTGACAAAATGTGCAACTCTTAAACACTTTCTGGGAAAGTTTTCTTTGCCTCTTCAGCTTCCTGTGTGCTTTCTTTTTCAACCAGCATCTTGAAGCAACATGGTTAAATCCACCACAAAATGTGTAACAAAACTTTCTTTCATTTGAATAAGAAAAACTATGATTCTTTGCTGAAACATAATCAAATTGATCATGTGAATAATTATACCTCTTTTTCTGCATGGAATTTCCATCCTTTTTGTCTTCATGAGACGATGAACTAATAGAGGCTACAACTTTTTTTTTCATACTTTCATCACAGTTCTTGTCTTGAAAAATGTTTACATTTTCATGCTCATCATAAGAGACATATTTACCCTCTACTTTCTGCAATGATGGCCTAAAACAATGGAAATCATCCTTAATTTTTTTTTTACATATATGCATTTTGGAACTTGGAATAAAGGTTCTCTTAAAATTTGCATCACATGCATTCAAGGATTTTGGATTCTTCGCCATTAAAATGCTCATATCCAAGACCAACATTCTTGGGTCGCTCCACAACCGAAATAGAGCAACCATGCCTTGTGCATGCTTGCCCAAACCTTTGCCTTCATGATAGCCCATCTTAAACATTAATTTGGACCCTATACCCCTTGTATTTTTTTCAAAAGTACCAACACACTTTTCAATTGAGGAAATTGAAGACAAGTTGGAATGGTTTACCTCTTCCTCACTCTTGTTCTTAGACAAAGCTTCTTGAGCTTGAAGGAGTTGTCTCTCCATGTCATGCAACCTTTGGATAATTGCTTCCTTCTCTTACTTCATGGCTAAAAATTGTGCATGGAGCTTAGCACTTTCTCTTTGATCCTCAATCAAAATCTGCACCATGTCCTTCACCTTAATGAACTCATTCTTCATGTCATCATTGAAGAATATCATGAAGGAGGAAACTTCACTTGTAGAAGAAGTTGACATTATGTAAATGGTAAAATTAACAAAAGGAACTTCCAAAGAAAAGTTCTCAAAGCTTTCAAACAAATGACAAGCTTTTAACCATATGTCTTTACAACCATACTCTTATTCAAGCATCCATTAAACACAAACTCCAATGGCTTTTGTATATAACACTAATTAAGTGGGTTTGTTTTCCAAAAATAATCTTGAGGTAATTTGGGATAAGGAAATAGCCTACAACTCTTTTTTCCTTTCCAAGACTTAGCTAACAACAACTATATTTTCAACTCAAGAAAACTCATACAATTAACCATTTTGCAACCAATAAAACAGTGAATCTCTTACACTGTTTTAACACCTTTTTCACAAAAACAAATGCTCAACCTGAGTTCAACCTATAGCTCTGATACCATCTGATCCAAAAATTGAATTACTTTAAAATGTGTGCAAGGTATCCATTTCCATTTAATTAAATGTGTGAAAAATTCTCCATGTCTTGCTGATTAAACAAAGTGTTTTTGGTAACTGTTTATGAGTTTATGTGTGAGGGAAAGTTAATTTAATTTGTTGTTTAACATATTAAATCAGAAATACACAGCAAGATAACTTCATCATAACATGACACAAATGTTTGGTGAGCATTTCACCCCTCCTGGGCTACGTCTGCTGGATCAAGCCTCCCAAAATGAGCTTGTACTCTTGTATTATAATGCTCTCAAATGATAATAAAAGTTTAAAAGTGTCTCAATAGGAAAATATGACTGTAAATATAGAATCAAAAGACATGAAAATGCTAAAAGTTCCTTCCATATTCACTAAACAGTGAAGAATTACCATAAACAGTGCCTTCTTCAACAAGGCCTTGATGGCTCTTTGAACTCCTCTGAAGCTTTTCGGGCTGTAGAAGTCCTCAAATAGTTATGAAACCTCTTCCATTAGGTTCAAAAGGTCGAAAATAGCTGAAAAGGGTTTTCGGATCACCTCAAATAGTGAGGTACAACTCCAGATAACTCCATTTCCCCAATGGCCTTGGTGGCTCTCCAAGCTTCCCTGAAGCTAAAATGGCTGTAGAACACCTATAATACCTCTAGAACCTATCCCAATGGCTCTGGAATGCTGAAAATGGTATAAATTGACTTTTGGTTCACCTCAAATGGTTAAGCATAGCCCAAAACAACTCCAACTCCCTCTTGGCCCCGATGGCTCTCATTGCTTCCCTGAAGAAAAAGGGGTTGAAGATCAACTCTAATGGCTCTGCAACCTATTCCAATGGATCCAAAATCCTTTGAATAATAAAAATTGACTAAATTTTTTTTCCAAAAATGTTTAGTAATGGAAAAGTTATGATGAAAAAAAGATTTGTCCAGTTTGGCCTAAAAAACCTCCACCAAATTTGGAAACACTGCTAGTTAGTAGTGCCAAAACTGGCCGATCTCCAAAATAGTCGGAACCACGCCCTTAATTGGTGGAAACATTAAATTTTATGGTTTTTTAAACCCCGCGTTCACATGCGGTTTTTCCGAACGGTTTGTGGCTGGCGGATAAGGTTTTAAAGACCGTGGCATAAAATGTAAAGACTACTGGCCACATGTGACGGTTGGCCGAACCATTTGATGTTGCGGTTTAAGGCTTTTAGGCTAGGGTTCATAGCGGAAGGTCATGTTGATGTGGGGGCTAGCCCCCTTTTCCGCCCATCCAATTTAAATTCAAAACTTAAATATAACATCTCCGCCATAGTGGTTAAGAACTAACCCACAGTTCGGGCAGTCGGGCCTATGGGCTGCCAGCCGGTAGACCCGGCGTCGAATCCTGCCGACTATGAAAAATTTTCCAATGCCCAATGAACTTCAGCCTGGGGCCATGTGTCGGCCTCTGGGTAGGCCACGTGGTGCCCCCTGATTAGCCACCACACAAAAATTCAACCAATTAACCAATCTCTGAATGCCACTTTTTAGAACATAATTGGCTCATAGGGTATATTCCGAGGAATATTTCAAGGAATATTCCAAAAATGTTTCGAGTAATATTCCTGGAATATTCTTTTTTTAATAATTTCCAAATTCAAGTCAACCTTGGTCAAACTTAGTTTTTGCAGTTTACTGAAAACTTCAAACCTGCATAACTTTCACATATAGTGTCGGATTTGAGTGTCGTTCACGGCGTCAGGATCATATTGCCGAGGCCTATCCGGTCATTCAGGTTGCTAGTGATTTCGAACACTTTCAATTTTGAGCTTTTTCCATAGCTTGGACTTGAGCTCCTGATCAATATTATATGCTTGTACTATGCCCATGTTTATGTGATGGATAGGTAATGCTTAGGGGTATATCAACAAAGTGAAAGTAGTGTGATATGCCACATGCTAGGATAAGCATGGATAGTTGAAGGACACTAGAAGCAAGGTTGTTTTGTGGGGTTAGCGTGTGGTATATGGATTTGAAATACTACTATTGTTGATATGTTGTGCATGTTGTCTATTTAGTGATTGTACCCATGGTGATGTGTAAATGTTGTATATGTAGTACTGTGTACATATGATGTTGTGTGCCTGTTGTACATATGCCGTTGTGTGTATATTGCACGTGCATTGCTAGATATATATGGTTCTATGTACACATTTGATATGTAGTGTTGTGTACATATCGTAATGTGCACATGTTGGATATGCGGTGTTGTGCACATGTTGGATATGCAGTGCTATGTACATATGATGCTATGTACATATGGTGTTGTCTGTGTGTCGTACATAAGGTTTTGTGTGCATGATTGCACATATCACTAATTAGAGAAATTTTGAGCTCTAAAATAGACCTTCTAAGAAAAATGTACAACCAAAATAAACTTTATAAGAACCAATAAGATTCAATATGATGATGTCAACCATAGGGGATGATTCACCATTTTGGGGTAAAAAAATAAAAAGATTAAAAAATAACAAACTAATAAAACTACTTTTTCAACTTGTATTTTAAACTTATCTCCCTCATGTTTTACTCAAATTTCAAGTGGGAGTACTTGTTGGATGCAAAATTTAATTCCTCATCCAAGGAGTACCCATGTTGCATACTTTCGATGGACCCTTCTACATGAAAAGTGAGAAATACATGACATGTTGCAATCATTTTTTCATGTATTTCTCAATTTTCGTGTAGCAGGGTCCATCAAAAGTATGAAACATGGGTACTCCTTGGATGAGGAAAAATTATGAATCCAACGAGTGTTCTCACTCGAAATTTTAGTAAACCCATAGGGAGATAAATTGAAAATATGAGTTGAAAAAGTATTTTTTTCATTTTTCCTTCTAAAATTTGATGATGTAATCTAATCTTATTTTATTATTTCCACTATTATTTTATAATTTCCTTAGAAGGCCCATTTTAGACATCAAAATTCCCCTAATAGGTGTTGTGTGCATGTGGTGATTTGTGCATGTGGCACCACGTAGATTTAGTTCATGTGGTGTTGTGACATGTGGTGTTGTGTACATGTCATGCATGTGGTGTTGTGTACATGTGGTAATGTGTACACATTGTACAGATGGCGCGGTGTACATTTGGCATTGTGTACATTTTATGTAGGTGGTGTTGTGTACATGTGATGTTGTGCATGTAGCGTTATGTACATGTGGTACTGTGTACATGTTGTGCATATGGTACTGGTATACGTGTGGTATTGTGTGCATGTCGTAGATGTTGTGTTGTGGGAATTTGGTACTATGTATGTGCATGGTGTAGTCGTGCTATCGTGATGTGTATTCATTGTTTTGTACTCTATATATGTATATGTGTTGTGTTGTATTGTACATTGGGTGTAGGTGTATGTGTTGTATGTCGGTGTAGGCATATCTATTGTGTTGTATTGTACACCGGGTGTAGGTGTATGTGTCATATGTCGGTGTGGTTGCATATATTGTATGGTGTTGTATGTCATATGTGGGTGTATGTGTTGTGATGTACATTGTGTATATGTGTATGTGATTGAAGAGAAGAAAAGGAACTGTGTGCTTGTTGGGTGTGGCAACCGATCCGGTGTGTATACAAAAGAACAAGGGAAAAAGTAAGGACCGATGAAGGATAAGTATCAATATTTTATTTCAGTTCTATTATGCATGTGATCTACGATTCTAGCTTATGATGGTTACATGTGAATTAAGATTATGGTTTATGATGATTGCATGCGATTCATGATTTTTACCTATGAAGGTTGTGTTTTGAGCTAACCAGATGTGATATGTTTATACATGATGAATTGATAAAACAACTAGTTTGACTTGTGTGATAGGAAGTAAACAAAAGTGCAAGTGAACCTTATTGACAAGCTACCAATGAGGTATGATTTGAAGTTATTTAAATTTATTTTGAATCTAATGGAAATTATGTGCTTGGTACAGGAAATCATGTAATTTCCGGCTTGGTATAGTTGAAACCGAATGCAAGAACTAACACCGTCATCAAAAGGAATTGGAGCATGCAATAATATGTTGGTAAAGCACTTCAGGAGTAGGCCCATTGTGGGAGACTAGTACCCAATAGTGTACATTGATTTCCATGAGAATGCTATGACAAATATGATGATTTTGAGGCCGGGATATGCCTTAGTATTTGTATCTTTTGATATGAGGAATCCTTGCCAAGGGATGGATCCCCCGGGATAGGGGATGCAAGGGAAATTGGAAGGCGAGTGATTTCATGGAAGGGGGGTGACCGGATTGCCCAAGGGATTGTGTATCAGAGGAGGGAAAGCCAATGCTGTATTTGTTTTGGTCATTAGCATTGACATATGAAATCATATGCAAATTGGGAGTGTGCCCTAGAACAATGAGCTGGTAACTGTTCACTGAGAGGACAAGTGGTGCAGGATTGTGCTGCTAGACATTGGATGCAGCTTTGGCTCTAACAGTGGATTCTCGACTTCCTAGGAAGGAAGTGAACCCTAGTACCACTTTGAGGGTGGAGGTGTGAGCCTTTAGATTCCCTTTTTGCTGATATGGGCACCATATCCTTCTATTTGCTGGTTGAGAAAATGTGTATATGTGTATATTATTGTAAATACTATATCGAGCAGGATTTATAAATCTCCATAGAAAGTATGATTACTTGTTGGTTGAAGAAAATGTGGTTGTTATTATAAATACCGTAATGAGTTGTGTTATAAAGCTCCAGTAAACGATATGTTTGTCATGTTTTCAACAATGGTCATTGTAAATACTGCAACGAGCTATGTTATAAGGCACCATAGGAAGTATGTTTTGTTTTATGGTTTGTAGGTGTCATTGAACACCGAGGAATGCGTTCCCCCAAGGGGGAGGGTTTTGTAACATACTTGGTGAAAATTCCATGTAATAAAAGTTAATAAAGGAAAAATAATAACCATGGTTGATGGGACACTTATTCCATGCTGAATGTTGGGAAAAAACATCCTAGTGGGTGATCACTTCGATTTATTATGGCTAAGGAAATTAGAAAAAGAAATGGATAGGACGTTTGGAAAGGAAAATTGGCAATTATTGGAATTTATTTATGAAAATAATGGAAAATAAGAGAAAAGGAAGGTGAAAGGTCACATGTTTCATGATGGAGGAAATTGAAGGAAAATTGTTGAGTCTCAAAATTGTCTTCCATCTTCATCCATATTTCCATCATTTCATAACCATTTAGCCCTAATTTCATAAATATCTAGCCTAAAACCCGATCGTATGGGTTAGAATAATCATTTTCCAAAGTTATTTATTTTATGTAATTTTTAGTGAATTTATGATTAAAAACTAGGAAATTAACATGGTTTCATATACATATATATGTGTTATGAGTTTTGTGACATGTGTAGGCTTATTTGGGGGTTATAGAAGGGTATTACTTGGCCTCCCAAGCACAAATTATAATTTCAACTCAAGAGGTGGACCATATTCCAAGGAGAAATATCATGGAGATCTTGATGTGTCATGGGATTTGTATTTAGTATTTAGGGATAAGTTGAGACAAGTATGGATCTAGTAGATATTTAAGGGATTTACATTTATTGAGAAGATATCCCTAATTCATGTATAAATAAGAGGAGCATCCTTCAAAGGAGGTTAAAAAGTTGTCAATTATTCATTAGCATCATATTTGTGATTGTTCATTCAGCATGAGTAATATCATTTTATCCAAATCATGAGTTATGCGCGTTGTTTGATTCTTAAGACGTGCAAGATGTTCATGTGTTCTCATTAAGGAATGGATGGATTCCCATCAACCACAATTCACATACATTTGTAACATAGTTTGATTTTTGTTATTTCCTTTTATGCAAGTGTGCTTTAATTTCTGCAAGTGTGATTTAATTTCCGCAAGTGTGGTTTCATTTCCTAGATTCAATTTGATTGTCATTAAACTGCTTGCTTACTAGCTATCTTAGTTTTCTTGCTTGACAACTAAATCACTAGTTTTTATTTACTGCTTTCTAGATTATCATAGTTTTCTTCTAATATATTTTCACTTTAATTATCATTAAATTTCTTGTTTACTAGTTCTCATAATTTTCTTGTTTGATAACTAAATCAATAGTTGTTCTAGGTTTACCCTCTTTCAATATTATCATAGTTTGCTTCTAATAGATTTGCACTTTAGTTATCATTAAATTGCTTGTTTACTAGTTCTCATAGTTTGCTTGCTTGATAACTAAATCAATAGCTGTTCTGGGTTTACCCGCTTTCTAGATTATCATAGTTTGCTTTTTATAGTTATTTAAAGATTAGTTTATAAGTTTTTAGAAAGGTGATGTCATTCATTCATTCCACCCTTAGAATCTAACTTCCACCCTTAGAATCTAATTCAATTTTCTTGCATGTGATTTGTTTTGCAATTTTCTTTAGTTATATTTGTAATATGCATTTCCCTTCTTTCTTTCCATCCTAAACAAACTTTCTAAAAAAATTTGATCTGAGGTCCCATATATTTTGGTTTTTTTCTAAGTTTACGAAACCCCTAGGTTGACAAATTAAATAATAGGGATTTAACATACAATTAAATCACCCTACAAAAATAATGGAAATTGAAGAAAATAGAGGCCTCATTTGACAAAAAGGCTTCTAAGGATCAGTGGGGAAGATTTTTTTCACCTTTTGTCAGTTTGGTTTTGGAGCTCTCTCATTATTCTCTCTCTCTCTCTGTATCTCTCACTCTTGGACACTTAGAGTTTTCTTAGAGCACTTTGGCATTGGATCAAGAATGAAAAAGAATGAAAGAGGAAGGAAGGAGAAAGCAAGGAAGAGTAGGATCAAGCAACTACAACAATATTCTTTGCAAGTATGGATTTGCATGTGTGTTTTCCTTGCTGGATTTGGAATGCATGGTATTTCATGTGGTTATTTTCTGTCATGGCATGGGTTTTTCCAGGCGTGATATTTTTTTCAGCCTACCCTTTCCATTTATGGATAGCCAAGGTGTGATGATGTTCTCATGTTTTAGTTGAGCTGGATTGCCAGATGGATTCAAAGTTGAGTGAGGTGGATCTCCAAATGATAGAAGACATGGCCTAGTAACCCTTGAACTGAACTGTGGATTGCGATAAAGCCAGATAGTGTGTTGCCTCAGTGGGCCTAAGAATCTTTGAACGATGAATGGGAGGATATATGGTAAAGCCTAGAGGTGGGTTTCTCTCCATCAGGCATAGGAATCCCAATTTGGGATGTATAGCAATCTTGGAGAGTGTGTCTCAGTTTAGGGCCTAGTGATCCCTGGATTAGACTGTGGATTGCGATAAAGCTTGAGAGAATAGGAGACAAGAAAATTCCTCACGGTGTTGGTGGAGAAATCCGGTGGCATCCATGCTTGTTATGGCCTAGTGATCGGGTGGAGATCATGGTAAAGCCTATTATTACATGTTTATTGTTTTATCCTAGTGATCTGAGATGGATTGCAATAAAGACTAGTTTATGTTGATGAGGGTGAGGTGGTTTGGCCTTGGGATTCCCTGGTTGGTTCTTTCTGTTGAGTCCCACATTCATGCTTGGAATATGGAACAGGAGTGATTGGCTAAAGACAAGTTGAAGAGAGATTTGGCTCAACCAATCTATGGTTGTGTGGAACGTGGAAGTCCCATCCTGAGTTGGATTTTTTATTCATTAATAAGAGGTTCTCTCCTTGAAATTTTATGTGTAAATGTACTGGTTGATATGTGGATTCTATGGCTGATGTGTCCTTGATATTTCTATTGTTATTTTTCTGGTTATAAGCATGTATTATGAGAATGATGATGCCTAGCTCTCCTCATGTGTTTATTTTTAAATGAATAAGAAATGTATATATGACCTAATAAATGATAATGTACCTAATGATGTAAGGGAACAATGCTTCTTAGCAATCTCAGATAAGTATGAGACCCCTATGCTGAGATATGTTTTTTACACCTGTAGATTACATATTTGCGACATGTTTGACAAAATTCCTGTCATGGCTAGTAGGGGTCCAGTTAAGTCCTTATTCCAATATTTTCTTTTGCACCATTGTTTTGCTGTTTTATTTCATTTCTGAAATCATCATTGAGTTATGGGTAGTGACTTGGGCTCTGGGCTTGAAAAAGTGCCTTAAATGCTGCAGGCACAGGCATAAGTCTCAACAATTGAGTCCCTCGATGCATGCATGCCTATGTCATGGGAGCATCTAGAGCCTCCCCGACGCACCCATGCCTATATTGTGGGAGCGTCCGGGGGTTAAGTGGGTTAAAAACTCTATGGGACCCATGGGATAGTTACCTGAGTGGTTGGGATGGTTCTTGTGAGTCTTTTCGTTGATGTGGAAGGTATGTATGATGTGTTTCCATTGATTCCAATTCATTAAGATCACCTAGGAGGTTGAATCTAATCAGAATAACTCTTCGTGATATGTTTACCTTGGTTGGCCGATTACTTGGGTAGGTGTGGGATGAGGGTGTTACAGAGTGGCATTAGAGCATGTTTCCACCATTGGATTGGATGGGCGCTATGTGTTGGCCATGCATTAATGTTGATTTCACATGTGGTAATCATCCTTGTGGTCTATTTTCTTGTTGAATATGCATGGTGTCGGTCATGGTTGTGATGATGTCGCCATGTGAAACAAGATGTTGTTGTGAACTCTGTCGTCATGAGTGTATGATTGGTTATGCATTGCTATGTGTTTGTAGTGCATACATGTCAGTTGCATATGTGTTCTGTATTTTTATGGATTCCGTGCTTATTATGTATGCATGGTGACAATCATTATTTTCGTCATGATGTCATGTAGAAGTTGATGGTGTTGTTGTTGGATGTGATCGTGATGAGTGCATGTCGATTATGCATTTTTTATGCATGTCAGCATCTATATGTTGCTATGCATGCATTGTCACGGTTATAGTTGTTGTATATGAGGTCATTATAGGAATTTTAGGTCATCATGATGTTGTTGATATGTTATGATGCTAATGTGTGGGTTGAGATAGAGCAGGATATGCAGATCATCAAAGAGAAGTTGCAGCACTAGAATTTGGGGTAAGAGCAGATCATCATACATGTATTGTAATATTGGCATGCATGTATGTTAGTTAATGGATTGTTATATGCATTAGGGTTATATATATGTTTGCCATTTTATTGTTGCTGTGGTTACATGCATGGTAGATGCTAGTGAATCAGTGTGGTCATATGCATGTGTGTCGAATAGTCATGAATGATAGTAATGTGTTGTTATATGCATTGTTGTTGTTGTTTTATGTTAGTTAATTTGATGATTATGTTATATGTTGTTGATGAGTATGTTATATGTTAAATTACTGTTGTTATATTTTAGTTAGCTTGATAATTAGGGTTATTGTATTGATATGTCGATGTTATATGTATCATGTTGATCTGGATTAGCCTATGCAAGTGGTTATGGTAACGATATTCAGGTATGCGTCGACCTATTGTGATATTATTTCATACTAATCTAGACCGTCTGTGCATATGTGATTTTTATGCATGAATGACAATTGTTTATGAGTTTATGATGTGAACATGTTAGCTAGTTACTAGTATGGATATCGTGACCTTATTTATGTTTGAGTTGATATGTTCTAAAGTTATATTGTGCTAATCTAGACTTATTGTGCAGACAAGATAACCTATCCTGAGATACATTAAGGTATGAGTTTTCTTATGTCATCTACTTGGTGCTTGATTGTTTGATTATGTCGTCTATTTGATATATTTAACATGGTACGTTTATAGTTTGTTTGAATGTTTGATTAATTGCATGATATGCACATGTGTCTACAAGATTGCATGAAGTAATGATACTATTTTAAGACAGTTGTAATAACATGTATGAGTTGATACAATTGATATGTAATTGAGTGTAAATAGGTGATATTTGTAGCATCATGTATTATGACTGATGATTGTGAGTTGATTGTTGATTATGACATGGTTTTTAGACTTGGTAAATGTGGATTCCAAATTAATAGAAATTTTGTCTTGATATTTGGAACATGTGACTGACATGTGTATGTTTAGTTACAAGGAAACATGAATGGAACAACAAGGTAAGGTAACTAGATTGTTGTTATGTTTATTTATGCACTGAAAAATTATGTGTTTATGGCAATATGATGCAGGGGATTGCATGGAAAAAGAGACTTCCATGAAATCTTGAAGAATATTCGGGTTGAGATTTCTTTTGGAAGCACTGGGAACCATGGGGATTGAGTCATGGTGTTTGTTGCTAGTCTTGTGCTTTTGGTCTTTTATGATTTGTTGCACTTGATTTGCGTCTTTGTTTATGTCTAGTGCAAGGCCTTGCGACTTTGTTTGTGGTGCTATATTGATTTTGGTCTTTCATGGTTTTATTCTTGTTTTCTTTTGTTCTTTCCTTTTATGTTTTCAAAGTATTGGGAATTGGTTGGGAAAGAGGAAAGTTAATGGAATATGAGGAGAGCTCTATGGTACCCAACAGGTAATGTAGGAACTGGATGAAGCTCAGTGCATGAGTAAAGGGCATTGAAAGGTAATAATATGACAATTAGTCGGACTAGTTGGGTCCATTGTGGTAAATGGATGGTGGCAGTACAGACATGAGAAATACAACAAAAAAGGTAAATAAAGTGGGTTTTGAGGTGTTATATGCCTTCTATATGTTGGGAAATGTTGTTCTCAATGTTGTGCATGTTTTGTAAGAATAAATGAAGTTCTCTTAACCTATACCTTATGATATCTAGAAATTGTGTTGTGATCATGATTACGTTGACGTATTATATGTATACATGTATGTATGTATGTATGTATGTATGTCATGACTGACATGGTCATCATGGATCATGATCGTTTAATGCTGATGTTTATATATGTATATATGTGTGTATGTATTTCGTTTTCCGACATGATCATGATTGTTTTATGGTAATGATTATATATATGCATGAATTTGTGTAACTGTATGACAAGGTCTTCAAGGATCATTCTTGTGGAGTAATGATTGATTATGTAGGTGAATGGCATGAAGAGGTTCTTGATCTTATGAGGAATCAAGTGGAAAGAGTAACCCTGACAGATCTATGAGGTTAGTATCATGTTGACTTGAATTGATATTATATGCTTGTATTATGCCTATGTTTATGTTATGGAAAGGTAATGCTGAGGGGTATATCGGTGAAGTGAAAGTAGTGTGATCGGTGACATGCCAGGATAAGCATAGATAGTGGAAAGAAACTAGAGGCAAGGTTGCTTTGTGGGGTCAATGTGTGGTCTATAGATGTGAAATACTAATGTTGTGTATTTGTTGTGCATGTTGTCTATTTAGTGATTATACCTATGCTGATGTGTAAATGTTGTATATGTAGTATTGTGTACATATGATGTTGTGCTCATGTGGTACATATGGTTTTGTGTGTATATTTCATGCACAATGCTGGATATAGATGGTTTTATGTACATGTTGTATATCGGCGTTGTGTACATATCGTACCGTTTGCATGTTGGATATGCAATTTTGTACGCATATGGTGTTGTGCACATGTTGGATATGCGGTGTTGTCTATGTATGGTGCTATGTACATGTTGTATATGCAGTTCTATGTATATATGGTGTTGTGTGCGTGTTGGACATATGGTGCTATGTACATGTGGTGTTGTGTGCATGTGGTTCTGTGTACATGTGTTGCAGTGTGCAGGTGGTACCATGTACATTTCGTGGATGTGGCACTATGTACATGTGGTGTCATGTACATTTCATGCATGTGGTACTGTGTGCATGTGGTATTGTGTACACATTTTACTGGTGGTGCGGTGTACATTTTTCATTATGTCCATGTTGTGCAAGTCATGCGGTGTACATGTGATGTTGTGCAGGTAGTGTTGTGTACAGGTGGTATTGTGTACATATTGTGCATATGGTACTAGTATACATGTGGTATTGTGTGCATGTCATACATGTTGTGTTGCGGGCATGAGGTATAATGTATGTACATGGTGTAGTCATAGGATCGTGATGTATATTCGTTAAATTGTCCTTTCTATATGTATATGTTTTGTGTTGTATTGTACACTGGGTGCAGGTGTATGTGTTGTATGCCACTGTAGGCATAAGTATTGTGTTGTGTTGTACACCAAGTGTAAGTGTATGTGTCGTATACTGGTGTGGGTGCATGTATTTTATGGTGTTGTATGTCGTATGCAACTGTATGTGTTGTGATGTACAATGTGTATATGTGTACATGATTGAAGAGAAGAAAAGGAACTTGGTGCTTGTCGAGCGTGGAAACCAATCCAGTGTGTGTACAAAGGAACAAAGGAAAAAGTAAGGACCGATGAAGGATAAGTAACAATATTTTATTTAAGTTCTATTAGGCATGTGATCTACGATTCTGACTTATGATGGTTACATGTGATTTATGATTATGGTTTATGATGATTGCATGCGATTCATGACTTTGACCTATGATGGTTGTGTTTTGAGCTAACCAGATGTGATATGTTTATACATGACGATTTGATCAAATGATTAGTTTGACTTGTGTGATAGGAATTAAACAGAAGTGAAAGAGAACCTAATTGATGAGCTACCAATGAGGTATGAATTGAAGTTATTTCAATTTATTTTTGAATCTAATGGAAATTATGTGCTTGGTACAGGAAAGCATGTAATTATAGGTTTGGGATGGTTGAAATCGCTGCAAGAACTAGCAGCGTCAACAAAATGAATTGGAGCATGCAACAATATGCTGGTAAATCACTTCCCAAGTAGGTCCATTGTGGGACACTGGTACCCAATAGTGTACATTGATTTCCATGAGCATGCTATGAATGATATGATGATTTTTAGGTTGGGATATGCCTTGGTTTTTGTATCTTCCGATGAGAGAAAGCCTTGCCAAGGTATGGATCGCCCGAGATAGGGGATGCCAGGGAACTTGGAAGGTGGGTGACTACACGGAAGGGGGTGACCGAATTACCTGAGGGAATGTGCATCAGATAAGGGAAGGTCGAGGATGGAATTTTTTTTGTCATTATCATTTCCATATGGAATCAAATGCACATTGGGAGTTTTCCCTGGAACAATGAGCCGATAATTTTTCATTGAGAGGACAAGTGGCAAGGGATTGTAGCGCTAGAAATTGGATGCAACTTTGGCTCTAACAATGGATTCTGGAATTCCTAGGAAGGAAGTGAACTCTGTACTACTTTGAGGGTGGAGGTATGAGCCTCTAGTTTCCCTTGTTGCTGATACTTGCATCACATCCTTCTATTTGTTGTTTGGGAAAATGTGTATATGTGATGCAGGAGCATCAAGGGCATTTTTCATTTGTAAATATGTAATAAAGGGGGGTGTGACATTTATTATTATTTTATTAATTAATTTTTTATTTTTAAATAAAATAGGAGATAAATTATAAAAGTGAGGATTTTGTAATTATTCTTTTATTAATTAAAAGGATATGAGAGAAAATAGAATTAGGTAGAAAATTTAGGGAGTAGGAATGCTATGTACGGGACTTAGTTGAGTCCACACCTAAAATGAATTTAAATTAGATTTAGTTGAGGATTAGGTGGAGAGATTTTTGGAGTGAATTAAATTCATTATTTATGTATAAATATGAGTGGTTTTTGTGAGGAGAACACACTTGAATAGTTGAATAGCTGAGGGGAGTGAGTGAGGAGTGTTTTAACGGGCAAAGAGCCAAGAGGCTGCCCAATGTAATATCTGGCCACAAAATTTTAATATAGTTTATGGAGTTGATTTGTATGGCTCTTTTTCACCTTTATTTAAATGGAGCTGAATGGTTACATGATTTTATTATAGAATATTTGGGTATTTTTCAGAGTTTATGAAGCAGTTGTGTTTTTAGATGCGGGATCTGCTTTCTAGCAGAATTCCTACATCATTTTTGGTATCAGAGCTAGCATTGTGTGTGGAGTAAATTGTGATTAATTCCCTAGTTTAATGAATGCATTGAGTTATCTGTAAAACATTAGAATAATGTTGGAATTTTTGAATTGAAAGAGAAAAGTGTGGAGATGAGGGTCGTCGTATGAGATATTGAAGAAGAGCTCATTTCTGTGAATGCGTTGAGGCTGAGAGAGAAGGAACTGTTGAACTAGAGAAGTCCGTAAGTGATAGGCATGTCTCGTGGGCCATCTACAAGTTTGCCTAGAGTCACTGTGTATTTGTGACAGCATTGTATGGATCCGGTGATTCGAAGGGCTGTCGCCTGCATGTAAGGAAAGCGTTTAAGCATGGTTGTATTGATTCCTTTCAATATTTGCACCTAAATCCGCTGAATGAATGGTGTGGTGAGATCTCTGCTATTTGATGTGAGCATGGAGAAGCGGTAGGAGGGGCTGAGTCGGAAATATTCGAGCACTCAATTCTTGTATTTTGGAGGGTGCGTAATCTTCCGCAATCCGAAGAAGTGAGCATTGGCCACATAGACGTGCAGTCATGGAGCCTACGATTTAAGTTAAATATGCAGATTCAGTGCACCTGCAATAGATTTCATTGCGAGAACGTTGTCAGAACATATTCACATGTATTTTTGGTACCATCGCATTCGTGTTTAATTGAAATACTCATAATACAATAAGAGTTTCTGCGTGTGAGAGCAGCTATTGGAGATCTGTGCATATTACGGGGAGCGGTGAATAAATCGCCTGGAGCTGCGTTTGAGAGGACGGTAATAGTCTTCGACCTTTGAATGGCGTGGATCTGGAAATGTACGCAGGAATTGATGGAAAATGGAGGAACTTATCAATGGCGTTGAACGTATTGATAGAGTACACCTTACGTAGATTGGTCGAATTGCAGGTTCCCAAGTTGAATGATGAAGTATACTTATAAAAAAATCGAATGCAAATTCGATGGTTTAGTGTTTGGAAAGCCTGAGTAGAGGTAGAATTATACCAATGTTGAAATCGTGTGGTTTGCTACAAGTGGAATCAGTGGCAATTATTGCAGTGATTCGAACAGGCCAATAAGAGATGAGTTGGGTGACTTTCATAAAGCGGTCGGCCAGCAGTAACGAGTAGGCTTAAAGGAGGCGCTCCTGGAGATAATTGAAACCGATCTATTTAAATTAATGGTGTGTTGGCACATGTAAACCCAAATCGTGATGATAGCAAACAAACAAGGATGAGGAGCAGCATTATGGTACAAGGAACTGCGTCCAGAAGCATAAACGGAGGAGCGATTTCGGTCTGAGAAAATACTTTATCATACTTACAAGAGGTATGCGATACAATAATAAACCAAATTATGATTGCAGATCCAATTTTTAATCGATTTCCGTTTCTATTATTACGCTGGTCAAAACAAATAATCGACAAGGGGTTTGATCTTTTGAAGAAGAATCGATGGAAATTAATATTTATATGGTGTAATTGAACTCATGTTATCAGTACACAAATTGAATGAATATAATGTTGTGAGGGAAGTTCAAGAATCCTATTTTTGATTGATTGAACGTTCCTGTTTGTTTGAACTTAATTCTGCATAAAATTCTGGAAAAATCAACCCTGATCCTTGGTTGAAATTGATTGGGACCGGATATTATCTGTTGTGTCACAGAGGCGAGGAAAGGTATGATTTACTATTGAGTTTAACAGAGGTGGAATGCATTGAACCTTGTTAAAAGCTTGAGCAGCATGGAAGGATTGCATGCAGAAAAGTTGGACGCTGTTCATAAAGATGAATTGAAGGATTAATTGATTGTAAATATGCTGAGATGTTGAGCGATGGCTCAATGGTAGAGATGTATAGAAAAGGTTTCTGCGGAATCATGAATTGAAACAGAACCATCAGAGTTTTCACACAAATTCATGAGAACAATGAAGGCACAGAAGATGAAATGTCCGTGTGAGTTGAAGAGTGACCTGGCCTTGATCAACTTGCATATGGAATGAAAGGAAACTACAAAACAGATCATTGAAGTTTGATTAGAAATGAATGTCCATAGTTGGATGAAAGCCGGAAGTTGATGTGCGAATGCTTTGGTCCAGTTTGAATAAGGTGAAGGCGCAGTCCACAGCTTGGTCAAAAATGCATTGCCGGTGATCGATTGAGTAAGGTAAAGGTGAATTATGAATTTGCAGAGGAATTCATGGAGGTAAGCACATTTGCATTTACCGTGGGCAGGTTTATTATGTGTTGAATGAGTTGGTTGATTAACAACGTCAAGTTTGTTTTAAAGGCGAGGCACACATAATTAATGGAACCAAAGTGATTGTTAAATCTTTGGCATTTGGGTTGAAACGTGAAATTCAAACAAATATTCCAAAGTCCATAAGTGGAGGGTGCATCTTAAACTTGGGGTTAAGATGTAAAATTTGAATGTTAATTCAAATGAAGGGGTTTTTAATTGTGTTTTGAATCCATAAATAGAGTGGCGGATATATGAGGTACAAGTATTATTGGGCTTGGAATGAAGTTTACAAATGGAAAGACGAAGATTGAATGGAACATATGTTAATATGGGTCTTGGGATTCCATTGCAATGATATGTGTGGATCAAAGTTTTAAAAGGGAAAGGGGAGCTTATATTTGAATTATTTAAAATTCAAATAATTGATTTAAATTCATGAGATGGGTTTGAGTTATATGGTTTTATAACCATTATGATAAAAATAAGCTTCCGCAAGGAGATGGGTTGGTCTATAATAACCATGAGATCAAATTTTGTTTTCATGTAGATTGCCATATTATTGGGATTGTTGAAGTTGCAGATTTAAATTTATATGGGCAATTGTTTGTAATGCATTTTTATATGCACATAGTCTTAAAGAAGATTCTAGGTTAAGCAGGGTTACTTGCGTCATTTTGACTTATTGGACTGGTACATTGAAGTTTATGAAATTGTATGAAATTTCCCGGAATTGAAGTCTTATTTGGGAAATTTTTTTGAGATGCATTTTGTACATGCTAAGGTGGTGTTTGCAGCAATTTGTAGCAAGAGGTTACCAGGGATTGGTCCCAAGACAAAGAGAAGCCAAGCGCAGCAGGAAAATTGCATTTTGATGAATGACAAGTGCGAAGAATTGAGGAGAAGTGGCTTAAATGAAGTTCACACGTGAACAGATGCAGTTCAAAAAGGAGGGGAAGATGACTGTTGATAGTCATTTTCAGAGATCTGATGAAGAGTATGAATGGGAGAAGGCTGAGATAAAAATTCACTTGGAATTGTTAATGAAGTTGTTGCAAGAAAATATGAGAAACCAGACACATGGTTGGACCATGAAAAGGAAGGTGAAGTGGCAGAAGCTACACGCAAGAAGGGAAAAGCAGGTAAACATACAGTTGATGGAGGAGCTGAGGAAGCTCGAACAGATGCTGAGTTGTGAAGAACTCAGAGAGGCTGAGTTAGAAATGGATGTTTCCATTTGTGGCCCGGAACATGGTGAAATTCTGGGTGAAGAGATCAGTGAGGAGGATCTCATGAACTATTGGGATAGTTCAAAAGCATCTGAAGAGGTGATGGCGAGAGAAATAGATGAGGCTATGAAGCCTTGCAATTTTTCTCACAGTTCATGTATGTTTGCAGGATGTGCGAAAGGTGGTGAACAGTCTGATAGAACTGTCATGAAGGAGAATGAAGTTCTTGAGGTGAAGTCTGGTAGAGAATTCCTTTCAGAGAAGGAATGTGGTGATTGGTTACAACAGGAAGAAATCACAAATGACTTCTTGGTTGGGATAAGATAGCAAGTCGAAGCTGTTATGGAAACAAAAGAAAGTGGAAATGCTGAAGGAAAATTCCAAGGAGGTAAACAAGTGTATTTGTCTAATGAGATTACTGACAAAATTTTACAATGTAATGATGTTGAGCCTAGGAAATTTCAGGAGGATTTCCAGAGGGAGAATGGAAGTAGTGATGAGACGGAAGGGAAATTTACAGAAGAACTGAATCAAATGAAGGATTCAGAACAACAAAGGGAGATGTCGACTGAAGCATTCAGTGAGATCACAAGGTCTTATGTGTTTGAGACTAATGATTTGTGTGTGATGATAGGTACATCACAGAGTGTCGAGCAAACTTTCAAGTTTGTTAAGGAAGAAAGGTTGAATCTGAAACTTGTTCAGAATGATGATGAGATATCAAGATCTCAGACAAAGGAGTCTTATGGAAATATTCAGCAAAATACTGAAGCAGGGAAAGGAGGACTATCTGATGATTGGTCAACAGCAAGTGAAGGTATGCGAAGTTGTGTAAAATTTCTGAGTTCTATTCCAGTTGAGATTGTTCAGTTATATCGGAAGTTAGATCTTCAGAGGAGAGATTTGGAAAAGCAGAGGATCTATTTACAGGGAAAGTTGCTGAAAGACACAGAACAGGGGAACATTTTTCAAACAGATGATGTGGAGGAGGGACTAACTGATAGTCTCACAGAGGAATTGAATCGGCATACCAATGTGCTGATAAATGAGGGAATTTCAGAGCAGCATACTGAAATGTTGCCTGCAGTGGAAGGGGTACTGAAGCCTTATGTTTTTTATTCTAACAATTGTTTTGTGAGTACAGGTTTTATTGCAGACGATGGAGAAAATATATTAGACAGAGAAATTGAACTGATGAGGCGGATGATGATGAAAGTATCCCGGAAGAGGCCACCAGTAGTAAAACAAAGGAGAAGCAACAAAAGAAAGACAACAGAAGATTGTGAAAGCCTAGCCAGTGGGGCAATGCAACATAAAGTGTGGAAACCTGGAGAAGAACAACAGACAGAAGCAACGAAAAGTGGAAAATGCAGCACAAGATATGGGATCCGGGCATACACAGATCCGAACACATGATCAGGCGATCATGATTAATTTTCAACCTTGGGAGTTTGATGCAGGAGCATCACGGGCATTTTTCATTTGTAAATATGTAATAAAGGGGGGTGTGACATTTTTTATTATTTTATTAATTAATTTGTTATTTTAAAATAAAATAGGAGATAAATTATAAAAGTGAGGATTTTGTAAATATTCTTTTATTAATTAAAAGGATATGAGAGAAAATAGAATTAGGTAGCAAAATTAGGGAGTAGGAATGCTATGTACGGGACTTAGTTGAGTCCACACCTAAAATGAATTTAAATTAGATTTAGTTGAGGATTAGGTGGAGAGATTTTTGGAGTGAATTAAATTCATTATTTATGTATAAATATGAGTGGTTTTTGTGAGGAGAACACACTTGAATAGTTGAAGAGTTGAAGGGAGTGAGTGAGGAGTGTTTTAACGGGAAAAGAGCCAAGAGGCCACCCAATGTAATATCTGGCCACAAAATTTTAATATAGTTTATGGAGTTGATTTGTATGGCTCTTTTTCACCCTTATTTAAATGGAGCTGAATGGTTACATGGTTTTATTATAGAATATTTGGGTATTTTTCAGAGTTTATGAAGCAGTTGTGTTTTTAGATGCGGGATCTGCTTTCTAGCAGAATTCCTACATCAATATGTGTATATGTGTATATTATTGTAAATACTGTATCGGGTTGGATTTATAAAGCTCCATAGACAATACGATTATTTGCTGGTTGAAGAAAATTTGGTTGTTATTGTAAATATGGTACTGAGCTATGTTATAAATATCTAGTAAACGATATGTTTGTCATGTTTTCAGCAGTGGTCATTGTAAATACTGCGATGAGCTATGTTATAAAGCTCCATAGATAGTATGTTTTGTTTGCTGGTTTGTAGATGTCATTAAACCAACGAGCTCATTGGTACATTGGTTAATCCATTGGAGAAATATCATAAGGGTTGTAGGTTTAAACCCTATTGAACCCATTTTATATTTCTAAACTAAAAAATAATGTATATAAGCACATGAATCTTGGAGTTTGGTAACACTGGCCAATATGGGCTTGCCATGTGGCAACCCGTGATTGGTCCACATACCCATGCCACATCATGATGCCACATCATATGCACAATCAACCTTTTGTTTCAAAACCACCATAGCTGCCATGTGTCACCTATACATAACTACCATGTGTGACCATCTCACCTACCACGTCATCTTTATAGTGCCATGTCACTGCCACATGTCACCATCCCACTTGCCACATCATTTGTACAGTGCCATGTCTTTGCCACGTGGCAATGCATGGAGCTGTGACACCAAAATTCTAAGTGCGCCACTATTACATATGGTAAATTTTCCGACACTTTAGTTCCGATAGTTTTGACTTATTGTCGGAAATTTCCCCATTTTTTCTCAATTTTTTAAATCCCGCCATGCGGTGTTGCTCTTGTGACACCGTTGGCAATGTTGATGCTCTTGCGACACTACGAAAAAGTGTCGCTATTGCAACCCACCTGACTATGGTGTTGCAATAGTGATGGTAATAGAAGATAATTTCGCTATAGTGACGTCCATTTTATGTGCGTCGGTATACCAACGGATATGAAATGACCATTGTGGAAAGGTCACTTTCCCTCTAACAAAGTCAAAGTTGACTTGGTCAACTAGCGTCACAATAACGACAGTTTAAACTTTCTTAAGGTAGAGCACATTGCGAGGGTTAGGAAGGTGTGGCCTTCAAAATCCTCTAGAAGGTATGCCCCCTTACCTAAATCCTTACTAATGATGTAAGGTCCTAGCCATAATGAGTCAAACTTCCCATGAACAAAGACATCATGAGCCTAGTCATACACTAGAACAAGATCGCCTTCATCAAAGGCACGAGGGTGGAATTTTTGGTCATATTGAGCTTTGGTGCGCTTTGATGGTTTGTGAGGAAACATGACGGTCTTCAGAAGCACGCTCAATCATGATAAGACTTTGTCATCTAACCATTTACAATTAGATGGATCAAAATATACCATGTAAGACCAATTTTACCATAGTAAAATTGCTTTCACTATAAGAAATAATTTAATAAACGATAATTTATTAAGTTATTTATGGTCCAAATAGGAAACCCCATGAGGAATAATTAAATAAATCCTTATTTGTGATAAAAAATCTTTTGGTAAAAACCACATCCAAATAAATTTGGTCGACGCGTTTCGAACCAGCCAGTGTGGTTCATCATCAGGACTTGATGAAAAATCTGATCAGGAAACCTAATTAAATAGATACGAAAGGCTCCAACTAGCCGTTGTAAAATAATGGCTAGTTTGACTCAATCTCAGTCAAAAAAATCCAAAAAATAAAAAATAAATATATAATAATAAATTTTTAATGATTAAAGCTTATAATTTGAATATTATTTATTTTTAATTTTTATACAATAAGAATTATTCCATATATTCTAGAAGAATAAATAAATATTTACTATCATATATATATATATATATATATAGATATAATTTATTTCTATTTTTAGAATAATAATTAAATTATTTATTTATGTTGGATTCCTGCTCTTCATTCCTAGTTGTTGTTTTTTTTTGGTTACCAATGTTTATTAATTTTTATTTTATTTTTAATTAATTAAAATAGATTTATTAAATTCATTTTATTAATATTTATTTATTTTAAATAATATTTATTTTATTTTATTTTTAATTAATTAAAATAGATTTTTTAAATTCCTTTAAATTTGTTAGGCATTTATTCCCTTATAAAAATAAATAAAAATTAAAATAAAACTAAATGTTTATAAATTTTTATTTTATTTTATTTTATTTTAATTTAATTTATTTTTAATTAATTAAAATAGATTTATTAAATTCATTTTTTTTAATATTCATTTATTTTAAATAAATTTTATTTTATTTTATTTTTAATTAATTGAAATAGATTTTTTAAATTCCTTTAAATTTGTTAGGCATTTATTCCATTATGAAAATAAATAAAAATAAAACTAAATAAATAGTTTAATTATTATTCCAGAAATAGAAATAAATTATATATATATATATATATATATATATATATATATATATATATATATATATATATATATATATATATATATATATATATATATATATATATATATATATGATAGTAAATATTTATTTATTCTTCTAGAATATATGGAATAATTCTTATTGTATAAAAATAAAAAATAAAAAATAAAAATAAATAATATTCAAATTATAAGCTTTAATCATTAAAAATTTATTATTATATATATATTTTTGATTTTTTGGATTTTTTTGAGTGAGATTGAGTCAAACTAGCCGTTATTTTACAACGGCTAGTTGGTGCCTTTCGTATCTATTTAATTAGGTTTCCTGATCAGATTTTTCATCAAGTCCTGATGATGAACCACATTGGCTGGTTCGAAACGCGTCAACCAAATTTATTTGGATGTGATTTTTACCGAAAGATTTTTTATCACAATTTATGGATCACATAAGCAATATTTCTAAATCCTTATTTATTTGATTTTCCTCTAGGAATAATTAATTAAACCATTGTTTAAATAATATTCCTGGTCATGTTTAACCCAATTAATGAGAAATAATTAGATAAATAATTTTTCATCTTATTATTCTCTAGGAATAATTAATTAAATCATTATTTAATTAATATTCATTGTTAGATTTGACTAAATCATTTAGGAATAATAAAATAAATCATTATTTGTTAAATTATTCCTTAACCCCATCCTTGAAATGATAAATAAATCATTTATTTGTTTATTATTTCTAAATAAGGGGATTTAACCAATTTAAATTCATTTTCCCTCCAACAAAATATAATAAAATATTTCAAGCAATTAGATCTAGATCTTGGTTAATAATATTTTATTATGCACCAATATCAAAGATAACTCAATATTTTCTTATAAATAGGAGGGTTTTCCATTCATTATTTAACTTTGATCCTTTTATCATGGTCAGACATTGATCCTCTTGTCATTGTCATACTTTGATCACTTTTATTTTGTTTTTGCTTATTGAGCTCCCATTGAGTTCAACACGTCTTGGGTTTTCTACACCATTGAGAGAGAGAAAATTAGGATCTGAAGCGTTTGAGGACAACCAAGAACCCATCCCATTGAGGGGGACTGGTAACATCATTCTTTGTTCCCTTCTTAGGTGTTAACATAATATAAAATTCTTTATATATCTTTTCTTTTCCATTGTATATTTGGAGAAACTTTTATTTCATTTTACTGTTTAGTTTCTTTTGCTAAACATAATTATTTTTTTCTTTATAGGATAATTTTCATCAATGGCATAAAACATTAGAGGTGGAAAACAAATTCAAGAGGGTGAAAAGGGTGATGGTAAAGTTTATTTCCCTAGATTTTTTTTTTTTTTGAGAAGTAATGTTAAAGTTTTCATAGCAACAAAAACAAAACATTGTAAGAAATATGGGCACATTGATGGTGGATCGAATGACTATCTTCCCGTGGTAATTAATTAGCAATATATATATATATATATATATATATATATATATATATATATATATATATATATATATATATATATATATATATATATATATTCATTATCTATCTTCATTTTGATTATATAGTAAATGTTATATTATTTTAATATTTGTTATATACGCACTAATGTTTAATGATTGTTTGTAAATTTTATAAAGACACAGTTGCCCCCCAACTTTTTGAAGAACCAACTTCCATAGTTAAATATTAGTAGATTAGATGATGTTGCACCACAAGAGAATATTGCAACAAATAGTAGTATTAGAAATGATGTTGTACAAGGTGAAGAACATGAAGCGAATGATGAAGATTACGTTAATGATCCCATGGAGGTAGATGATGACAATAATGACACAGTTCACAATGATGGGACAAATAAAATGCTCCAAGACTTGTATGGTGAGTTGGATGATGATGGTGGAGATAATGATGGTGCTTAGGATGTACCTTTGATTGAAACATCAAATGAATGACTTTTTGAACACTCAAATGCAACTCTTCTCTCAGCTATGTTGTTGTTGGTGAACTTAAAGGTTGTGAATAATTTGTCAAAAGATGTATGACACATACCCTAAGGTATGAAATATGTATATATGATCACATATATGTAAATTTTGATTACTTTAACTTTTTTTTTTAGTTTTAATAAATGTGTAAAATAATAATTCAATACTTATATATGATTAATAATATTTACATTAACTAGTTTTTGTTTATGTTGTAGATTGTTGGGTGAATTTTTGTTACCATCGCCAAATACTTTACCTCACACATATCGAGATTTACGTGCTATTATGAAAGCCTTTGGAATGGAATATAACACTATAGATGCATGTACTAAAGATGATATTATATATTATAGAGAACATGCGTCGAAAACATAATTTCCGAAATGTGGTACTAGTAGATATCAAACCGATCAACTAACAAAAAAGTTTCCTCAAAATGTTCTTTGTCAAATTCCCATAATTCCACGTTTGTAGCGAATTTTCAGGTGTAAGAGCATAGCACAGTTTATGGATTACCATTCAAAGAATAGAAGTGGAGATGGTGTTATTCGAATGCCTGAAGATGGTTCTGCATTTAGGGAAATCGAGGAAAAATATGTAGTTTTAAAAATGAACCTCATAATGTCAGACTTTCATTGGCAGCTGATGGTGTTAATCCATTCGAAGAGCTTAGGTCTACTTACTCATTGTGGCCTATTTTCATTATCAACAATAAAATTCCTCCTTGGATGTCAATAAAGAGGGAGCACATAATGTTGACAATGATTATTCCAGGTATTTGATACATTATTTTTTTGAATGTAATATTTTCATTTGTCTCGTTGTTTGCATAATATATTTTATTTATTTACTTACTTATATATACATATTATGGTAGTAATTATGTATCGTAATTTTGAACAATTAGGTAAGTACCAGGTCAAAGATATGAATGTATATATCGAGCCTCTTATCGATGAGATAATAAAGTTATGACATGGCTTCACTATGTATGACATCACTAAACCAATCAAGCAGAAGAGATTTCAATGTTGTGGAATGCTTGTATGGAAAATATATGATGCCCCAGGACTAACACATTTTTGTGGTATGTAATATTTCGTTGCACTTTAATATAATATATAATTATTTAAATTATATATACCATATTGCATGTTTATAAAATGATCTCATTGTATAATTGTCATTGATCCATCTATTGCAGGTCTTCAAACAAAGGGAAGATTTGCATGTCCAGTTTGTGGCCCTAAGATGAAGTATCGCCATTCACTAGATTTAGGAAAGATGGTGTTTGATGAGTATAGGCACTTCCTCTCTAGGAACCATAAGTATTGTACTATTGAAAAACATATTTTCAATCATAAATAAGAATCTAGATTAAAACCATGAAGAATGACACCTCGGTTGTGGAAGTTGGAATATAACAAAATTAATAATCGTTAAGGTACATAATTTGTCTATATATATATATATAAATTTTTTATGTAATGTTTTGAATTTTTGTTTTAAATATTGAATTTATTTTATTGTATTTGATAATTATTGTTCTGATTTATTTTATTCTTCAATATCAAGTTCGTCCTTGTGAAGGTACTAATATTGTACTTCCACCTGGAATGAAATGTTATCCTTCTCAATTCACGAGGTTTCCCTACTACGAGGACCTAAAAATAGCTCAATTGTTTGATACAATGCATATCGGGAAGAATGTGATAGAAACGTTATGGTGAATCATAGATGGTGCACATGATAGAGATAAAATTGAAAAAAATTGTGCTGACATTGAGAAATCGAATCATGCAATGAAAAGTGTGATCGACCGATCAAATAACAATGGAAGTCAAAATTATAATAATATTCCATGGCTATTAACAAAGCAATAAAGAAATGGTTGTGGAAGGCTTGACTGTGCCTTTCGTTGGTGAGAGGAGATTTCGTCGAACCTAGGTGCTGCTCAGCCTCGCGAGGCACTTTGGTTGGGTGCCACGGCGCTTGGGCTGGCGCGGCGCTTTGAAGCGTATTCTCCCAGCGTTTTTGGCTTTCGAAAGGGTCCCTCCTCCTTCCTTTAGCTGATTGTGAGGGCTTCTCTCAAATGATTGGCCTCGTGGGAGGAATCTGTGCTCGCGTTTTCTGTCTTTGCCTGTGCTAGGATTCGTTGTCGCTATGGAGACTCTGGGCACTGCCCAGGTCCCCCACACTCCGCCTCCCCCTCCAGATGCTGAAGCCTTCCTTAAGCTTCTCGCCTCCCTGCCGAAGAAGAAAGCCTCTGAGGCTTCAAAGTTTGTCAAAAGATTGGAAGATATCCTTGAAATCTCGCTTCCGCCTGAGGGTCCGATTCAGGTCACCCTCTCATTAGCTAAACGTGCTTTGGTAGGCCAGTTCACTGGCCTCTGGCCCTCTCCCAAAGCCACGGAAAACTGGGTTGCTCGGAACTGGGTGCTGTTGATAAAAAACAGAGTCACTTCTTATTTTCTAGGGAGGGGTTTCTTCCTGTTTGAATTCTCTAATAAGGAGGATAAGGACTTGATTTTCCGGAGTGGCCCCTATTTCATGGGTCGTCAGGGGCTGTATCTTAACAAATGGACGCCCGATTTCGACCCTGCAGTCGACGTCCCTACTGCTGTTCCTGTGTGGGTAAGGCTGCCTAACCTGCCAGTGCATTGTTGGAACTGGGAGTCCCTCAAGCACATCGGGAACACATTAGGCAAATTTATTGATCACGCAAACAGTAAAGACCAATATGACTAAAGCCTCCCTGGTTCTCTGGAATAATGTCTGGAAGTATGGTTTTTAATCTATTTGCAATTACTTTAGTTATCAACTTGTATCCTATATTGCAAAGAGATATAGGCCTAAATCTGCTGAAGGTATTGGCACCATTCTCCTTGGGGATGAGGGCTAGAAACGCTGAGTTAGTGCTTCCCCCGATTTTATGGCAGTCTTGATATTTCCATATCATTATGCATAAGTCTTTTTCAATAATCTGCCAGCATGACTGAAGGAATCTGGCAGTGAAACCATTAGGGCCTGGCGCCTTATCTGGCTCCATTGCAAATAGTGCATTTTTTATTTCAAAGTTGGTTACTTCTGCTTCCAAATACTTATTTTTTCTGGGGGAGATCAGAGAGGGAACCTCATTCACTAGGTTTGGATTGTACCCCAGCCCCTCCTCTTCGCTATACAGGTTTTTAAAGTGGAGAAAAACAGCTCTTTTTATGCTCTGAATGTCTGTATGCTTGCTGGTCTCATCTTTGATTTCTGAGATGGAGTTGAAGCTCTTCCGAGCTTGGGCTTGTTTGTGAAAAAAGAAGGAGTTCCTATCTCCCGACTTAAGCCAAAGGCAACGAGATTTGACCCTCCAATACTCTTCCTCTGCCAAGCTTGCCTTATGAAGCTTTTGCTGAAGGTCAGCCTCCTTATCTAGGATTTCCTTAGTAATCTCTTCATTTTCCACTCTCGTATGGTGGTTCTCGAGACAGACTTGGATTTTTTTCCTTTTCACAGCTGGATGAGGAAGGGATTTTACCCAAGTTTTTATATCAGCTTTGACTCTTCTAAGTTTTTCCTCACAAACAAAAAAAGCCGAACCCTTCACTGGTTGTTTCCAGCGTTCTTCTACAAGCTTCATAAAGGACTGGTCTTTGATCCATTGAGGATTAAATTTAAAAGGGATGGGACCTTGATCCAAATGGGCCAAAAGCTCAAGCTTAATAGGTCTATGATCAGAAATGCTGCAAGGCAAAATATGCATTCTAGATTCTAGCCCATAAAGAAGAAATGAGTTGTGAACTAGAAATCTATCTAATCTTGCAACTATATGTCTCATCCCAAGTCTTTTATTGGACCAAGTGTACTTACCCGTGGAAGGTTTGATGTCGATCATATCCCAAACCTGAAGCAGATCCTCCACCCATTCCCGCGCTAGATCTCTGACAATGCACCCACCCCGCTTTTCAGAAATGGACAAAGTGAGGTTAAGATCCCCAGCGATTATGATATTTGTCAGATTTTCCGAATCTGCCAGACTTCTTATTGAATCCCAGCAAGTCCTTTTCTCCCCTGCAGTGACAGGAGCGTAGAAATTAAAGAGACAAAGAATGTCCTTTGAGTCGACATGTTGCAGTTTTGAAAACAGCCAGTGGATGTTGCATATCTCTTTGATCTTAGTATATTTGTTGCCATTCCAAAAAGTACCCAGGCCTCCAGAAGCACCTCTAGCTGAGACTGCTTGACCTTCACTATTCTTCCATAGTTTCTTGCTAATATAGAGAACATATTTGTCCTCCATTTTGGTCTCCTGGATGAGGAGAAATTCAGGGGATTCTGATCTTATAAGGCTTCTAACTGCTTCCTCTTTTATTCTGCTCCCCAAACCCCTACAATTCCAGGAGACTATCTTCATTATTTTATTTGATGTTGAGCTCCTCTAGAGCTCAGGGACTGGTTTCTTGTCATCTTCGGAGTTCTTGCCAAGAGTTTCTCTAGTGTTGGTTGATTGCCTTGGATTTTGTCTTTATAGGTTTCCTACTCTCTTTTTTCACGAGCAGATTTTCGGCCTCTCATTGATCTTCTGGCCGAGGTTTGTGAATCTCCTATTTCCCCTTCTTCTTCAAAGTCCTCTGAGACTTTCACTTCCTCAGTATCTTCAATGTGAATCTCTTTCGATCTGTCTACATTACTTCCAACTTGATTTGAACCCGAGGGGGACTCTTTGTGAGGAAAATCCTCCTTCTGCTTCTCGGCATCAAGGGTGGCTTCATTTGTTGGGCTTAACTGAGCAAAATTATTACTATGCTCTTCCATGTGGGGAGTTTGAATCACATGATTTGTATGAGGGCCCTTGCCAGTAGAGATTCCTGATCTTGGAGCTTTGTGGGAAGTTTTGGTCCTTTTAACCTGGTTCCATCCTTCTTCCTTGCCTTTATCCACTTCGCTGGTTGATGGGTAGCCTCGAGCAAAATGGCCATAGATATGGCATTTCCGACATTTAAACGGTAGCTGCTCATAGTCCAGTTTTTGGACGTGAGTCCAACTACCTACCTTGATTTTTATTGCCTCCGGAAGACCAACCTCCAGATCAACTTCGACACAAATTCTAGCACATTAAGGGAAGGCAGATTGTAGACAATTACATTCTGGTCCAGGAGGCGATTCATTCTAGTCAGCTCCGGAAAGAGAAAGGAATGGTTATAAAGTTAGATTTAGAAAATTCCTTCGACAGGGTGAGACATATATTTCTGTTGGAAGTTCTTCTCAAATTTGGCTTTGGCTCTAAATTTATTAACTGGATTCAGGCTAGTATCAGTGAACCTTGGATAGCTACCTTGGTGAATGGGAGGGCGACCGATTTTTTCAAAGCTTCTCGAGCACTGAGGCAAGGGTGTCCTCTTTCTCCCCTGCTCTTTGTCCTTCAAGCTTCTTTTCTCAGCTTCCTCTTGAATACCAAGCAGCAGGATCAAGAGATATTGGGTCTGTGCATTGCAAGGGGGGTTAAAAGTATAAATCATGCATTATTTGCTGATGACTCCATCTTGCTGGGTGCAGCCACTATTCCCTCGGCCAATAATTTTAAAGAGGTGGTGGATGGATATTGTGAAGTCTCTGGAAGCAAAATTAATAAAGGAAAATGTCATATCTACTACTGGAACACTTCGGCCAGCACTCTCCAAGCCATATCCTCCTGTTTTGGCGTCGCTGCCTCCTCTTCATGGACTTCCTTTAAGTATTTGGGGCTCCCCATATTCCAAAAAGGCACCCTTAGCAGAGACTGGATTCCTCTGCTGGAAAAATTCAAAGTCAAGATTCAATCCTGGGGCTTCAATTGGATAAATTTGGCAGGTAAGTCTGTGCTCATAAAAGCTGTTTTAAATAGCCTCCCTATTTACCAATTTGCAGTCATGCTGGCTCCAATTGGCATTATGAAAAAAATGGAAGAGCATATCAGAAAATTCTTCTGGAAAGGGGGGAAATCGAACGACAAAAGAATCCCTTTAATCAGCTGGGATAAAATCTCCTTGCCCAGAATGTAAGGAGGCCTGCACTTCAAGAGTATCAGCACTCAAAATGTTGCGATGGGGGCGAAGCTGCTATGGAGGATTATTGCACCAAAGCCGGGATGGGCGTAGCTGGCACTGTGGAAAAAATACTTCTGAGGGAAGAGAATTCGATGTCTGGATAATCCCATCTCTAAATCTGGTTCGATGATCCATAAGCTCTCTGCAAAAGCTCACTCTTTAATCAGCCAACACGCGCACTGGATCCCTGGCAATGGCAAACACATTAAAATTTGGGAGGATCGTATCATGGCCTGTGATCCTCTTGCTGATGAAAATTCCCTTAGTTTGCTAAAAGATTGGATGAATAGAGCCAGAATCAAAACTTTATGGGACATCTCCAACTGGGAGGGCGATGTCTGGCAAAATTGGATTATGCTTGAGGTCCCTCAAAACCTGTCCAAGGAGGGCGCAAGCTTTTTAGATTGGTTAAAAGGAAAAGCCCCTTTAAACAGAAGTAAACTAGACATCTGGGGATGGGGTTCGTCTCCAGGGAGTTATGCTGTCTCAAAGGGTTACAAGCAGCTGATGTCTCGACCTCACGTTCCTACTGACCCGGAGCCTTGGAAAGGAATTTGGGCTCACACTTCGATTCCAAAAATTGACATATTCTGCTGGCTCCTCTATCACAAGAGGATTTTGACCGAAGATAGACTCCAGAAACGAGGTTTCCTGGGGCCATCGAGATGTTCGCTCTGTGGTGTTAACGAAGAGTCTGCCTCCCATTTGATGATTAACTGTAGTTTTGGTGCAGAGATTTGGCGTGAGATTTTAGGCCCATGGAGGTCCGAATTTACCTTTCCCACTAATATCTCCGATCTGTTCTCGTGCTGGATGGGTAAATATTCTAGAGCCTCTCCTAAGAACAGTCATATAAAAGCTGCCTGGCTTGCTCTCCCTAAAATAATATGCTGGCAAATTTGGCTGGAAAGAAACCAAAGGATATTCAGAGGTAAAAAGAAAGATATCAAGATTTTTCTGGTCAAAATTAAATGTCAGTTAAAAGACTGTTTGGGAGACCATCTAGATGGAGCGGAGCTGAATGAGCAAGATTCTATATGGATTGATATGCTCGGCCTGCACTTCAAAGACATTGTTTGACCCCCCTTACTTCTCAAAGGTTGGAAAATTCGGATAAACGCAGCTGATTTTCCTGAGTATTGCTCAAAGCTAGGCTGTTCCGTCCTTTTCTTTGATGGATCAGCAAAGGGTAATCCAGGATCTTCCGGAGCAGGTGGTATTTTCAAAAGCGCTGATGGTAGAACAGTGATCAGATATGCCTGGGGTGTGGGCTACAACACCAGCATACAAGCCGAAGCACTCGCTCTACTCCAAGGTCTTAAATAACTCAAATCTATTGGTATCACAGAAGCAACTGTCTTTGGAGACTCCCAGTCCATTATTAAAATCATGGTTGACAGATCTTCTCCCTCCGACCTAAGACTATCAAGAGTGATGAGCAGAATTAGATCTTTGTTGAAATGCTTTCAAAGACTGAACTTTTTGCATGTAAAGAGAGATAACAACAAAGATGCAGATGCTGAAGCCAACAAAGCTGTCCTTCTCTCCCTAGGAGCCCTCCTAAGAGATGGAGATGAAGGCTTGGATCCCATTCCTTAATCTTCTAGTTATATGGTTTATTGTCTTCTATTGGAGCAGTTCGTTTGCATATTCAAATTTGGAAAGACAGCGGATATTGGTTATATTATTGGTTGTAAACAAAGCTGGACTATAAGTGAAAGGGCCATTTTGTTCCCAACTGGAGAGATTATCTGGGCATTTCCCTTACATATTGTAATCTGAATTAAGGCTTTCAGGCCAGGATTCAATATATCCCACTAACCGTTTCTATAAAAAAAAACAAGCAATAAAGAAATGATGTAAAAGAGGTCGTTAGAAGAATTAAATTTCCAACATGTTTTGCTTCAAACATAAAAATATCTTAATGAAGAAAGGTGACTTCAGTGGGGTGAAAACACATGATTAGTGTACCTTCGTTAAGGTAACTTTTTTTGGTATACATTTTTGTATATTATTTCTTTAATACATCTTTTAATTTTTTTTTTTTTTAAATAATTTGGAAACCAATAATGATTCATTTTTTATTGTTATAGTATATTCTACATGTATGTTAGGCCCCTATATTACTAGTATAGTCCCTTATTGTTGTTAGTGTAACCTCCTTATTGTTATTATTGTACCCCTGTAACCCCCATATTGTTATTATTGTGCCCTTAAATTATTATTGTTAGGTCGACTAGGATTACATTGTGGCCCCATGGACTCGTATATATAGAAAGGAGGTTTTGTAATTTGTATCATCCAAGAAATTTTCATTCATGTAATGTATTGGAGGTTGCCCCCTCGAAGTGGCTTATTTCTAAGGCATTGATATCTCTTTTATTTTATTTTTGGAGCTGGTTTCACAACATTTGGTATCAGAGCTTTGGATTCTAGGGTTTTCGCTGCTCCAAACCAGTCATCGTGGAATTTTTGCTATAAATTTTTTTCTACAAAGGTTCAGAAGTAGGAAATTTTAGAGTGCGAAGCTGAAATTCTGAGGAACATCTTCGAAAAATTTTAGAGTTTTATTTGCAATATTGTTGGAGATATGATTTGTGGAAGTTAGGGCTTTTTGCAAGATCCCGAATTTAACCTAAACAGGTCATCGCGAAATTTGCGCTATAACTTTTTTTCTACGAAGATTCAGAAGCTGAAATTTTTATAGAGTGAAGCCAAAATTCTGAGGAACATCTTAGCAAAATTTTAGATCTTGGTTCACAATATTTTCAGAGATATGATTTGTGGAAGTTAGGTCTTTTTCAGGCTCCTGAATTTCATCTCAAAGAGGTTATCCTGGGAAAACCTTCATAACTCTCTCTCTGAGCATCGGATTGGAATGATGTAAAAAGTGGCTGCAATTACATGGAATGTGGTTTCTTTTCTATCAATTTTAGAGCCAAAGGAGGAAATAGTGACACATGACAAGTCGTACAGGTTCGCTCTACTGAACCAGTCCATAATTGGGTCATTGTGGGAGATTGGACATAAATTAGCCTTGAAGAATCCAGATCAAGTCAGACCCGTAACATTTGAAACAAGCTTCAGAGGGCTACTACAAGGCCAATTTTAAGATATTGAGGATCTGCAATTATAGAGACAATTCAATTTCAATATAGATCTCCTCAAAAGCAAGTAAAAGGTGTGTATTTGTTTTTTCCCGAATTGCATAAGTCTTGTTTGAAGAATCAAGTTGAATTGATTTCAAGGGCATATTGTAGAATAGATATCAGTGTTGGATTCTAAAATGGCCCCGAAAAATAATTCAACACCCATTAAGCCTTTAGAAGGCTCTACTATGACTCATGAAGAAGAAGAATGGCAACATGACATATCAAATTTACAAGAGCAACTGCAACAAATTTCGCTCTCGCAAAGAGCAACAAAAAATGACATGGAAGTTTTGAAGAAAGGCGTGGAAACTAAGATGGATGGTTTGAAGAAAGGCATGGAATCTAAGATGGATGGTTTGAAGAATGAAATGGAAGCTAAGATAGATGGCATGGAAGTTGGCATGGAATCTAATATGGATGACATGGAAGCTAAGATCGATGAAAAAATGGAAAACATGAAGAATGATCTAAAAACAAACATTGAAGGTTTGACAAAGTTGATACAACAAATGTTTCCTAATGGTGAAAATATAGTAGAGGAAACTCATGAATTGAACAAAATAAATGTTAATTGTGATTTCATAAACTCTAATGTTGGCAGGAAGAACCACCATATTCCAAAAATGGATATGAGGAAGTTTGATGGAAAGGATCCTGTAACATGGATACTACAGATGGAGCAATATTTTGATCTCCATAATGTGAAAAACACACAAAAGTTACGCATTGCAACTTTACATTTAGAACAAAATACATTTGTATGGTATCGATGGCTTTGCTCCCGTAAAAAAATTGTCACTTGGTCAATTTTACGGAGGAAATGATAGCACATTATGAGGATACAAAGAGCAACACCTTCTTTAGCCAATTGATAAATCTCAAACAAAAGGGTTTAGTGGGGGAGCATATTGAGGACTTCCAAAAATTGAATATAAGGGTAACTGATATTCTAGAGGAACACAGGATTGATCTCTTCATAGGCACTTTAAAGGATAACATCCAACATGAAGTTCGTGTTTTGGAACATGATTCATTGGAGAAGGCATTCAGGTTGGCAAGAAAAATTGAATGTAAAATTATGGCGACAAGGAAGCCTACCACTCACTTCTATAAATAGGGAAGTGTTGCTACTCCTAGATTTCCACAACCTACAAGGTTGACACCACAAAAATTGGAAGAAAAAAGAGCAAAAGGGCTTTGCTACAGTTGTGATAGAAAATACACTAAAGGTCATAAGTGTGCTGAGAAGAAATTATTTTACATAGATTGTGAAGAGGAAGAAGAAAATGAACAAGAAGAGGATATACACCGGGAACCAATCCTAGAAGAGGAAGAAATGAATCCGACCATATCGTGTAATGCACTGGCAGGAATTACCACTCCTCAAACTCTCAAGATACAAGGACAAATCAAGAAGAAAAAGGTGATAGTGTTGATTGATTCAGGTAGCACCCATAATTTTATTCATTGTAAGGTAGCCAAGGAATTAAATTGTTTCCTATACCCAGCACCAGAATGTCAAATGATGGTTGCAAATGGAGGAACTATAAATTGCTCTGGAAAATGCCATAATATCAAGCTAACCATGGGGGAATATGTATTGACTATTCCAATGCTTTCCATTCCTATGGGAGGTGTTGATGTTGTAATAGGAGTACAATGGTTACAATCTTTGGGGACGGTAGCTTTTAATTTTCAAGAACTTTTCTTGAAATTTTTTTCAGAAGGAAAGGAAGTTGAATTATGGGGTATTGCGGGGAAGCCAGGAAGGATAATAAGCTCTAATGTCATGAAAAAGCTTCTAAAGAAAGAACAGCGAGGCGTAATTGCACAATTATGCTCACTAGAAGTTCCAACATCAAAATCATCTATTTCTGCAGATCTCCAACAAGTCTTGGACAATCATTCCAAGGTGTTTGAAACTCCCAAAAGACTCCCACCTATTCGTGATCATGATCATGCTGTTCATTTGATTCCAGGAAGTGTTCCTCCAAACATCAGGCCTTATAGATATCCTTACGTCCAAAAGAGCGAAATTGAACGTATGATTGCAGAAATGTTAGAGGCGGGTATAATTCAACCTAGTCAAAGTTCTTTCTCTGCTCCTGTAGTTTTGGTACACAAGAAGGATGGATCATGGCGAATGTGTCCGGATTATAGGGAGTTCAATAAGCTCACCATTAAAGACAAATTTCCCATTCCTGTGATTGATGAATTATTGGATGAATTACATGGAGCAATTTATTTTACCAATTTGGATCTTCGTTCAGGATATCATCAAATTAGAATGAAGACTGAAGATATTCCAAAAACAGCATTTCGAACTCATGAGGTCATTATGAATTTTTGGTCATGCCTTTTGGCCTTACCAATGCACCTTCTACATTTCAAGGGTTGATGAATTCCATTTTCAAACCCTTCCTTAGAAAATTTGTGCTAGTATTTTTTGATCATATACTAATCTACAACAGGTCTTGGAAGGATCATGTTGAACATGTTGACAGGGTGCTCAAACTATTGCAGAAGAAACAATTATATGCAAAAAAATCCAAATGTTTCTTTGGAGTACAAGAGGTGGAATATCTGGGTCATATTGTATCTCACGAGGGTGTTAAAGTAGACCCTAACAAAATTAAAGCCATTAAGGAATGGAAAGTACCCACAACCATAAAGCAGTTGCGAGGATTTCTCGGGTTAACAGGGTATTATCGCAAGTTTGTTAAGAATTATGGGAGAATAGCAGCACCTCTAACAACACTATTGAAGAAAGATGCATTTTCATGGACTCCTGAAGCAACTAAGGCCTTTGAACATCTTAAAGAGGCAATGTGCCTAGCACCGGTCTTAGCTACGCCAGACTTCACAAAAACCTTCATTGTGGAATGTGATGCCTTAGGAAATGGAATTGGTGCTGTTTTAATGCAGGAAGGAAGACCCATTGCTTTTGAAAGTCGTCCAATCAAAGGAAAGTATTTACAGAAACCTATTTATGAGAAGGAAATGTTAGCAATACTGCATGCACTAAAGAAATGGTGAACTTACCTAATGGGAAGACACTTCAAGGTAAAAAATAATCATGATAGTCTTAAACACTTTTTGGAACAAAGACTATCTTCAGAAGAGCAGCAAAAATGGGTCACAAAGATGTTGGGTTATGACTTTGAAATAATCTACAAAAAAGGAAAGCTTAATGTTGTTGCAGATGCACTCTCAAGAAAGAGTGAAGAGGTGGAAGCATTGCTTTGTGCCATTTCTATTATCCAACCAGATTGGATAACCGAAGCAAGAGATGAATGGAAGAAGGACAAAGATGTATGGACACTCATTCAAAAGTTGCAACAATATCCTAGTACATCTGATACATTTAGTTGGAAAAATGATTCCTTATGTTACAAAGATCGCTTATATCTTTGTAAGAATTCCCAACTAAAACAAAATATTCTTTTGGAATTGCACACTTCTCCTTTAGGAGGACACTCAGGATTTTTAAAAACTTACCACAGGGTGAAGAAATAATTTTTTGGGATGGCCTTAAATCTGATATTCAAAAGTTTGTGGCGGAATGTTTGGTTTGCCAGCAGAATAAAGTGGAAACAATTAAGACCCCGGGACTTCTACAACCTTTATCCATTCCAAGTCAACGTTGGGAGGAGATTTCAATGGATTTTATCACAGGTTTACCTAAGTCTGAAGGAAAGAGTGTCATTATGGTGGTAGTTGATAGACTTACCAAGTATGCACACTTTTGTGCATTATCTCATCCATTTAAAGCAAGTACAATTGCTACTACATTTATGGACACAATTCAAAAGCTACATGGAAACCCAAGGGTTATTGTGAGCGACAAAGATCTCATTTTTACTGGAAATTTTTGGACGGAGTTATTTTCTTGTTTGGGTACTCAATTAGCTCATAGCTCATCTTATCATCCTCAATCTGATGGTCAAAATGAGATAGTAAATAAATGTTTGGAAGGATATATTTGTTGTTTTTTATCTGATAAACAAACACAATGGGTCAAGTGGTTACCTCTTGTTGAATGGTGGTATAACACTTCCTTCCATACTGCAGAAAAAATGACCCCATTTATGGCACTTTATAAATATCATCCACTGTCCATCACATCATGTTTCAGAGAAAATTCGAAGGTTCAAGCAGTGGAAGATTACATCGAGCATCAACAAAAAGTTCTCCAGCTCTTAAAGGATAACTTGAATTTGGCACAAAATCGAATGAAACAATAGGAAGATCAACATCGCAGCGAGAGAAGTTTTGATGTAGGAGACTGGGTATTTTTACGGCTACAACCATAGAAACAAATGTCCCTCAAGCAAGCTAATAAGGATAATAAATTATCACCAAAGTACATGGTCCTTACAAGGTGTTGCAAAAGATTGGTACTATGGCATACAAATTGGAGCTTCCTGCTTCTTCACGAGTGCATCCAATTTTCCATGTTTCATGCTTAAAGAAGGTTATAGGTGAAAATATTCCAGTTCAAACAATATTGCCAGAACTTGATGAGGAAGGAAAAATTATATTGGAACCTAAAGCGGTCACGGAAACAAGAACTCGACAGCTACGAAATTGATCAATTTCAAAGTATCTCATCAAGTGGAAGAACTTACCCATTGAAGATTCTACATGGGAGGATGAGAATTCTATATAGAAGCATCCAGAGCTACTCAAGCATTGAGGACAACACTTTTTTGAAGGAGATGGGAATGTTATGTCCCTATATTACTATTATAGTCCCTTATTGTTGTTAGTGTAACCCCCTTATTGTTATTATTGTACCCCTTTAACCCCCATATTGTTATTATTGTGCCCTTAAATTATTATTGTTAGGTCGGCTAGGATTACATTATGGCCCCACTAAGATTACATTGTGGCCCCATGGACTCGTATATATAGAAAGGAGGTTTTGTAATTTGTATCATCTAAGAATTGTTCATTCATGTAATGTATTGGAGGTTGCCCCCTCGAAGTGGCTTATTTCTAAGGCGTTGATATCTCTTTTCTTCTATTTTTGGAGCTGGTTTCACAACACTGTATCTCTCCCAAACGATTTCGAAAACAATGTAAAAAAAGTTATATATGGTCTTGTTAAATACATTAGGTAAGTAGTTTTGATTTATACGCAAAATCTTGCTACAATTTGTTGTTGTACTTAATGACATGGTGTGTTAATTTACTTGTAATGTAATATATATTATGTTTTGTCCCAAAATAACCTTGCGTAATGATTTGCAGATGGTTTTCATTGAAAGAAATCTATCAAGATGAAATAAAGTATTGGAAGAGAGAAATTTGTCGGCTAATGTGTGAAATGCAAAACTATCTACCTCCAAGATTTTTCAATGCAGACGAACACTACTTGATACACCAAGTTGAGGAGATTGAAATGTGTGGACTAGTACACACAAGGTCAATGTTGATGGTGGAAAGACACTTGAAATCCTTGAAGGCTTTGGTTAGACAAAGAGCACGTCCTGAGTGTTCTATGGTGGAGGAATATGTGGTATATGAATCCATGGTGTATATTAGTCAGTATCTTCCTATATTAGTTGCGCCAGCTATGGATGTTGTGGATTGCATTTGGGATGTGAACTCCATCAAAAAATTTGAAGGGGAGCGCCTGTTGGGAAAAGGTAGAATGTGTTAGCGCTCAAATCTACCTTAGGCTAAAATAAGGTAAAACTCAAGGCTACATCAAACCACGCTCAACCTCGTAGCTAGCCCTACGAGGACAGGAGAGGGCTCTCTCCAGTCAATATCGATAAAATGAGTAATAGGGTGCGAGATGACTTAATATGGGAACTAATTTTAGGCTAGTAAATAGATAAGAAAAGGGGTTTTTTGATAAATGACAGGGTTTTCTGGGCTGCGTGGGATCAAGAACAGTATGAGCAAAGATCTAATCAAGGCACAGATTATTCCATAAGGCGAGATAGGTATGAGGTTTTAGATATCAATTTTGAAATAATATGGGATGAAAAGACTATTTAAAGAGCTGAAAAGGGCATTAATCAATGAGTCCTTTACAGACAGAAGAAAATTACACAAATACTGAACGCTCTTTCGAGGCAGAGCAAATAAATTGGATTCTACCTCCCTTACTGTAAATAATTCAGCTGGAAATGATAATGAATGAAACTATGAAACATTACAAAGACATATGAAACAGAATAAAAACATATGCTAAACCTTCACACCACAAGAATCTTACAAATCAGAGCTGTGCCATTTAATTATTTCTCTGTCAAACAACTGTACAATAAAACTCTGTATTTCTCTTCCACCAGCTTTCAGAACTCCCCCCTTACAAATAATTGGTAATACCATAAATAAACTCCAATGTTTGAAAACAAATCGATCCAAAATGAGGAGCTGTTTCAACTGAAGTCAAAAATAGAAAAGAGAATAGCCTTCTCCTTGAAATTCTCTAATGACTAACTAAAAGACTAAAAACTGGAGCGTAGACCCATTTTTATTACTAACTGAAGTCATAAATAGGAATACGAATCCTATTCTTCTGCTGCAGTCGACATCTTAGTTTAATTTTGGCTTTGACTTTGACTGCCACATCACATTTACCCTCTGATGAGAAATCCCAGGCCACTCTTTTCAGCGATACCACAATCAAGAACACGCTTAAGCACAAGGTGTTGTTCATAGTGACCGAACCATATATCTGTGAATAGGCAAGGGAGAGGTGCTGTTTACTCTTCTTGCTGGCAAACATAAAGGATGAGACAGCCTTACTGAAGTTCGTTGCAAAGAGAGATGAAACAAAGGATACGAAGAAGTTAGGCACGCCCGAAACAGTAGAGAACCGATCAATGGCATATACTAATGGGTCTGCAAAAATAGCTGCCATTCCAGCACCTATTGCAATCTTCAGAACTGCTCTAAATACTAGCTTTTTTGTCCCTAAGGTCTCTGTTTCCTCCTGTTCATCATGCTTTCCCTCTCCATCATCAGCATTTCTGTCCAGCAGAGCTTGAAGTGACAATTCAGCACCATTAGCTGCATGGCTGAGAATCCTGTCAACTAGTTTCCGTTCACCCTTATTTTACGCTTTTGACCATTTGATAGCACTTTTAATCCATCTTCTCATGCCTGCGATGAACTCTTCCTTTGTCAGTGCTCGATCTGCTTCAACTATGTCAAATTCAGACATCCGTTTGTCAACTACATTATCTGTTTCAATTCCATGTAGAGTTAAGGCATCTGGAAGGCCCAATCCAATAATTAATCCTCGGATTTCTGCTTCAGACAGCTTCTGGTCCTTATCTTTGTCAGCAAAATTGAATAACTTTCCAAGGACGTTCTCATCTGGAGATCCATCTGAGTTAAGGAGGCCACCCCATTTTTCATAAGAAAATTGAAATAATCTTTTGACAGAGAGAAATTGTTGATACCGTTCTCTTGCCATGGTTATCCTTCTCTCCTGGAGTCAAGGAGAGATTACCTGGTAGCTACAGTAGCCCAGCAGCCCAATTATGGCCAATATACAGCTTGTGACTTTGAACGAAAAAGTCACAGGGTAGCCAAATAACTTAGGGATTTGAACCACAAATAATGGTAATACACTAACAATCATGATCCATGCTGAAGTTTTTGTTTGAGAATCCATAGATATGCTAGTTCCATAAAGACTGAACTTCTTGGTGAGTGTGCGAGGTTTCATCATCATTTTGTCGTCGCCAACTTCTTGAAGATCACATTTTCCAGCTATTAAGCAACTACTCCATACAATGGTAAGCAGCATGACTATCGAGCCTGCCAGTAAGCCCATGCCGACTAGAAACCCGTCATCTGGTTTATGGTGCATGTTAACAAATGGAAGCCATCTGGTTTATAAAATCCCTATTTGTAAGTCGTGCAGCCCTCCAACTAAAATAGCCTTGGAAAATACAATGTTTCATGTGAGTGGGGAGTTAATCCATCATGTGAATGAAATTTCCGGCCATTAGGACCAACCCAAGATGTAGCTGCTTTTGTATCCGAGTCATGGTGATCATGGTGGTGGTCGTGAGAATGAGCAAGCCGCATTGTAATATCTTCAGAATCCAATGATCAAAGATCGCATGTGAATCATCTATATTGCCTTCATTGCAATTTCAAGAACCAGAGGATTCTGTCGGAGCTACTTTTCTGTGGCTTGCAAATGAGAGGTATACATTCCAGGCAAGAGTAATAACATTGGCTGTAAGAACCTGAAGTTGCTGTGGAACAACAAGGAATTTCAGGATCCAAATTTTCCAGTTGGAAGGAAAATGAAGTAACTTGGCACGAATTTGGCTCTGAGACTATATGGGTAGCGCGTTCACCCAACGCGTAGCGCGCTCCATATGCGTAGCTTCCTTGGTTTTTAACACTGGCTGGGGAGGTTATGTGCGTAGCGCGCCTCCTCTGCGCGTAGCGCGTTCTTCCAGCGCCTGTCCAGAACTTTTTAAAACACAACTTCGGCCTTCCACTTCACCATTTCGACTTCTGCCTTTGAGAATTTGTGCAAATGAATGATTTTTCATGACTTATATGTGAAGAAAAATATCCCATAAAATCAGATTTTATTTTAAATTTGCTCCATGACCCACTTTTATAATGTTTGGCACTTTGTCATTCTAATGCAATTCTGTCTTTGGCTCTCACTGTCTTTCTGAGTCTTGGACTGATGACACTTGGTTGTTTTTGCAGGGATTAGAGCTGCTGAAGCTGCTGCCATTGAAGAACTGTAAAACTTGAAATATTTTGACAACTTACCTATTTATTACAAAGACACATCTGATGATTTCTTCTTCAAAACAGGGTTTTGAAGAAGAATCAATCTCACATTATTGACGATGACATAAAAATAAAAACTTACTGAACCTTCCTCTAGTCTGCAGACATTTTTCGACATGTTTGAAGACCAATGACGAAGAACTGACAGGACCGTGTCTAACATTGGCTCCAATGGGGATGGCAACTCCTGCTTCTTGGAGGTGCCAAGAACTGGAGAGCTTTGGGAGAGCAGACAGTGCCTCCATCCATTGGGTGATGGAATCCATTATTTTGACAAATAGACTAAAGACTGATGACTCAACTTATTAACTGGAAAATCGACTCAAACTGACTCGATGCAAACTGAAATGACTGAATTAAAACAAAAGATTTTTGAAAAAGGCAGTAGTCCATCAAGCTTTAAAATCATGATGGAAACCACCTGCATACTGATGTGATATGTACAATCATGTGTAGTGTGCCTTCCAATGTAACCAATCCAGCAGATGGCTACACCCCAAATTTCTGCTCTTACTCTCCTTGAGCAGGCGGAATGATGAACCTGTAGGAAACTCAAAATAACCACTGAAAACAAAGCTTATGATAATGAACCAAGCAATATTTATCTTTTCTAATGCTTGCAGAAGAATGCTGAAGGGGTATTGAAAATCCTGAAGCACTGGCTTATCTGGAGATCCAGCTGCAAAAATGCAAGTATTCACTCCATTCTGATCTGAAAAAACATTTGATTTCTGAGGAATAGAAATGCACAAAGAGGTATCTGCCATCTGAGTGTTAGCTGTAGGTTCCTTGACCATGAGAAATTCTGGCATATATTCCTCAACTTCATGATCTAGGTCATTCTTAAACAAAAAACAATCTTCAAGATTATCAAACATGACAACCTTATCATCTTTGTGAAGGAAAAAATTATCTGTTTGTTGATCTACAAAACTGATTACAAGACAGTCCTCTTTTTCAAAAGAGGAAGAAGTTTCACCAACACTTTCCTGACTATGTGTGCACTGCAAATCTGCTGTAGCTTGGGCTGTAACAAGACCTCTCAAAAGTAGATCTATCTCATTTTCAGACAAAGGAGACAATGCTTTTTGTTTTCTTCTGCTTAAACAGTAATTATCTTCATATGACAGGGCATTCAAACTATCATTTATTACTGAGTTATTGAAATGAGATTTATCACTTACTTGCACAAAGATCTCATTTTTTTTTTCATGAACTGACTGGATTGCTTCTTCATGAAGGCTGTGTTCTAATGATGGACTGACAGTAGGACTGAGAACATTTGGATCCATTACTGTGTCTTTTGCATTCCAGATGATTTCAACAGCAGAGTTCTCTTTTATGGGCTTCAGCACAAGATATGCTTGGTCATCATGATCTGAATTTGAATCTGAAGTAGCTGAATGGACATTATCACAATCTGCAATCTGCATGTTGTCTTCTTCTGTGGGCAGATCTGAAATGTCATTCTCCCTTTCATTATTTTCAGCCATATGGCACTCTTCAACCTGTTGATCTTGATTCTGCTGCAAAATTTCCTGATCATCTTGATGGGTATCCTCTAGGTTCTCTTCATGTTGCTGAAATGGATTCTCATACAGAGCCTCCATGATCTCATCATCCATGAAATTATCATCTTCATGATATTTCTCTAGGCTTTCAATAAAAGTAGAAGCATGTTTGAAACAGTCATGAAATAAATTTAATGATGGATAAGATACTTGATATCTTTCAATGAACAGGGCATGAAAATACTTTAAACAATAAATACAGGCCAGCGACAAATTTTCATACCAAGATTGGGCTTCACCTTCAAGAGTGGCCAGGAATATCTTCATCAAGCAATCTTCAGGAAAATCCACTTTTAACTTGCGAATATGCATGTGAAATCTAACTAAATGTAAAGCAGCATCCTTCTTACCATCATCGTTAAACGTAGGCAGATTCCTTGACCAATCTACCTTGGGCATCTTATTCGGAAAACCTGGAATGTGATCTCGGCTCATGGGAGCATACCTTCTCGTGATTCGGTCCATCTTGAAAATATTAAAGCTACTGATCTCCCTGCAGTGAGGTCACCATGAGGCATCGATTTCTGGATTTTTCAGTGAATGAAGTCGCCAGGTGAATGATTTTAGCCTTGCGGTGTCTGACTGCTGTCCACCATCAACAATTAGATCTAAACTTTGTTATCCTGTACCGGGGAAAACTTCCCCAGTATGGTCGCCACTATGTTAGCGCTCAAATCTACCTTAGGCTGAAATAAGGTAAAACTCAAGGCTACATCAAACCACGCTCAGCCTCGTAGCTAGCCCTACGAGGACAGGAGAGGGCTCTCTCCAGGTCTATCTCGATAAATTGAGCAGTAGGGTGCGAGATGACTTATAATTGATACTGATTTTAGACTAGTAAATCGATATGGAAAGGGGTTTTTAATAAATGATTGGGTTTTCTGGGCTGCATGGGGCAAAGACAGCAAGAGCAAATATCTAATCAAAGGCACAGATTATTCCATAAGGTGAGATAGGTATGAGGTTTTAGCAATCAATTTTGAAATAATATGGGATGAAAAGACTATTTAAAGAGCTGAAAAGGGCATTAATCAATGAGTCCTTTACAGACAGAAGAAAATTACACAAATACTGAACGCTCTTTCGAGGCAGAGCAAATAAATTGGGTTCTACCTCCCTTACTGTAAAGAATTCAGCTGGAAATGATAATGAATGAAACTATGAAACATTACAAAGACATATGAAACAGAAGAAAAACATATGCTAAACCTTCACTACAAAGAATCTTTAAAATCAAAAAGCTAGCCATTAATTATTTCTACGTCAAATATTTGTACAATAAAGCCTAGTATTCTACACGAAGCTTTAAGAACTCCCCCTTACAAATCATTGGTAATACCTGTAATAAACTCCAATGTTTGAAAACAAATCGATCAAAATGAGAGCACAATTTCATGAGGTCAAAAATAGAAAATAGAACAGCCTTCTCCTTGAAACTATCTAATGACTAACTAAAAGACTAAAAACTGGAGCGCAGACCCATTTGTATTACTAACTGAAGTTATAAATAGGAATATGAATCCTATTCTTCTGCTGCAGTCGACATCTTTGTTTAATTTTTTCTTTGACTTTGACTGCCACATCACATTTACCCTCTGATGAGAAATCCCAGGCCACTCTTTTCAGCAATACCACAATCAAGAACATGCTTAAGCACAAGGTGTTGTTCATAGTGACCGAACCATATATCTGTGAATAGGCAAGGGAGAGGTGTTTTTTACTCTTCTTGCTGGCAAACATAAAGGATGAGACAGCCTCACTGAAGTTCGTTGCAAAGAGAGATGCAACAAAGGATACGAAGAAGTTAGTACCAAAACGTTAGAGAACAGGTGATGGCATCTACTAATGGGTGCCAACGAAAATAGGCGCCATTCCGGCACCTATTTCCAATCTGAGGCCACTCTAAATACTAGCTTTTTGTCCCTAATAGTATACATTTCCTCCTGATAGTCATCTTTCCCTCTCCATCTACATCAAACATTTACGCTCTAAGCGAGCTTAGTGACAATTAAACACCATTAGGCGCATGGTGAGAATCCTGTCATTTGGTATTCGTTCACCCCTATTTTGCGCTTTTGACCATTTGATAGCACTTTTAATCCATCTGCTCATGCCTGCGATGAACTCTTCCTTTGTCAGTGCTCGATCTGCTTCAACTATGTCAAATTCAGACATCCGTTTGTCAACTACATTATCTGTTTCAATTCCATGTAGAGTTAAGGCATAAGGCCCAATCCAATAAGTAATCCTCGGATTTACGCGGACAACTTACGGTACCCATCTTTGTCAGCAAAATTGAATAACTTTCCAAGGACGTTCTCATCTGGAGATCCATCTGAGTTAAGGAGGCCACCCCATTTTTCATTAGAAAATTGAAATAATCTTTTGACAGAGAGAAATTGTTGATACTGTTCTCTTGCCATGGTTATCCTTCTCTCCTGGAGCCAAGGAGAGATTACCTGGTAGCTACAGTAGCCCAGCAGCCCAATTATGGCCAATATACAGCTTGTGACTTTGAACGGAAAAGTCACAGGGTAGCCAAATAACTTAGGGATTTGAATCACAAATAATGGTAATACACTAACAATCATGATCCATGCTGAAGTTTTTGTTTGAGAATCCATAGATATGCTTGTTCCATAAAGACTAAACTTCTTGGTGAGTGTGCGAGGTTTCATCATCATTTTGTCGTCGCTAACTTCTTGAAGATCACATCTTCCAGCTATTAAGCAGCTACTCCATACAATGGTAAGCAGCATGAATGTCGAGCCTGCCAGTAAGCCCATGCCGAATAGAAACCCGTCATCTGGTTTATGGTGCGTGTTAACAAATGGAAGCCATCTGGTTTATAAAATCCCTATTTGTAAGTCGTGCAGCCCTCCAACTAAAATAGCCTTGGAAAATACAATGTTTCATGTGAGTGGGGAGCTAATCCATCATGTGAATGAAATTTATGGCCATTAGGACCAACCCAAGATGTAGCTGCTTTTGTATCCGAGTCATGGTGATCATGGTGGTGGTCGTGAGAATGAGCAAGCCGCATTGTAATATCTTCGGACTCCATTGATCAAAGCTCGCATGTGAATCATCTATATTGCCTTCACTGCAATTTCAAGAACCAGAGGATTCTGTCGGAGCTACATTTTTGTGGCTTGCAAATGAGAGGTATACATTCCAGGCAAGAGCAATAACATTGGCTGTAAGAACCTGAAGTTGCTGTGGAACAACAAGGAATTTCAGAATCCAAATTTTCCAGTTGGCAGGAAAATGAAGTAACTTGGCACGAATTTGGCTCTGAGACTATATGGGTAGCGCGTTCACCCAATGCGTAGCGCGCTCCATATGTGTAGCTTCCTTGGTTTTTAACACTGGCTGGGGATGTTATGTGTGTAGCGCACCCTATATGGGTAGCGCGCCTCCTCTGCGCATAGCGCGTTCTTCCAGCGCCTGTCCAGAACTTTTTAAAACACAACTTCGGCCTTCCACTTCACCATTTCGACTTCTGCCTTTGAGAATTTGTGCAAATGAATGGTTTTTCATGACTTATATGTGAAGAAAAATATCCCATAAAATCAGATTTTATTTTAAATTTGCTCCATGACCCACTTTTATAATGTTTGGCACTTTGTCATTCTAATGCAATTCTGTCTTTGGCTCTCACTGTCTTTCTGAGTCTTAGACTGATGACACTTGGTTGTTTTTGCAGGGATTGGAGCTGCTGAATCTGCTGCCATTGAAGAACTGTAAAACTTGAAATATTTTGACAACTTACCTATTTATTACAAAGACACATCTGATGATTTCTTCTTCAAAACAAGGTTTTGAAGAAGAATCAATCTCACATTATTGACGATGACATAAAAATAAAAACTTACTGAACCTTCCTCTAGTCTGCAGACATTTTTCGACATGTTTGAAGACCAATGACGAAGGACTGACAGGACCGTGTCTAACAGAATGAAGAAAGTGAGAGGTAAAATATTTATTATATATAATGCATATAATGTTTCAATTTTGTACTTCATGTATATGATCATATTAATTTAAGTCTTATTATTTCATCATTTATTAATTAATATATTTACCATGGTTATAAGTTATATTTAATATTGGTGAATTATTGTTTTTTTATTTAGGTGCTCAAGATTATGAGGCACTACTTTTATACATTTCAAACAATCTCGAGTGGATGAGTGAATTGATTGAAATATGTAAAGAACGTAAGTACGGTAGGTTATCATGGCCAATACTGTCTGAATTAGTTAGAGAAGCTTATCATAGTGGAGAAGGAAATGTTACAAACATGGAAATTGATTTAGCATATGGTTTGAAAGATATAAAGGTAAGAAATTAATTCACCTATTTTATTCAGGACTTATTTTATATTATATTTATAATGTGACAACATGTTTGATTTTTCAGATAATTTTCAAGCTGTGTAAATATATGATTAATTATTAATTGAGAATGCATCTTTTTCATGTTTGGCATATTTCAGTTGAAACGCCACAAGGCTATGTAGTGAAATGGTCGTAAATTTTGCATCAAAAAGTTGGATGATAACAGGAAATATTATGATAATGGGATAACAGCAGTATTCCAGGTCACTAATGTTTCCTCCAGGATTGAAAAACATCCTCGAGAATATGAAAATATATATTATGGGGTTTTAGATGATATAGTTGAGTGTGACTTTAATTCCTTCAAATTAGTTTTGTTCAACATCAAATGGTATAGGCTATGAATGAATGTACATGATGATGAAAAAACTCTTATTCAACACGACAATGGATTTCGAATGGTTAAAACATCACAGTTTGAAGCAGGAAAAAGTCGCTATGTTTTTCCAAGCCAATGTGAACATGTATTTTAATCAGAGGTTCAAGGTGAGAACAGATGGTCATTTTATATTATATATGATTCAAGAGGAAGACCAATAGAGTATAATGTAGAGGAAGAATATGATATTGATCAAGAAGAGGATGATGCAGTGGCAGATGAGTAGGAATATGCATTGACATACGAAGAATATAGAGAAGATGAACCAAGCATAGGAGACGATGCAACAATTATTGATGATGATGTCGATGAGGATATTCTTGAAAATTACATAATTGATGACGATTTCGATGAGGATATTCTTGAAAACGACACAATTGATGATGATGATGACATGGTTGATCATTTCAACACCATTTCTGAATCATATGTTGGTATAGATGTCGATCAGTTGGATGAAGATCAAGAAGATACATAAGAAGAATGACATAGATGTTGTGTTTGGGTATGAGCTGGTATGTTATAACTTTATATTTTAATATGTATGAATTATTGTCTTTAAATAATTTACTAATTATGTGGGTTTATTACATTTTTTTGTCAAACCAACAAATAATGGCCATACTAGTGTACAGGCTAAACTAAATTTATGTGTTTATACAAACACATGAAATTTTTGTTTACGACCTTTATTAATTTTTGGTTTGTTTGTATTCTATTTCATAGATTGGGTATTGGGGAAATGAGAGTGATGTGAGGGAGATGGGAGGGGCCATATGAGCTTCCACCTTCACGTGGTTGGCCCTATTCAGTAGAGAATAAATTATTATTGAAACCAAGAGAAGCTCATTCATCTTTATTTGCATCATCATAAATGTCATCATTGTTCTCAGATTATTGCAGCGCCGAAATTGTTGAAATTTTTAGAAAATATTAGGTCTGATGACATGATATTACCCTGCACCATTATCTTTATAAGCCAAGAGTGAATTGTGAATGGGGCCAACACTGTTTTTTTATCAAATTGTTACTGTATGCAGTAAAATTTGACATGGACAGACTCCTCACATGACTTGACGATACAGGGGCTGGGTTTCCAGACTCAAAGATGACTCACAAACCCAATATTATAAATATATATTTAGTTGAATATCCTTTAGTTTCATCATTACTTAATCCTAATTAACCGAGTGGTGAGACATTAAAAATGCCTAATTAATCATGAAATTAAACAAGGATGGATATGATAGGGAAAAATCTAAACCCCTAACCCATTTAACCCCCTAAACCATAAACCTCTAACCCCTTAACCCCTAGCCCCTTAAAACCATAATTCCAAACCCCTAACCCATTTAACCCCCTAAACTCCTAAACCCCTAAGTGAATCGAGTGGTAGGATTACAACAATGAGATTTGGTGGGTAAGTGGTTTTATCTACGAATGGATGGCTCTTAGATGGCGTCCTGGGTTAAAGAACATTGATACCCTATTCTTAAGTACTCTCCTCTTTTCAACATTTTATGCAATCTATGGTTGTGATTCCACTTTATTAATAATGGAAATGTTGCAAATATTTTGGGATCATATTGGGTTCATGGTTGTGGTTTCCTCTCTCTATATCATGGACATGTGGGATTTGATTCATACCTGGAATTACCACGAAAGAGATTGGTTTCAAGCTAAAATCCCTGGCTTACCACTCGTATTTTGGTCCTGTGAATCGCTAATGATGATCAAAAATTTCATTGGTAAATTTTCTTTCCTGGTGGAATCAAGCCTATTATAGAGAGATAAACATATCACATGGATTTTGGTGGAGGTGGACTTCACTACTGGCCTTCATGTAGAGGTGGATCTCAATTAGGGTGGCTTCTCTACTAGGCAACGAATTGACTATAGAGTTGTGTGAGGGCGGTCGTGTCAAACATCTTAAGTTGTGACCGTCTGTGTGCCTTGTGCATGAATTCGTGCGGCCCATTTTCCGTTTGCTCCTTGGTGTCTTCATTCGGGCGGATTAGGTCATATGAGAGTGGCTATGTTAAAAATTCTAAGTTGTGATCGCCTGTGTACCTTGTGCACATTTGTGTGACCCATTTTTCGTTTCCTCCTTGGTGCCTTCGTTCATGCGGGTCGGGTTGGGTAGTGCCGTGTGAGGGCACCTGAGGAAACGCATTCGGGTGGGTCATTTCAGGTCAGGTCATGTGAGGGCATCCAAGGAAATGCATTCGAGTAGGTCGGGTTGGGTTAGGTCAGGCCGTGCTGTTTGAGGGCACCCAAGGAAATGCGTTTGGGTGTGTCGGGTCAGGTCAAGTCATGTGATGGTGCCCAAGGAAACGCGTTCAGGTGGGTCGGGTAGGTTCGAGTCGGGTCATGTGAGGGCGCCCTAGGAAACACGTTCATGTGGGTCAGGTCCAGTCATGTGAGGGCACCTAAGGAAACATGTTCGGGTGGGTCAGGTCGGGTCGTGCCGTGTGAGGGCGCCCAAGGAAACACATTCAGCCGGGTCTGGGCGGGTCGGGTCAGGTCGTGTGAGGGCGCCCAAGGAAACATGTTTGGGTGGGTCGGGTCAGGTCGGGTCGTGTGAGGGCACCTAGGGAAACACATTCAGGCGGGTGAGGTCGGGTTAGGTCATGTCGTGTGAGGGTGGTCATATAAAAAATTCTATGTTGTGACCACCCATGTGCCTTGTGCATGTTTGTTTGATCTATTTTCTATTTTCTCCCTCGTGCCTTCGTTCGGGAGGGTCGAGTCATTCTGTGTGAGGGCACTACAGGAAACGTGTTCAACTCGAATCGTGTGAGGGAGGCCATATAAAAAATGCTAAGTTGTGACCGCTCATGTGCCTTGTGTACGTTCGTGTGAACTGTTTACCATTTTGTCCCTCGTGGCTTCGGCGTTTGAGCGGGTCGGGTCGGGTCGGGTCATGCCGTGTGAGGGTGCCCAAGGAAATGGGTTCGGGTGGGTCGGGTCGGGTCGGGTCGTGCCGTGTGAGGGTGCCCAAGGAAACGCGTTCGGGTGGGTCAGGTCGTGTGAGGATGCCTAAGGAATGCTTCTAGGTCGGGTTGTGTGACGACGCCTAAGGAAACACATTCGGGCATGTCGGGTTGAGTCGTGCCATGTAAGGCCGCAAAAGGAAACACGTTCGGGCTGGTCGAGTCGGTTCGTGTCATGTGAGGGCACCCAAGGAAACGCGTTTGGGCGGGTCGGGTCGGGTCAGGTTGGTCGTGTGAGGGTGCCCAAAAAAATGCATTAGGGCCAGTTAGTTCGAGTCATGTGAGGGTGACCATATCAAAAATTCTAAGTTGTGACCACCCATGTGCCTTGTTCACGTTCGTGTGACGAATTTTCCGTTTTCTCCATTGTGCCTTCGTTTGGGCGTGTCGGGTCATGCCGTGTGACGGTGCCTAAGGAAACACGTTCGGGTCGGGTCATGTGAGGGAGGCCGTATAAAAAATGCTAAGTTGTGATCACTCGTGTGCCTTGTGCATGTTCGTGTGACCCATTTTCTTTTTTCTCCCTTTTGCCTTCATTTGGGCGAGTTGGGTCGTGTGAGGGTGCCCAAGGAAACACGGTCGGGTCGGGTCAAGTCATGCCATTTGAGAGCGCTCAAGGAAATGCGTTCGAGTGGGTCAGGATGGGTCAGGCCATGTGAGGGCACCCAAGGAAATGCATTGGGGTCGAGTCGTGTGAGGCCGCCCGATGAAACACGTTCAGGAAGGTTAGGTCGGGTCGCGATGTGTGAAGGCGCCCATGGAAACACATGCGAGTTGGTTGGATCGGGTCGTGTCATGTGAGGGTGCCCAAGTAAATGGGTTCGGGCTGGTTGGTTTGGGTCGGTTCATGTGAGGGTGCCCAACGAAATGCGTTTGGGTGGGTCGGGTCAGGTCGGGTCGGATCGTGTGAGGGCGGTTGTATAAAAACTGCTAAGTTGTGGCCGCCCATGTTCCTTTTCCATGTTCATGCGACCCGTTTGCTGTTTTCTCCCTTTTGCCTTCGTTCGGGTGAGTCAAGTCGTGCCGTGTGAGGGCGCCCAAGGAAACACATTGGGTTGGGTTGGGTCATGTCGTGTGAGGGCGGTCATATAAAAAATGCTAAGTTGTTACCGCTCGTGTGCCTTGTGCACGTTCATGCTACCCATTTGCTATTTTCTCCTTTATGTCTTCGTTCGGGTGGGTCGGGGTGGGTTGTGTGAGGGCGCCCAACATTTTTATCACGACCATGATAAAAACCCCTCATACTTAAAAATAAAAGTTAATAAACTTATTTTTCATGTACACAGAGTTTTCATTGTCAGACAGTCATGGCAGGATGTGCGTAGGTTGGGAATTTTCATTGTCTTGAGGTTTTCGAAGCTTAGGACTTTTCATCATAGTTACCAAGTTAAAATTCGAATTCGAGTCTGATTCGATATGAAAAAAATTCAACTGCTTAAAATTCAATACGGAAAAAATTTGGGAGTACACATCTTAGCAATACTTAAATAATTTTTTTTTCTAATATTTTAAAAAGTTGAAATATAGAAGATAATAATGAAAAACTCGAAAACATGTTAAAAATTGTTCTTATATACTAAAAAAAATGCATAGTTTTACATTAGAATAGGAGATTGTGAGTGTTGCATCACTATTCAAACTATGTGCATTACTTCTACCCTTGTTATGTTAAGCTCTAATTCCACCATTAGTGTGATGTCACATATATTATAAGCTTAACTAATGTAAATAATACCAATAGAACTTAGATATAATAACCATATTAATTAGGGAGATAACGATATGGGAATCATAACATAAGCTAGAAATAGGTAATGTTTTACAACTATAATGTTAATCCATATACACAATTAAATGCATTATATAATGTGTAATATAAAATAAAAAAAATAATTAACATATTTTCGTTCTGGCGGGCCATAGTTTCTTTGCCATACTAGTTTAACTGGACCTTTCTTCGTGGCCCCTTTTCATTTGCCTTTGAAATTGGCCACAAAGGCCTGCTCGGAACCCTCTGTCTTAGTGTTTCTCCTGAACTGTTTCTTCCATCCCTCCTGCTGTAAGAGATTGTTGCAAAGCTCTCCAAACTTCAGGTAAACCCAGAAAGAAAGGTTCCCCTTATTTTTTTGTAGGACCAGCCAATAACCCCTTACCATGAACTTTGACCGGTTGGAAACCCGAGCATATGACCTAGAAAGAATTACCCAGAACTCAGGTGAGAACCCCCTGGAGCTATTGGAGGATCTTGGACTAGTGATTTTTGTGGTTAGATTGGGGCTTGATCACGGGGCCACAACCTCTACCAATTCGAGAGAGGTATTTATCCTACCTTTTGCACAATTTCCCAATTTTATTTGCAATTCTGTCTCGCTGAAGTTTATTGTAAGAAGGTTGTGAATGGTGCTTGTATATTTATGTACGATTTCAATTCCTGTAAAACACATCATACATTATTTCTTGGAAAACCCTTAGAATTTATTTGTCAGGGTATTTATGGTTGTGTAACATTTGAGAAGAGGTTCGAGGGCTTGTAATTCTTGCAATGGCAGATGAGAATTCTCGGCGGACAAAGTCGGGTATGAACACATGTATGGTTGCAGAGGAGATAGGGTTTAGAGTGATGATTTTGTGCAAATGTTGTGTTTCATGTTCAAATCATCCTGATATCCTGAATGCAAGTAGTGGAACCCTAAAATTTATTATGGGGTTTTGAATCACATCGATGAACCCCAGAATAAATAAGTGAAGGCAACAGAGAAGACAGGGCCTTTCCTTTCTTGCCCTGCATTACTGTAAGGTTAACCTGCCTTGCCTTATTTATTGATCGATTTCCAATGCCTTCACGGATGCCATAATGGAAAGCCCCTACACTACAAGGAAAATAAACTCTATCAGAGGTTATAACAAAGGTTTTTAGTGTTATAAAATTGGCCAAAATTGTCAAAAAAACATTTTCTACAACATCCATTTTCGGTAACCGATGTTTTGGCGAAGCTTCTAATGAAATTTCAACACAAATAAAAAAAACTAGGCGGCCGAAGGTTGTTACGAATGTTTTTCTCATCGGTGCGCTAATCAGGTGTCAACGCACTGGTGCATTTTACAGTGAACACAATGGTACTATAAACCTACCAAGCACCAGGATGGAAAACACATTTAGGAAGCCCTGAGGCGTTTAGCAATGTCTCGATGCATGTCAGCCAGATAGTTGCCCCGGGGTGGTCGAAGGTGCATGCGCTGGGTCGTTAAGGTCTAAAATCGCACTGGGCGCATTGTAGGTGATACGACACACCGAGAAGTTTTAATTGGTGTTGGTCTTTGTGTGGTGCCCATAGGTTGTATCAATGCATCGGAATAAACACACCGACGTGCAGTATCACACAAATGCACCGAGCGTTTTATTTGGTATTGGTATTTGTGCAGTGCCCATAGGTCGTATCAACACACCAATGAGTAGTCTCACATAAACACATTGGTGTGCAATATCACACAAATGCACCGAGCGTTCTAATTCGTATTGGTATTTGTGCAGTACCCATTGGTTGAAACGTGACGATGCGCAATATCATACAAACACACATGTGCATAGTAACTAACATGCACTGGTGTTCATTCTGTATTTTTTAGAAACATCGACCCGTGACAATGTAATTATTGTGATTTTTTAAAATTCATTATTCATCAAAATTCGACACATATCTTATAACAATGTTCATATCAATGAAATTTTTATTAGTGCATTTGAATGTGATGTTTGGATTAATTTGTTATGTCATATCATAATTATTGTGATTTTTTAAAATTCATTATTCATCAAAATTCGACACATATCTTATAACAATATTCATATCAATTAAATTTTTATTAGTGCATTTGAATGTGATGTTTGGATTAATTTGTTATATCATATCATCAGATTTCACATCTCTTCGTTATAATATTTAATCATCCATATATTTAATCAATGGTGTTACATTTGACAACGACAATGGAAAACACAATAGAATAAATTAAAACATATTTTATTATATATATATAAGACACTCTTTGTCATACAAAATGGGACAATTATTGGTATCCATCTGTCTTTCAATTGGGACATTATGTCCATTACATTAAACAAAATGTCTGATTTCACAGATAAATATTTCAAAAAATACAACGCCTTACTTTGATATCCAAACATATTGATCATGATTCTTCGCTTGAACTACTGTCACTGCTCGAGCTACTTCCATGCCTTGGGTTATTTTGAGGAATGTTTTGTTCACGGTGTTGATTGTTTTCTTCTTTTTCACCTTCCATCTACAAACATAAAAATAAACTGTAATGAGTGTATATACATTGGTGAGAATAATGAAAATTGAAATATTAAATAATATACATCAATGTAAATCGAAAAGAAATGATGTACCATAGCAAGAATTGAATCATGAACCATACACATTCTTTCAAAACCAAATTTCATGCCATATTTCAACATTTCATTTGTTGGCGCAGTTCCATTCTTTGTGTCCTGCAAGTTTTATACCCCATAAAAAATCATATATTTAATATAAAAGATTTTTTTGTTCTATTAATTATAGATGGAGCTAAGTAAAACAAGATTGATAGATGCTTACAAATTCCACAATTAATTTCTGATATGCCAACATATACTGAAAACCCATATTTAACCCAATTTCAATCAATTCGTGTGATGGTTCTTTTTTGTATGTTAGCACCTGTTTGAAGACATTCAATGATGATTGTTGTAAAACAACTTAAAATATACAAAAATGAAATCTAGTTAAGTTATAAGGAAGTAAAATTACTCACAAACTTAGATATCAACCCTTTTCTTCCTTGTCATCCTATTTTATGTGTTGAATGGGTTCCATTTTCTTTTGTTTTTTGCAAGAAAATATTTGAAAATTAATATTTAATGCTATATTGTTTATTTATTGTACCTAATCGAAAAATTCAATGATTACATATTAGATTTGAAGCATGTTGTTGTTGATATGGCTCCTCGTGCGATGCAATTATGTCCATTTATTTGACCATCTCCTTGTACACCTTTTTGGACATTCCTACTGGCATATTTGTGATATCAACTTGTTCATCCTTTGAGATTTTCATAATCTTCCTGAAAATGTAACATAACAATAAACTATTTAATTTTTATATTGATATATGAAAAGTAAATATAACAAAAGTGATATTTATGAATGATTGCTTTCTAGTAATATATACATATAATTATAGAAAAACATTTAAGGGAATAAGAATTTTTCAATCCTTCTTTTTTGTTGTTGTACATTTTTGCTATTAAAAGTCTGACATGTCTCATTGATCAATTCTCTGGAAACTCATCCTGTAGTTTAGATAAAATTTGGCTCTTGGAATCATTGGATTGATTTTTGTATTGTAAGTGGAAATAACGTCTATACATTCGTTCCACTAGATCCCTCAAAGTTTTGTAAAAGTGTTTCCCCATTTCGTTAACCTCCAACACCACTCCAGATGAGCTAAGGTGCAATTCATTTTCATTCGCATGTTCGATTTTTTTTCTTTTCTTAGAAAAAAATTCATTTTTCTGAGTTGCGGGTCCCTGTAGAACATTAAAAATATGTGAATAACTAGATTATTTGAATCATGTTATATAATATTTTAAAGTATATTATTAATGAAAATTAAAAAAAGAAACTCATATTGGATCAATAATATTTTTTCATTCACCTGATTTATCCTTCTGCAATTTTTCCATGTAGATTTTATGCTCTTCTGGTCCTAGATTAGAAATAATCTTATCGAGCTTCGTCATTTTGTGGCTCTGAATAATACACAGTAAACAATACATATTATTTAAACTTACATATAGTTCAAAAATATTAATTTTTGTAAAGAATTTACAAAAAGCTTTCATTTTTTTCTTTTCTCGATGTGCTATCAATATTTTTGTTGCTTAATCTCTTGTTATCCATTTCTTTATCAATATGAAACCTTTACCATACCATTCATTAATATATTTTATAAATAAATCACAAAAATTCAGGTAAAAAAACAAAAAACAAGAAAACGGTGCACTTTTCAAGCGTTACGCACGGACATCGGTGCGACGTGTTGTTATAAATGCACCACCAAAACAGTAGAAACACCATATGGGCTCTTTGTCAACAAGGATAACCGATGTGTTATATGTTAGCCAATGCACTGATTAACACAAACAAATTAATTAAAATACTCTAGTATTAGTTTTTGTAGCATATGATGTCGTGGAGGGGTAGTGCGACATGTTCTTATAAACACACCGAGAAAATAGGGGACCACCGTATGGTGCTCTCTGTCAACAAGGAGGCCCGATGTATTGTAGGTTAACTGGTGCACCAATTAACACATAAATAAAATAATTTTTTTTTTTGTCAAATGTTACGTGCATGGTGCGCTATAATGAAATAGCTCACCGGTGCGCTATTTTACATAGGGCGCATGAATTAAAAAAAAATCCATTTTTAAATTTCTTTTATCAAACAGTACATGCACGGTACATTATGGTAAAATAATGCACCAGTGTGTTATTTTACATAGGGTGCACCGATTAAAAAAATTCTTTATTTTAAAAATTCACGCAAGGGCTGACATGGATTAGGATCCGACTCTACAAGTCGTCTCGTGGGTTAGATGTCATATATATATATATATATATATATATATATATATATATATATATATATATATATATATATAACAATACAAACCCTATAATTCTAAAATGAAAATCCCTAATTCTAAAGTCAAAGAAATAATAAGGAGCAAGGGAAGAAACAAAAAGAATCAAGGGTTTAGCGTAAGAATGATTTTTTTTTTCTTTCTTTTCCTGAAAATGAACAGTAAAATTTAAATTTTTTACTTACCATGTATTAAATCAAACATAAAATGTGAAAAAATGATTATTATAGTAAAATTTAATCACCAGATGGTTTGAAATTCTATGCTACAGGGTTTGAATAACTAGAGGTTTGGAATTCTGATTATCTGAATAGTTATGTTCGAAAGTATTTCACTGCTCCACAATGCTCTTGTGCTCTCTTGCTCCAGGTATGTCTCTCGTGCAAATCTTTCCCTAAATTTTTTTTCAAACATAATGAAATAATGAAATTTTTTTACTATTTATAGAATTGCTTTATGAAATTAGGTTTTCGAAAATAATTTTCCGCCCATTTTTCAATTTACCACTTTTTTCACTTTAAAAAAATAAAGTTGCACTTTTTTTATTTGCGGCTATTCAGCATTGGTGCGTCAATTTGAAACACAACACTGGTGCACCGTAGCTAAAATGCACTGATGTCGTTAACTGTACATTAGCACCAATAAGAATAAGTCCATTTTTGAGGCACCAAAATTACTTTAGGTTTGTACACTAAAATTTATTGTTGATTTTGCTCAAATTCAGGGAGAAAATATCATAATTATATTGATGGAAAATTATTTAAAATCCAACTCGTTACATAATATTTCTCAAAGTCCCTCACGAAGTTCTCCCTATCCATCTCGAGACGTAATATTTACTTCATATTTTATTTATATTTTTATTATCTAATTGAATTTGTGTTTTTTATCCATGTCAAGAAACTTAATAAAATTAATGTATACAAAGTTGCAGGTTCATGCAGATTCATAATCGAGTTTAGATGCATGAAATATTCAAACAACTCGAAAATGTCGGAAGCTTTTATCAAGAGCAGCATACCACAAGGCACATTTGGTAGATGAAAATGGACAGCCGCTTCGCCCTGTCAATTGTAACATTGCATCTTCTAGCCACAACCCTAGGACAATGATGGTAATAATAATTTTTTGGTATATTAATGTAATTATTTCAACGTCAAACCAATTAATCATGCATTGTCGACGTGCTTACTAATTGATATCATAGATTTTGTACTAATAATGTTCAAATATATTTTTTGAAATTATTAGGATTCTAGTGATGATGAGTGACCTACCTACCATCTTTCGTTGCACCCCACGACAATGTCAAATCAAGAGAAGGCTGAATTAAGAGAAAAAATCAGAGAAGAACGATACCAAGAATGGTTGAATCAACCACCTATTCAATTCCCACTATGTCTAGATTCACCAATTAGGAATGACTACAACAATAGTAGTTCTTCACAAGCTGGCAATGGAGGTAATCAAATAGAGGTTGGTATGGATGATAAATTAAGGGGTACGACTGCCGTGGAGACAATGTTGTTAGTTGCATTCCAGAATGATGATCAGCTAGGGGATGATGCTCATATCGCTGATACCTTTTTTCGAAAGCCTTAAATTTTCTTCCACCACCCCTCTCTTTCGACCTAATGGTCAATCAAAGTCTACCCAGTTGGGGGCAACGATGTTACTGTACAACTTGAAAGCAAATTTTGGCTTTTCAAATGCATGTTTCTTAGAAATTTTGAGGTAAGTGACCATAGAGTCCTCCCTTATATTTTGAGAAATATAATCACACAATGAACATTACACATGGTCAATTTTATGAACGTTAATAATTATAGTGGCATTAATGTACATTTAATATTTTCCATGATCACCAACTACATGTTATTCAAAGATAAGTTTCTTCCGAGTGATAATGTATTTTCCGATAGCTGCGGAGGAAAAGAAATTGTTAAAAATGTTGGGTGTTGAGTACATATCATATCATGCATGTCCAAATGATTGTATTCTATATAGATGATAATATGCAGACAAAGAGATATGTCCGAAATGTGGGGATGACAGGTCTGATAAATAAAAAAAGAAGGGTAAATCATGTGGTCCTCTTTTAATATATTGAGGCACATGCTTATAATCCCACGGATTCAAAGGCTCTTTCGTTGCAGAGAATTAGCTATGTTGCAGGGATGGCATGACTCACTGTTGTGTAGATTAATCCGTCTTGCGGACAAGACCGATCTCTCTAGTACTAAAAGTAACTAGCAACAAACAGCCAATTATACTAATCTCTCTCTAAGCATACAAGATTCATAAAAATGTTATATAGGTGTAAGGCCTACCTTATGTCCAACGCTTGCTTGATCTCGTTGAAGTCCTTCCTGTGCACTTGAAAGAAAATTTCTCGTGAATCTGCAGTCACAAACAAGTAAAAAGATTACACAACACCTGTATAGACATTATTATAAACCATAATCATCATAATGATCAAGGAATTTATGAAATAAACCATGAATAGACAGTTTAATGAGAGAAATGAGTATATTTGTATTAACTTCAAATAAAGAAAACCTTTACAACCTGTGCCTTGATGTCATGCAGGTCCTCCTGAGGTCCGAAGCAGGAATCTCTTCTAATTTGACAAGCATTGCACTCTTTGAACCAAGACCAATAGAGGTGAGTGATTTAACCTCACAGAAAGTCTGAATCTCAACAACATTTAACTTCAAATATATTAAGCTTGAACTCCCTTTGAGGTTACCCAAGGCCTCTTTTTATAGTGGAAAAGAGGAGGTTTTCTGTTCCAAATATGAAGGGATAGAATCCTTCTTCAAAGGGATTAGCTCCTTACATCAAGGGGTTATCTCCATCAAGTGAGGGATGCATGAATCTTCTCAAAGCGCATCCATTCCCGAAAATTCCCATCTAGAATCTTCTAGAATTCATCTGAAATAAACTTTTTATCTTTACTTTCTCACCTTTTTGAATTTTACAGAGGTCCGCACCCATAACACAAAGAACGTGCGGTATGGTTCCTCAGGCAAGCTGAACTTTAGGTGTGGGACCACAGGAAATGAATAGAGAAAGTGCGATACCAATGTTTAGGGGATTTTTAGGAACTTTTCTCTGATTTTGACATGAGGAACTGATATGTTAGACTTGCAAAAGGAGGAAGTATGAGTAATAATGAGCTCATACTCATCGCAAAATATCAGGATAACAGTTTTTAGTGTAAAAAATTGCCCCCTAAAGTGAAAAGTCTGGAATAGATGAAGTTGTAGTCTGTCATATATGAAGAGTGCAGTACTTTATCATTTCAAAGATCATCCTGTGGACACCCCAGTCGGAACCTGTAAAAACATTCAATGCAATATATATACATATATATGTCATCACTGAGGTAGGCATTCCCATACTCAGATTAAAACTAACTAGAAACTAACTCAAATTGTTCTGATATAGGAATGATTTTAATATTACATCAATAGCGTAGAAACAGCATGGGCGCAACCATCTGTAATGAATAGTATACTGTATAATAATAAAATTCCTCGCAGCCTGGATGGTGGAAACTAGATCCAGGGTCTTGATTTCCGCATCTCGAACTAGTACGATTCTATCCATGTGAATAAATGTGTTGAAGTCGAACATGGTAGAAACCACTTGATTACTAGTCAATGATGTGAACTGTTAACAAGTGTGAGAGAAACCACCAGTAATGTCAATGGCTCTCAAAGTACCCAGTACAATCCATGAAATGTGAATGAATGAGATGAAGTCGAACATGTCACAAAATCATTCGATTGAAGGTCAATGATGCAACCTTTCGTCGAAAGCGAGAAACCTGCCATTGAGGCATGCAGATTTCAAGGTACTGACAATTTCTGGATCAACTTCCTAGATAATGTGCTGATGTCGATAGAAAGTGATCTGTTGTAGGCAAGCCCACAACACGAAATCATAGATCAAGTTTTGAAAATATATTGGCAAGGACTGACTCAGGGATGGTAAAAAATGGATGACAGATATTTTGCAGATGAATGGTTTATTTGAACTGTTCTCTTGAACACATAATGACACTGCATATGGCTTGGTAACAATTGACCCAAAGCTAATACCCAGAAACCGGCTGAAGACTTTCAATGTGGTTTGATTAACTGTTAGGCAAAGGATTTCCCAACCCAGGTGAATGAAAGTGTCGTGTTCAAGAGTGGTTGACTAAATTTTCGAAAAATTTAAAATATAACAAACACGCCCATTTTTCTCTCTTTTTCCCCCACCATTTCTGGCAAGTACCTCTTTATTTTTTACAAGCTTGAGGAGGATAACATTTGCTTGTTTATAAGCTCATCTTTTGGATGAGTCCAACTTAGTTTAAAATTCGAACCCTAAGAAGGAGTGGTTCGTTCCTGTTTAAAATTGAACAGGTCCTTTACTGTTATGTTTTAACGAGTCTAGTATAGGAGAAACTCGGTGTTTTTCAGTTTTAGAGAGTCAGAAGAAAAACTTAAGAAAACTCCGTGGGTGTACTTTTTCATAAATTTAGTCTCTCGAGCCTGAAAAAGGATAAAATAATGCGGGAGAGAACTCTATTGACCATAATTAGTCAACGTATACCTTTTTCGTAAATAGTCCATTTCAGTCCGTAAAAGGGGTAAACTTATACTGAAGGGACGACTGTTCATTTACTTTAACGAGTTCGAATAGTCAAGTACTCGGCAATATTTTCATGTTTAGAGAGTCTGAAAAGGGCTTAAAAGATAACTCCATGGTTTCGCTTTTTCTATAAGTTTGAATGAGTTCGAAAAAGGGATAAAAATGTACTCATATGGCCGACTTTCAATTTAATTTACGAGCAGGAAAAGACGGAAAGAACTCGGCATTTTTATATGTTTTACGAGAATGAAAAATAGCAAAATGATCTGGGGATTTTCATGAGTTTAACAAGTTTTGAAAATAATCAAAATTGACTCCAATGTTTCGCTTTTTCGTAAAATTTTTTAAAGAGTCCGAAAAAGTGATAAAAAGTATGCTCTTTGTTGAAAAACGATCAATTCTCCTGAAAAATCCAGTTTTTGCACAAAAACTTGAAACATTACACATACCTGTTTAAGATAAGTAAAAATGCTTTCAAAAATACCCTTTTTAAAGTGAAAAAATAAATAAATTAAAAATTCATCCATTCGAAAAAACTTATAAAAAGGACTTTTTCAATTTCATTTTTACCGTTCAATTTCAGAGTGAAAAGTAAAAAGCTTTTGGGTAAGAAATTTCCTGTGAAGATTATGGAAAATCCGTTCTTTGGAATTGAAAACCGTCAGTCCCAGGTAATCCACGACCTCTTTATCTTGTTTTTCATCCGTTTCAAATTTGTTTTTAGGCTTTAGTTTGCATTTTTGGGGCAAAAAATGGTTTAAAAGTTCGCCCGCGGGGTCCGCAGGTGGGACACAAGTTACCTGCGGACCCCGAATTTTTCCTATAAGGAAAAATTCGTGGGTTTCGCACCCGACACACATTACGCATGCGGATCTACGCACTGTGTACAAAGCGTAGGTGCGGTACCCGCACGGTTGATTTTAAAACATAAATTTCTCATTTGTTTCCCAAAAAATTTCAAATAAGACTGTTCTAACTTGCCTTTTTATGTATTGTAGGATTGACAAGATGCTGATCTAGCGAGAACATGAGCACGAGGAAGTAGATGAAGCCGTAATACTTCATTTTCCCACACAACAGGCATTAAAAGCATGTGGCTTGTACAAATTTTGGGCCATCTCAGGCATGAGGGCACAAGTAGAACTCTTGACATGGTTGGTGAACAGATGGAATGTGCAGGACCAGTGCTTCTTTATTGGTGGCCACCGGCTTGAAATTGAGCTGGAGGATATATATTTCTTAACTGGTTTGTCCAAGAGGGGCGAACAAGTTTCTTTGTTTGGGACTAGGCCAGGTGGCTAGTCTGTCGCTAGTCTCCAACTAGAATTCTGCAATGACCAGGAAAATCCTCGGGACAAACGGATTGACATAAAACACATCATCCGTCCTGAATTGAAAGTTATTACTTTTACTGTTACCAAACTGTGTGGGAGTGCTGCGCTTCATGTAGCTACTGGTTCCCAAATGCGTATTGCCGTGGACTGTTTTTGTGGCACCATATTTAACTAGTGTGAAGCTGTGTTGGCTAATGTAAAAGGCCAACTAACCAGAGCAAAAAATGGGAAACTGAATAACTTTGGATATGGATCCATTGTTGTTTATTTTGCTCTAGAGAGGATCCCCATGTTAGCTCCACAGAGTATTGCTGTTGATGCCGGTCGAATTCGAGAACCGAGGATGGTTCGTTGGTCCGCATTGATGGCTCGTCATGCTATCGAGGGTACTGAGATTGTCCGATTTCCTCCTTCATATTTTCGTTGGTTGGATCGCCAAATTTTTGTGATAGAGGATTTTCCATACGCCGGGATAGATTTCCGCGGCGACCGAGAGATGGTTTTCCCAGCAGGGGAACAGTGGGATGAGTCAGGTACAATAATTTTTCAACGTTTGCTAAATTCTATTTTTTTTTTAAAATTTTTTATCGTCTTTGAAAAAGTAATAACCAAAAGTTTTTTTGAATACAGATGTGGGTCCACAAAGACCAGCCCATCTCCAACCTTACGAGAGAAGACAACCAGTTGCGGCTGCACTAGCCCCAGCAGGCCAATCAGCGAAGATTTTGACTGATTTAGAGCATCATCTAGAGCGTTTGACTCTAGATATTCCAGAGACGAGCATAGATGACATTCCTCTCAGGTTGCAGAGATATGTGATTGGAGTTCCAGGACCTTTTAGGAGGTTCCTATGCAGGGTAGCCCGAGCAGTGGTTTCTTATCGTGATCATCATCAGTGATGGGATGATCATGTAGACTCATATTTTTGACTTTTGTATTATCATTTTTGCCGATCATAAGGTGTTTCCAACCTATGATCGAAGACACTGTATATTTTTTGAAAACACTCCTATACAATGATATATCACTATTTTCCGGCTATCTGTGTACATATATGAATGCGTTTGATTTACTGTTTTGATTATTGCAAATGTCTATTTATCATACTAGAAGCAATTGAATCTGCTAATGTATTTAAATGTCTTGGAATATGCTGATATTCAATGTAATCAAATTCACGTTCCAAAAGACGAACTCTTAAAAATAACCGTAATAACACTGGATTTCTAATGGTATAAACTCTGTTAAGTTGTAATACAACAAGTTCAGAATCCAACCTAACAATCAAACTTCGAATTCCAAATGATATGGATTCAGACAATAACTCAATCACTGCACTATACTCGGCAATGTTATTCGTTGTTTGACCAAGGCTTACCCCATGCATGGAAACTAACTCGTCAGAGGGTGAATAGATAACCCAAGCCGCGGAAGAAATGTTCCGTGTACTACGACAAGCACCATCAGCAAAACCAATGTAGGTTTGAAGAGACGTCGACATCTGCAATATCAAGAGTAAAACTCAGATAAGCAGGGATAGTGATAAAAACACTCTCTAAACTAGGCACACTTTTCTAATCTAAAACACACTAGCAGTAAAGAAATCTAAATTAACAAAATATCCACACCACATTTAAGCATAATATCGCTTTAGATAGAGCTCATTTCTGGGTTTATCCAAAGGGACACCATCAAAATCTATCAACTCATAGGCCCCTTTTTCTAACTTTCGTTTAACAATATAAGGACCATGCCACATAGGCACGAATTTCCCAGCTCCTAGCTTGTCATTAGCTTGATCATAAAGTAAAACTAGGTCTCCTTCTGAAAAATTTCGAGGGGTCACACTTCTATCATACTGAGCTTTTATCCTTTTAACATGAGCCTCGTTTGCTATTGCAGCATTTCGTCGATTCTAATCTAATTGGGCTAAGTAAAAGAAACGTTTCTCCTCTTCAGACGTAGCTGGAAGTAATTCTACGACTAATTTTATTGACGGTATTTCGCATTCAATCGGCAACATAGCTTCCAAACCATAAACCAGTTGAAAAGGAGTGAAACCCGTTGATGTTTTGACTGAGGTTCAATATGCCCAAAGTGCTGAAAATAACATGGAATTCCAATTCGTCTTGTGAATACCAATGATTCGTTTGATCATGGTGACTAAAACTTTGTTAATGGCTTCAACCAGACCATTGGCTTGCGGATAATATGGAGTGGAACTATCGTGGCGCAAGCCAAGCTGGTCTGTCAGTTCAGTCATCATGACATTCTGAAAATGACTTCCATGATCCGTAATAATAGCTTGAGGAACACCAAACCTAGCAATTATGTGATTAAATACGAAAGTTGTAGCAGTCTTGCCATCAGCTGAAAATGTAGGCATCGCCTTGGCCCATTTTGTAAAATAATCTACTGCTAAGATAATATAGGCATGCCCCCCGGCCGAGTGAGGGTTACATGTAATAAAATCGATACCCCATTTTGCGAAAGGAACAATAGCAATTATAGGGTGAAGAGGAGCGGGTGGCGCGCGCATTTTTCGATCAAAAATTTGACAGTTGTGGCATTTCCAAACCGCATAAATACAATCTTTGAACAACGTTGGCCAGAAATAACCTGCATGCAATAAGTTTTGGGCTGTGGCATACCCAGACATATGACCGCCACATGCTCCAGAATGGCAATAATTTAACACGTTTTCAGCTTCTTCATGAGTTAGACAACGTCGGAAAACAGAATCCGCCCCACGATGATAAAGTGTATCACCAATGGTATTATACTGTTGGGATTGGAAACGTATTTTCTGTTGCTGAGTTCGTGAGATGTCAGGCCGAAAAGATTGGGTTTGGAGATAAACGATAATGTCTCCATACCATGGATCAAGCGTACTGATGAGAAACAAAGATTCTTCCACAATGGACTCTTCTGCCACTGTTTCAGTATCAGTAGAGGGGAAATCGCACATCAGTTCCGCAAATACCAAAGATTTCTTTGCCTTGGATTTTTCAAATTCCAAGTCAAATTCTTGCAGGATAACTATCCATTTGGAATATTTGCCCCCTAGCAATTGTTTGGTCAAAATATACATCATAGGGTTGCAATTAGAAATTACCGTGGTTTTACCGTGGTTGTGTAGATTAATCTGTCTTGCGGACAAGACCGATCTCTCTAGTACTAAAAGTAACTAGCAACAAACAACCAATTATACTAATCTCTCTCTAATCATACAAGATTCATAAAAATGTTATATAGGTGTAAGGCCTACCTTATGTCCAACGCTTGCTTGATCTCGTTGAAGTCCTTCCCGTGCACTTGAAAGAACATTTCTCGTGAATCTGCAGTCACAAACAAGAAAAAAGATTACACAGCACCTGTATAGACATTATTATAAACCATACTCATCATAATGATCAAGGAATTTATGAAATAAACCATGAATAGACAGTTTAATGAGAGAAATGAGTATATTTGTATTAACTTCAAATAAAGAAAACCTTTACAACCTGTGCCTTGATGTCATGCAGGTCCTCCTGAGGTCCGAAGAAGGAATCTCTTCTAATTTGACAAGCATTGCACTCTTTGAACCAAGACCAATAGAGGTGAGTGATTTAACCTCACAGAAAGTCTTAGTTAACTAAGTCTGAATCTCAACAGCATTTAACTTCAAATATGTTAAGCTTGAACTCCCTTTGAGGTTACCCAAGGCCTCTTTTTATAGTGGAAAAGAGGAGGTTTTCTGTTCCAAATATGAAGGGATAGAATCCTTCTTCAAAGGGATTAGCTCCTTACATCAAGGGGTTAGCTCCATCAAGTGAGGGATGCATGAACCTTCTCAAAGCGTATCCATTCCCGAAAATTCCCATCTAGAATCTTCTAGAATTCATCTGAAATCGACTTTTTATCTTTACTTTCTCGCCTTTTCGAGTTTTACAGAGGTCCGCACCCATAACACAAAGAACGTGCGGTATAGTTCCGCAGGCAAGCTGAAATTTAGGTGCGGGACCGCAGGCAATGAATAGAGAAAGTGCGATACCAATGTTTAGGGGATTTTTAGGAACTTTTCTCTGATTTTGACATGAGGAACTGATATGTTAGACTTGAAAAAGGAGGAAGTATGAGTAATAATGACCTCATACTCATCACAAAATGTCAGGATAACAGTTTTTAGTGTAACACTCACACAGAAGTGAGTTGGAGGTTATGCGAATCCCAACAGATTCAATACCCATGAACCATATAGAGGATACATGGCCCGAAAAATTCAAGGATGAAGTACGAAGTCTACGACTCAGCATAGCCATGGATGGCGTCAACCCATATTCCCTCCAGAACACCAACTATTCTGTTTGGCCTGTAGTAGTGATCAATAACAATATCCCGCCATGGTTGTCCGTGGAGAATGAACATCTTATATTGTTGGCTCTCACAGTCCCTGGTAGAAGACAAGTGAAGAATATGGATGTCTACTTACAACCATTGATAGATGAATTGAAGGAATTATGGGATAGGATAAATGTATACAATGTATCAAGACCCATCGCAGTAGAGAGGATTTTTACGTTGTATGGCATATGTTCTTACATGACACATGATTATCCAAGCTTAGGAGTTTTCTATGGTAAATTACATGTTTATTGATTTGTTTATATACGTAACAATATTCTTTCACATATTAGTTAGTTAATTCGTTGTAATTGTTCTGATATTCATGATATTCTTTACGTACAATTACAAATACAATTTTAGAATTGTACATACAATTACAATTACAATTACAATTTTACAATTTTACATATATACAATTACAATTACAATCATTTCACAATAAATTGAATATTACAATTACAATTAAAATTTTATAAATATTTTACATAAAATTACAATTAGAAATACAATTAAAATTTTACAATTTTATATACAATTAAAATTAAATTTTTAATTACAATCACGAAATAATATTTAATAAATATCATGATTTAATATTAAAAATAAACATCACGATCATGATAACCATCATACAAACATCATATTCAACTAAAAAACACATTCAAATTCGCAAACATCATCTAATCATTGTGATCATGATCATCTAACAAAACACAAGCATTGTATAACATCATCACAACACAAACATCAAATATACATCTCATGTCAAATAACTGCTATCGCATACACATCTATCTGCAAGCTACACATTAAATGAACATATCTAACATAACCTAACAATATACACACCATGATGAACACCAACTTGTAAATTAAGTACATCTGCAACACGAACATAAAATACATGGACCATGTATATATATATATATATATATATATATATATATATATATATATATATATATATATAATGTCAAAAATATACAACTGTAACTGCATCTACATGCCAAATATTAGCTGGTGGTACATCAATAGTAGTACTAGTCGAGGCCTGCTCAGCTTATGGTGCAACCTCTACATGCTCAGATAGATGTCGATCATCACGTGCCTGCTGATTTGGAGGTGCTTCATGCTGATAAGAATCAATTGCCTACTCATGATGACTCATAGATGGTCCAGCCTGCTGATATGTGGATGGTGTGGCATCTTGCTCAGTCGATGGACCTGCCTCCTTAGATGGACCTACGCCCTCATTAGGATCAGGTGCTTGCTCATGATCATGACTGCTGGATGCTGTAGGCTGCTCATCTTCGGCGCGAGGTGGAGGAGAAAGTGGAGTACTAGCTGAATGATGATCACTCCCCTGATCATGATCATGAGATGATGCCTTGCATACTGCATCTCCACCATGCCTACCTCGACTGACCCTCCTCGCCCACGCTAGTAATCTGGTAGCTCCAACGATATGCCGCATCAAGGTCAACATATCACAGGGCATGCCTTTCCATATAGTTGTCAGCCTAACATCAACCTGTATCTCTCTGATAGTGATCGACCTGACTCCCTCCTTCAATAGGAGTCGACAGATTTGGTTGCCCAACTCCATCCTAAATCGAGTGTCAGGCCTACGCCTCACACCCGCTGGTACCTACGCATGATCATGAGGAATAGGTCTGTCACCGGCTTGATCCTCCGCATCTGCCATCTCCTGATCGTCAAGAGGATTTACACCTGGATCATTTGGTGGCAGTGGCATCTCATCGCCAAAAAATGATCCAATATCTACAATCAATATATATATATATATATATATATACAATAATAATTAGACAATTTCATTAAAAAATTTAATAAAACAAGTTAAAGAATGTGTTAGAATAAATTTAAATAAAACACTAATATTACCTCTCTCATTCAGCTGTTCATCATCTATGAAGAGGATGTTGGCACACCCTCACCAATCCAAACCAAAATACAAACATGGCGCCAGAACGAAGGCGTGATCATCGACACTGGATAACAACTCCAGTGCATCATGAGATATCCTGGAGGAAAAGTCAAACTCACCCCTCTTGGGCATCATCTGGCCCCACATCTCCATCCATACGTGCAGCATCGGCCTACGAGGATGTTGAACAAAAGTAGGCCTCATATTTGGAAACCTCTCAAAAAATAAACAAAATAACTCTGAAGCAAAAGGGAAGTTCACCCTTCCTTGTGCCTGAGAACGACATCTATCTACTGCTGTACAAAACTGCCACAAAAAAATCGCAGACCATCTCACAAGTTGTGGCACTTGTAATAAAGAATAAACATAAAATAAAAGTGGGCAACTAATGCATTTCTCGTCACTGGTATAGTGTGCAATGTTCGACAACAATAGTGAGAGGCACCTAACCTCCTCTGCACCAAACGAAGCAATAAATAACTGACCACCAGAGACCTGAAAATCTGCAGGAGAAAGTACATCGGAGCTAATGTATCTATGGGAGTACACCAACTAAATCCCTACTGCATAGTCGACGGGGACCTCTAGGAACAAGGGAAATCCTGCCCTCTCCTAGATATTTCAGCAATAAAATATATTTCCTCCTTAGTGGGTGCGTACCACTGGTTAGGGCCAACCCGGAAAGCTCGTCGGTGAGCATTCCACCTGAAGATGAGCTATCGCAATAACACATTATGGCCCTTCAGGGATGTAGCCTCCTCATAGAACTTGAGGAGACCTACCTCCCTTAGGAGTAACTGGGTGGCTGCCATAATAGGGTGAGGGTACATATGTCTCTCCCTCTCTCATGCCTCCCACAGGCGAACCATGTTATATCAGTCTGCCATATGTTCTTGTTGTTCCCTCTCTTCTCTCCTTTGACTTAGTTGAATGATTCACATATTAAATACACTTTTTTTATTAAATGAGACATGTATATGTATATATATATATATATACATATAATTTTTTTTGAAAAAAAAAGTTAGTGCGCCAAAAAAAACAGTCATGCATCGGTACCGGTGCGTCTATTTTTATATTGCACTGTCCTCGGTGAGCATGAAAATTTGCAACACACCAAAAAACATGAAGTGTACTTTCTTTTGCAGTGCGTTGACAAAACTATCCACCCCGGGGCAGATAGTTAGGTCAACGAACTGCCCATCATTAATTCATGGTCAACGGTGTGGTCCTGCAAATGACTGCACCGTTGACTATATACCAATGTCGGGAGGGCAATGCATTGTTCAAACTATTTTCCCAGGGGCGAATAGTTTTGTCAGCACACTACTCTCTTAACATCAGTACATGGTCAACGGTTCGGTCATTTAAACGACCACACTGTTGACTATGTACCAGTGTCAGGAGGGTGGTGCGCTGACCAAGCTATGCGCCCCAGGGCAACAAGTTTAGTCAGTGCACCGCCCTCGTGACACTGGTATATAGTCAACGATGCGATCGTTTACAGGACCACACAGTTCACTATGTACCAGTGTCCGGAGGGCGGTGCTATGACCGAACTACCCGCCCTAGGACGGATAGTTTAGTGAACGCACTGCCCTCCCGAAAATGGTACATAGTCAACGATGTTGTCATTTAAATGACCACACCGACATATAGGTTTTTAAAAAAAATTGTGTGCCATTTTCTGTACCGCACCAGATTTGGTGCGGTGTCCGTTAGCACCATTTGTGGTATGGCTTGTAAATTTACAGGCCGCACTGCAAATGGTGCGAGCCGAAGGGCTCGAGCGCACTGCGCATGAATTTTTTATTTTTTTTTAATGGTAAATTTTAACTTTTTTGACAAATCTAATCTGCTAAAAAGTTTAATTATTGAGAAACAAGTAAAATACCCATACATTTGGGTGTTGACGAGGCATATTTGCTGAAGAATTTACAAAACTAAATTTTCCCGCCATTTTCCAAAATTTGAAATCCAGAAGGTGGGCAATGGACGATAGCAGTGCGTGTAATGGGAGCATCGATGGTAGGGTGCCTCACATAAGGGAAATTCACACTAGTGCTTGAGATCTCTGGGGCACTGAAGAAGTGAAAATATAGATTTTTTGGCTGCTATTTTTTTTTATTTAACCTTGTTTCGGTGTGCGGGTTTTTGAGGCACACTGGGCGGTTTATGCCTAGCGCACTGAGCTTGTTTGTGTTTGAGCGCGGGTTTTTAAGACATATTAGGCCTATTTCTGAGTAGCGCACCGGTGTGATATAGTGATGAGACGCACCGGGCAGGTTTGTATGGAGAGCATGGTGTCTCGGTGTGCCAATTTTTAGTACACACCGGTGTTTTTTGAGTTAAATGCACTGGTGAAATTTATTATTATAAATGCATCGGACAAAAAACATCTGAAAAAACCTCCACCTACTAACCTCCTCTAAAGACCTTCGCTACAAATGAATATCTGGGCTATCTTTTTAAGGGGTTCCTAAAAAACATCTGCTAGATGGTCTTTTCCTTGTAGTGCTAACAAGATTAGCAGGACCCTAACAAGAAATCTCTGTCAATATGGCCCTAATGGTTTATATTTCTTCCTATAGACACATCTTTCCATTGTTTACCTCTGTCCCAACGTCTCTGTTCTAGATCCTTTCAATGCTTTGTCAAATATCGAATCCTTAATAATAACGGGCCAGTCGAAGCTGCATAAATTTAGGATTATTCGTAGTCTAATAAATTCCAATTCTCTGCACCGGTCCCACGTCCAAATAGTCCCAATTCAACAATGTTTTCGAAGTATGCCCGATTAGTTCCTTGGTTTTGCTGGAAATCGCTAGCTATTTTTGGCCTTATTTTGTGCTTTTTGTTTTCTATTCAAAATAAAGAAAGCTCACACAAAAATTAAAAAAATTGACTAACCCAAACATGGGAAAATAGAACCCTTGAAAGTTAAAAGTTAAAACAAAACTACAACGAAAACCTGAGGGATGAAAGACTTTATTTTTTAAAATAGAATAATGGAGCAACAAGGATAAAATGACATTAGAAGTACTATCCTGGGTATTTTTTTCATAACAGGTGGGGAGAAAATGGCTCTGTGACCTCAATTGTGTTGGAGGATTAAATGTGTCACCTTTAGGTCCAAGTTTAGCACTAAAATTTGGATCCAAGGACCTCAATTGTGTTGGAGGATTAAATGTGTCACCTTTAGCTCCAAGTTCAGCACTAAAATTTGGATCCAAGGACACCATTATTGAGATTTGTAACTAGATGAAACAAAAGAGCTAGGATATGTCACAAGAACTCTTCTTCTAGAGTGTAGTTTCTTGATGATGGCTATGACCTAGGAAGCACCCCGATAATGGAACACACCTTTTTTTTTTTCCTTTTTTCAATGATGTATCATCTATCAAGATCATACCTCCCACGAGAGACGAGATGAGCATACCATCTATGGCTGAATTATACTATGCAGGATCATACATGATTTTGACATTTTTGAGGAACATTAAATTGGGGAGAGAATGCCCAAGATTCTATGGTGTGGTTTTCTTTAATATTAAAGGTGAAGACAATCATCAAGTAGAGACCTTAAAACAAGAAGCATTTCATTCACAAGTTTTTATAAAGGTCAACTTTCACATACAAAAATGAATTCTAAATCAGACTGATTAGATGATTGACCCGAAGAGTAAGATTTTATGATTATATGTAATACAATTTAAAGGAAAAATGCAACACACAGATCCACTTACTCAACAATATTTTGGAGACAAAAACATTTCAAAGGATGTCCCAATTTGGAGAGAAAATTCTTGTCACTTTCTCCTCAAAATTTGTTTCATTAACACAACAACTTCTCAAGTGTAGCATTTATCGTCGATCGTTTGGTTGTAAGGCATAATTTGATCTACTCATTAAATTTCCTTAAGGATGTCCTAAGGAGAAATATTTTTTGAAAAGAATAAATAAGTGCTTTGTAATTCAATGTTTGTAATTGTTCTAGTGGCTAGTGTCTCTACATTTCTCCTGGAGAAGAATGATCCAAGCGACTCCTAGACTCCCTCAAATTATTTGATGATTTACATGCTAATGAAGAGTTTCTATTCTCATATTAAAAGTGAATGATTAATTTTCCACAAACATTTATGACTATCCTGTCATATCATATCGTTAGATCACATAGAAATGCCATTAGATTCGTAAAGGCCATTAGATTCTTGTGGGAACGTGAGGATGCATGCATCTATGAACTTAGTTTGGCTTGGGGATTCAGAATTGGAAATAATGACCACATTCAAAAATGAAATCTAGGTAGAGAATTCAAAAACCCTGGTCCTGGGATGCACAATTCATCCATTTAACTTCCAAATTCCTGACTCCTGCTTTCAACGTTCCTTTGCACCTCTCGGTGCAATTGCTAGTTATATATTCCCTCCTTTTTACAATCTTATTGTTCCATAGTTTATTATATCACTAAACCATGAGATTTTACAATTTTCATTAAGCCATAAGCTCTTACAACTTTCATTAAAAGATCCACTTCGGTAAGAAATTTTATAATAGTGATGGAAAACCTGCTCTGCTTTCATGGTAAACCAAAAATCCCAAATTAATAACTGTATGCAATTTCATGGATGCAAAAGGGTGTATGAAGAGAAGGGACACTTAGAAAACTGTTTCCCCCCCCCCCCCCCCCCATAAACTGAACATGTTGTGTTTCCTCTCAGAAAATAAACATGCTGAACTTCAAATTGGTGTATTAATTCACGAACGGAATCGAACCCTCGTATTAATGTTTGCAAAATTGGCATTTAAGAACAATGTTTTGTTTGGCAAATTTTGTTGATAGATTCGGTGAATAATTCTTTGTGGAGATGAAAACAAGTTTAGGATTTTTTCATTTGACTATTTAGGAAGCATCTGCATCCAAAGATTTGATCCCAACTCCACTGTTATGGAGGATTTATTGGTTACATTTTATTTACAAGCGGTAGGGAGGGTTTTATTCACACAGTCATTTCTTGGTTGGGTTATTCATGTATGGGTAGATTGAGTCTTCGCACACTCGCCAACGTTATAAACGACGTGTAACATGAATGAGCCCCTCAATGGCATCAATATTAATGATGTTTCCTGCACATTTGCCATAGCCAAGGAATCCCATTTTCCCTTGTACTACTCTATGTTTTCTCGATTAACAACACTAACGATCACCGAAGTGAATTTAAAAGAAGAGAAAATAGTAGTTGTCTCTTCCTTATACACGAGGGATCCCTGCATGAAATAAAAATCTCAGTATGGAAACGGAAAAATTATGGAGTGTGTGAGTGATTTATGGGCCCTCCAAAGGATCTACATTGTTCAATTTCCAGCCGGTTCTTCTAATGGTGGGGTTGTTATAAGTGATATTTTGTAATGGGATTTCTACGATCTCTTACGAGCCTTTAACATGGTATTGTGTTGAGAACTAGTGGAATCACGATTTATAACAATTAAAGGGTATTGGTTATGATGTAGATGTTGAATCATCTTCTGCTACTCTCAAGGAAACTGAAGGGATTTCAGCTAGTTTTCTTCTAGCCTAGGGGCCTAAAAATCCTTTTTAAGATTGACGATGTAGAGAGATTTATTCCACTTATGGATATGAAAGTTATCAATCTCTTTGTTAAAAAGGTCAATTAATTTAGAGTCTCCTTACAATATAACTCTGTTATAACCTCCCTGAAGAGTCAATAAAATGCCTTAAATCAGATCATTTGTCTTGCATGAGTTGTGGGAGCATTGTCATAAGAAACCAACTTGGCTTGTAAGAAAATATCATTATCATCATTTAATACACACTCAACCCTTGATACCCTGGGATTGTTTCTGTATGCATATTATATAAATCTAAGCATGAAATATTTTCAATTGGGATAAAAGGATGCATAATACTGAAAAATTGAACTTCTTGCAAGGATCCACAATATTCATAGATTAGATATTTCATTCAAGTCCAAATACATTAAATAAATTTAATACATCTCCTACGTTCATAGTGTTATTTTGTGAGCTTTTCCTAACCACCTTTGACTACGCAAATTCTAACTGTTCAAGAGCCTTTTCCCTTGAGAATTTATGTGCACTATTCTTCTCAGTGATGAGTCTTGTCTAACACTTTATGCATGCCACTGTTTCATTGAATTCATTCCTATTGCATGTTGGAGCATGAGCCTAGGAGGATTCTCAATATATCATTATATCTAGAAAATAGTTCAAATAATCTATATGCACTCAATGCAAATATATGTTGTTATCATACCTTTAGAATTAATTGTTTAAACATGGGAACTATTCTTTCATGCCTACTACATTTTTTGTTTTTAACAATTAAATTATTGTTTAAAAATATTAATGGTATCTAAATAGAAACATTCCTTCAAGTTAAATTCAATCAATTGTTATTGTCCTTACAAGGAAAACATTTGAATTTTTTCAATTGTTTTTTCCTACTTGGGTTTATAATTTTTTTGTTTCACTATAGGACCATGGGATCTTGGAACATGGTGGAACATTCTAATGAAAAAACTTGTTATCCTTATCCTTATCCACCTTATGGAGGTGGATATGGTTATATGTCACTTCCTTCTCCTCCTACAACAGGTTCCACTTCGGGTGGAGCTTTTTAGAGATGAATTATTACGTCGCCTGCTAGGTTTTCTCAGAAGCATCAACACTTTCGGGAAGCATAGGTACAAGCTTATATAGAATGAATTTTAATATTTTTTTTTTCTTTACAATTTTTTTTCTTGTGGATGCAATATATTGTGCCTTGTATGTGATTGCTAAAGAAATGCATGTTTTATGTTGATGACTACGTGGGTTACAATCAATGGAAAATGTGCAACTTTGGTGTGAATTGGATAGGGTAGGGTAGAGTCTAAATTTTGTTGTGGTAGGCTTATGAAATTGGATTCAAACATTTTTGCATTAAAGGCCCACCATAATGTTGTTTCAGATGATTTTTTTGTAGAAAACACTCTACACAAAATCATAGAAAAGGTAGAAATAGGAGAGCCATTGGCGTGAAAACTACTCTACCTTCATCTGATAATTTCCATCCTAGATCTTGGGGAAGAAATGCTACAACTTGTAGGATGGTGACTGAAGAAAAGAAAAATAATGACAGTGAGAAAGATAAAGAAATCAAACACAAAGAAAAAGATGAGGTAGGCACTCCTATAATAATTGTGCACCCACCAAACCTTCCTATTGTTGAAGAGGAGCAAGATAAAGTTAAACCAATGTTCACAATTGGCAGTGAATTTGAACTTAACAAAAACAAATCTAGACTCAAATTCAGATTTCGCAACTATAGTTGTATGCCATAACCATGTGTTCATAAATGATGTTGATAATATTAAGTATAGCACTATAAACCATATAAGTGCTTTTGGAGCATCTCTTCCTGCAGTGGAAAGGAAAGAAAATGGGAATGTGCACAATACAAACATAAAGGGTCCTCTTTCATGACTTCCACAAAATCTTAACATTTTTTTAGAGAACAAGATTTCAGAATCTGGTGAAGAAATTTATGCTTATTACAGAGGTGTGAATAACAGAGTCAATGGGTGGCCATCTCTCGCTCCTACTGGTGATGAAGTGAGGAATATGGTGTTTGAGAGAATAATGCACCCTTTTTATTACCATTGGTATGTCATGAGATTAGACACAATGTGGGGAGGGAAGATGCATTATACCTAGTGCTATGTTTGTGAGGATGCCTTTAAGGAACAAGAAGATGTGGTCCCATTAGGAAAAGAAGAAGAAGATAAGGAAATGGAGAATGGGGAGATTCGACACTTGATGAAGGAAAGAGGGTAAAAGGGGAAGGTTTTTTAAGATTAAACTCGGTCTTCAGGATCCCTAAAGGTTTGACTCAGATGAATAGATGGTAGAATTTTTGAACTTATTGATATCTTGAGTTGTTGGCTTTCCTTCCTCCAACCACTTTATTATCTAGTAAGAACACTTGTATTCTTTCCTTTACTCATCTTCATGTTGTGTTTTCACTTCTTTGGATATTTTCTAATGAATTATGCCTCAAGTTTTTTTATATGATAGAATAGTTGATCTACTAACATTACACATAAAATACTTAGAAATTATTGACAAGTGATAGAAGATCTTCTATTTTGAGGTAGCCAGAGTCTTAGTTGATCAATATTGTCAATGTAGACACATGAGTTAACCCATCTTGACTTCTTATTTGAGGTTCCTTTGCAAGATGACAAGCAATGAAGATTTTAAATTTTAAAGTGTAAGAAGTACAACAGGGTGCTAACTTTTTTTCTTTACCCCATAAGATAGTAGATATGGTCGGGGCACAATTTTTGCCACTTACAAGATATTGTACATTTGGATAAGTATTCCATCACCAAAAAGTAGTTCATTTCAATGAAATATGTAAAAAATATGAATTTTCCTTCACTTCTACTGAATTTTCAGAGTGTAATATCATGAACATAATATTGAAATCTAGTCTTATATCTGAGGTTTTGTTATTGTTTTTGCATTGTGAGATCATGGAACACTAAAAAACTTATTAAGCTAGGAAAGTGATGAAAAAAAAAGTCCTCTAATGCAGGATTATTTTAAAGCCCTCGCCAAGGTTCAAATATCAATTGGGACATGTCCATACTCATGCTCATGCTCATTGTAATGTATAACAATGTATATGCATTGAGCAGGAAAATGGTGATGATTGGAGAATGTGAACCCCCAAGATAGCCAAATTTAGCATACAACAAATACTTCTTGCATCAACAACAGTATGTATAATACATTAGACACTGTAACTTAAGAAACAGAGAAAAGATTGTATTTTTTAGTTCCAAGGGGACAATTGTTTTTAGGGAAATCTAAAAAACACATCACAAGGTCACACTATTCAACTAAGGGAAAACTGTATTGATATATGGTCAAGAATTTGGCCTCCACATGTTATGAATTTTTTAGATCATATTTCCCATACAAAGATTGGGGAAATAGTTTTTGGTAATGTTTTAAGTCAGCTATAGTATGAAACTTTCAACATTTGTTTTTTTGACAATACTGCATCAAAGGAATTAATTGCATATTCCATCAAAATAGATGAATTAGGAAATGATGGAAAAGAGGAAATCATGGTATATTAGTGTGTTAAAGAGAATGGAATAGCCAATTGCATAGACGTTTCAAGAGTTGATAGGAATAAAGAACCTTTAAAAAATATGGGATATTTAAGATGCCCTTCGATTGATAAGTGTTCAAAGGATAGGTTGTTAGGAACTAAAAGATTCCTTTTAGTAATGAAGTCCAAATTGCACAGAAGTTAATCTTGTTAAAATGATGAGACCATCATTTTTTTCAGAGAGGATTCAAACATTTGTCCCAAAATACTAAATGATAGATCACTTCCTCCAAACAATAGTACACTAATGATGTCAAATGAGAATCTAATTACAGACATGCAATTTCTTTCCTATGAAAAAGGTCAAACTAAACCATTGTTATCTACAGAATAATAGCACTTGAATGATGTCAACTATTAGATATGTTGCCTTTCCTCCACCATAATGTGGATGATGATGTGTGGGATATCTTGGTTATGAAATAACACCTCTCAAATATCCATGATTGGATGAATAAGAAATATAATGGAATAGAATAATCTAGTGAGGATTGTCATTGCACACACACACACACATAAAAAACTAAATTCTTTTTTTATTAATAATACGTTAAACAGAAGAAGTGGTTAATGATATAAATGATCATGTGATACATGTCGCTTGTCCTCCATTTGAGTATAAAGACGAGGAACATGGTGCTAGCTAGATCTGGGAAAAAAAGGATCTGAGTCTAATTGACTTAATTTTAAATTCATAAATATAGATGATGAGATTTATTATTTTGAGGTTGTGTGGAAAAAAAACTAAGATAGCTAAAGATCATAATATAGTCTATGTTTTGTGGAGGAAATACTTAGAAACCAAAAGTTAAAGCTATAAACTAAATATTATTAAGAAATATAGTTAAGAATACATCCATATAGGACTTGAGTCTGAATATATGTGTTTTGAATTGACAAACACATTATCTGCCTCATGTTCAAATTAAAAACAAATACACCCTAAAGAACTTGTGGTAACTGATTGAAATCCTACCATTTTTGTCATTAGTGATGAAGGCCCTATACCTCAGGAGAAGATCGAGTGTTGTCCTTTATTACTTTCATGTTATCTTCGTTTTCATCTATACATTATCAAGTGGGATGTTTCTAGTTTCATTCAAGTTGAATATACATTCATCTCTCTTCTGAGATAAATATTTTTGGATTCTTTGTAAATCTGTTAGTTAATGAATATCTAAAATACTGGTTTGTATAGGGTAATATAGCACATTGTGATAATGTGGTTTGTTTATATCTTATTCTTGTGAGGTTGTAAGGTTCTAAACTATCATATTTCAGAAGAAAGATTTTGATCCTATTTTATTTTCCTGGTCTCTTTTTTTCTCGTCTACCTGTGTTGTTTTCTAAGATTTAGCAGTCATATCAATTCACATCTTTACTCAGATTTATGCTTATTTATTTTAATCCAATTATGTTGATGTATTTGATTCACTATTGTTGTTTTACAGGTTTTGATTTTGAAATCCCCCAGCTGAGCATCGAAACAACACTGAAAATGGTAACATTGGGCATGATTTTTGCAGAAAATTGTTGATTTAGTATAAAATTTGTGGTCTGATATAGGTGTACCTAATTCGAGTTGCTACCAATATGCTGATAAGATAGATGACATGATGAAGTCACATACCTTTTTCTAATTCTTCCTTAATCAATTTAAGAGAGAGGGTGATAATTCTCAGAGTTTTTTAAGTGAACTTTTAAATTTTAAAAGTTTATATGTATACAAATAAAATCCATATAATGAATAATGTTTTTTGGAAACACATATTACATATCATGACAAAACAATAAAATTGTAATTCAAGAATCATACATCGTGGAGCCAAGGGTGGCCATATTGGTTTCCCTTCCTTATAAATGCACCTCTAACTTGCTATGTTGCATGCTAATCTGAAAACTTATAGAACACACTGTCATAATATTTTTGATTTAATGTTTATTCTCTTTAAACTCGAATGTCATTTGATGGTAAAGTTGTACTCTTTAATGCACAAATTTTATGTATTAGAAAGGTAAATTTTTCAGTTTGCATTTTTTGTTTTCAAGTTAGATATTGTTTTCAAGTTTTCACATTTCTAGTTTTATTGCAATGTGGAAGACTGATCATGGCACATGAACAACCTCGGGATAGGTAAACTGTGACAACTAGTTTTAATGCCAATTATTTGTTATGCTAATTTTTTTTTTAAGAATCTAAGACATTTATTTCTTCGTTAGAAATTACTTAACGAACATAAATAAAAGGTAAATAAAAATTAGTTATGGAAAGTGGCTCCATAAAAGGGAAAAAGTGAAAAATACTGATGGTAAGAGTATTCCAAGAACTAATAAGTGGTTGAACAGAAACAGTTCAGTTAGTTACCCCTTCCTCCAATGATAAAGGTACATCCTAGTGAGGAAGAGGGGTTTTGATCTGTTGGTGGCTAAGAGAAGGAAAAGAGGAGAGAGTGGTAATTTCTCGAGTTGGTGGTGACCAGTGGAAATACTCTCAGCAATTCTGATTTCCATGGAAAGAAGATTGGAGTTGGGGTCCCGAGATCTCTTCCGGATTATTTTTCAACCTACTTGTCTCAGGTGTGGAGCACGGGGGGAGATGAGGACGTAATTGCCTCATCCATGGTAGGGAGGACAACATCAGTCAATTTCAGATAAGTGAATTTGCTGAGTTCTGATAACTAGACAAAGGTGTATTTTTATACAGTTCCTAGGATATTTTAAGTCACCTATAAGTTAATATCTTAGTTATGGTTAGTTTTTCTAAAGGAAATTTCTTACTGTTGAATTTCTATTATGTTTAGTAAATTTTAGTTACATTATATTTCTCTAAGAGCCGCAGTGTAGACTCGAATACCTTTCTTTCTTGAAATATATGCATACTGTTATAGCTAAGTTTCTTAACTTGATGGTTGATAAAATGATGATAACTTTAGGAAGTGAGGTGTGCAGTTCCTATTCCCGAGGGTTGTGAATACAAAATTAACATTGTTATTTTTATATAGTAGAAAATAAATGGTTAACTCTGGACTGATAAAGAAGACATAAAAGAAATAAAATGACAACCAATTCCTAGAGAGATAGGAAACCAAGATATTATTACATAAATAAGAATAAGCAAGGAACCTATAAGTAGTAGAGTAGGAAATCCTTAACCCAGGTTCCAAAGTTTAAAGCTCTTAATCCCGAGTTGGTTGGTTCCTATCATTCTATGCTATACACGGATATGATTTGGTTTTGGTCCGGTCAACCCTTAACTCAACATACTTACAAGAAAATTAAGCAGTAAATGTAATTCATAATAAGGAGACTAGAGTCACTGTCGAAAGCCAAGAACTGAATTATTTTATATACTGTAAACATAGCAACTTAAAGGATTCTTTCATAACGTGCCATTGAGGAACATAATTTACATCATTAACCAGATAATGAATAAGAAGTAGAGACGAAAATGAACAGAGTGACCAATCATCCATTGTCTCAAAAAACAAACGTAAACTTAATAGAATAGCCAAAGTGTCTAGAGCATAGTCATCCGGAATTTACTATCAGAACAAAGAATTTAAATAAGCCATAAATGTAACAAATTCCTTGTAGTAAGTGAGTTAGTCTCGGCTCTGGATAAACAAGCCATTCATCTAACATCCAAACTATAGATTTTTATACAACAGTAGAGGTTTAACATTTCATCACTATGAAACGTAAGGGCTATCAAACAAACGTCGCCGCTCTAGTTCTTAGAGGATTTCCGTGGGCAACACGATACCTGTAGAGTAAAGCACGAAGGCGGGGTGAGACTCTTATCTTTGATAAGAGGAAAAGACAGAGAAATGAAAAAAAGAACCTAAAACCTCAAAGCTTCATACCTACACAAGCACGATCCAACGAAAATGTTAAGATACATAAACTGTAAGTTGCAAAAGAAAAAAGAAATGATTAATTAGAGAAAAGGAATGGAAAGCCTTGGCATACATATGTTAAGAAAACCTCAAACATAATGTGAGCTCTCTGCGGAAAAGACAGGAGGGAGGATAATCACACATACTCCCCGAGAGCAGGAGAAAGGAGGAACTGATTCCTGAGTAGAGGAGTTCGATAAGACAACTTACCTGCAACGAAAAAACACCAACCAGTATGTCGTCAGAGGAGGCATGGTGCATCACACAACTCCAGGAATAACCCAGCCGACCATTTCATAATGAAATCGATAAATATCTCAAAGAGGAAACAATAAAATGAAGTAGAGCAACCGATTGAAGGACCGATTGAAGGACAGACCTGTTACATTGAACGGGAAAGAAAAATAGTAACCCCAACCCATGGAAAAAAATGGCAGGACCGTGAACAAACTCAGGCACATAATCAGGAATGATAATCTTAACAGTGGAAGACTGCAACTTACCCATCATAAACTCCACGAAAAGGATGGAAACGAGGCTGGACCTAGAGCTATGACTGGGTTGCAGAGTAGCAACCCTGCAGAGCTCTGTCCAAATGAATAAAGCGGTTAGGGTTCGGCGGGGTCAATACCCTAAGCCACCAAGCAGATGTCTTCCATTAGATCCGACAATAACCAAATAGACAAGTGTTCATCACTTAAATTGAAATCAATGCAAGGGTACAACTAAACCGCATGAAATTCATTATTGGAAACCAATTTGAAAATCCCAACATACATATATATGAATTCTGAGATTTGTTTTTAAAATCATGTAAGTACCCTTGGGAGTTTAAAATTAGATGATACCGTGCACCATAATGAAGTGAATATTTTCCAAACAGTAGAACCATTAACATATAACAATGTGTTGCGATATCATAAAAGGTAGTCAACAATGGTGAAGTTTAATACTTTAGCAATAAAGTCTGAGAGCTGAGGTGTGAATGCAAGTTATGTGTGGTTAAAACAATAGTATTTACCTTATACAAAGTATATTCCATTAAACGAGGTAAGAAATAATATATATATATATATATATATATATATATATATATATATATATGTTGATATATGTTAGATGTTACAAGTGGTATCAGAGTAGCGTTCGCACACTAGGACCCTAAGGGTCACCTAATCTGAAAAATTGTGTGTAATGATGCATAGATAGTGCAAAGAAGTAGCACATTAGGAGGTGATATGAGGAGGGGGTCAATGCAACAAATACCCCAACACATGGGGGAACATACACCCCAACCACAGTCATAAATGAATCCTAAGATGTGGATTCAGCTGAGTGTAGACCAACACCAGCAAAATAGTGGACTTCTAGAGGAACAACAACACCAGACTAGTATTTTGCTAAGCACAGTGCATAAGCTACAAGAGGAAATGGTCCGGGTCAGAATTGACAACGAGTGCTTAATGCAAGAGAAAGAGAGGATACTTAAGAGACTTTCGAAAAAATAGAATCATGGAGTGATACAACCTAGTCCTGATAGAGACATGTAGGAGGAAAATGAATGAAAAACAAGAGCTCAAACCACCGACAGAATGGAAAGAAGCCAGTCACAACAAAGTAAAAAAAATAGAAACTACAATGAGGCTGAGTCATAATGTGTTGGAACAATAAAAAATTAAGAAATAGAAAGTGGAACTACAAGGTGACTTTCGGAAGATAAAACCACCCATGTTTGATGGAGAGGTAAAGGAGGTGGCTAAAGCATGGTTGATAAATATGAATAGGTACTTTCAAGTCTATGAATATAACAACAATCTCAAGGCTAGGCTAGCCATATATCAGTTGAGAGAGAAGGCCACTCTGCGGTGGGAGGAAGTTAAGAATGTCCGCAGTATAGAAGATCAGGATGTGACATGGGATGCATTTCAGCAATATTTTAAGGATAAGTACCTCACTGAATGCTTTTATGATGAGAAGTCCAGAGAATTTCATGATTTAAAATTGGGTCAAATGACGATGGATGAATACATAACCAAGTTCACCTCCTTACTCAGGTACGTTCCTTATCTAAGGGACGAAAAGGCTAAGGTGCAGTGGTTCCTAAGTAGTTTGCCAACCCACATGAAAGAAATAATTGATTTCATGAATCCAAAGTCCATGGAAGAGGAAATTTGAAAGGCAAGAATGTGTTACCAGTAATCCAAGGAAAAAGGAGATATGGGGAAAAATTGGCAACCCAAAAAATGGCAGAGAAGCAGCTCAATCTTCAAAAATGGTAAAACCAACAATTTTAAGACTTCTGCAAGAAGTTCAATAAGTTAAAAATTTGGAAGGAACCACCAAAGAACCCGATGGCCTATGGAATACAAGCCCATAGAGGCTTCCAGCAAGCCTGAGCAAGGACGGAATCCAAAACCACCCCTACAGTGTTGGGGGTGTGGTGAGGCTCAATATTATAGGAACTATTCGCAGCGAGGAAGAAACGAAACAATTTCTAATCTACATGAAGGTTCTACTGTGGGAGATGTAGCTTGAAACATACCCAGAATTAATGAAACATTGGAAGATCGTTAGGCAGATTACCAACCAACAATGATAGAGTTGGAAGGTAAGCTACTTTCACAACTTGTTTCTATTTTGGTTGACCCAGGTACAAGTTTAAGTTATGTAAATCCCAAATTAGTAGAAATATGTAGATTATAAAGTCAGAAATTCAAAAATCCATGGATGGTACAACTAGCCACTAGAGAAAAGAGGAAAGTTTGTGCCAAAATTCCGAACTGTACATTGAAAATTGGTGAACAATAGTTAATAGTAGATCTGAATGTATTTCCTTTAGGATCTTACTATGTGCTAATGGGAATGGATTGGTTAGAGAAGCACTGGACATTGGTGGATTGTAAAGAGAATATGATATACTACAGAATGCACGATGGAACACGTAAGGAAATACAAGGAATCAAGAAGCCTTTACAACTGCATCCTATTACAACTTCTCAAATGAGTAAGTGTATGAGGAAGGGATGTTAGTTATACACCATTCAAGTGGGCTTTACTAATTCCAAGGAAAAGACTCCGATGATGGAAAAAATGCCAATAGTGCAAGATTTCATGGACGTGTTTCTAGAAGATGTACCAGGTTTACCACCAAGAAGGGACATTGATTTTACTATTGAGTTGATGCCAAGAGCATCACAGATTTCAAGGGCACCTTACCGAATGAGTGTACTAGAATTGACCGAACTAAAGATGCAGTTACAGGAATTTTTGGATAAGGGGTATATCCAACCAAGTGTGTCCTCTTGGGGAGCACCAGTGCTGTTCGTAAAGAAAAAATATGGAACCATGCGAATGTGCATGGACTATCTACAACTCAATAAATTGACCATCAAAAATAAATACCCACTACCGCGGATTGATGATCTGTTTGATCAGGTAAAGGAGCCACTGCATTTAAAAAAATATATTTAAGATAAGGATACCACCAGATCCGGATAAAAGACGAGGATATATACAAAATAGCTTTCCGTACCAGGTATGGGCATTATGAATTTGTGGCTATGAGGCTGATGCATGGTATATTTCACCCCTTTTTGGACAGTTTTGTGTTGATATTTATTGAAAATATCTCAATTTATTCGAAGAGTGTGGAAGATCACAAGAAACACTTAAGGATAGTGCTGGAGATGTTACAAAAACATAAACTGTATGCTAGGTTCAACAAATGTGATTTCTTCAAAGAAGAAATCCAATACCTAGGCCATGTTATTTCTGCTGAGGGAATAATAGTTGATCCAGAAAAGGTTAAGACAAATATGGAATGCCGGGTAACCCAAAATGTGGCAGACATCCGATCCTTTATAGGATTAGCTGGATATTAATGACGTTTCATTAAAGGATTCTCAAATATTGCTTTTCCAATTACCTACTTACAGAGGAAGGGAAAGGTATTTAAATGGACTAATGCATGTCAAAATAGTTTTGAAAAGTTAAAACTTTTGTTGACCACTGGCCCAGTGTTGAGGGTAGCTGATCCCAATAAAGAATTCGAAATTTGTACGGATGCATGTAAAGAAGGAGTTGGGGCAATATTTTCACAAGAAGGAAGAGTGGTTGCATATGAATCACAGAAGTTAAAAGAGCATGAACAACGATACTCAACTTATGATCTAGATCTAATAGTGGTAGTGCATGCGCTCTGAGTATGGAGGCACTACTTGCTTGGAAAGAGATTTGTATTAAAAACTGACCATAGTAGCCTAACTAGCTACTTTAAGAAAGTTGATCTCAACTCTCGCCAAGAAAGATGGAATGCCTTCCTAAGCAAGTTTGAAATTGATATGAAACATGTGAAAGTTAAGGAAAACAGGGTGGCAAATGCTTTGAGTAGAAAGTTTCATGGAGTTTATGAACTTTACTACAACCAGATTGAAAGAAATTTCTTGGACCAAATAAAAGTAGAAGCCGAGAAGAATCCTGAATACCAATTTATATGGCAGCAAGCAGAGGAGGCCAAAAGGAAAGAAAAACCTTTCGATTATGGAATTAGCAAAGATCAATTATTAACCTTTAAGGAAAAGATATATATTCCGAATCGAATGGATTTGAAGGAGATGATTTTGAACGAATACCACCAAAGAAATTATTTAGGACACCCAGGGTATCAGAAAATGCTAACAAAAATGAGAAATAATTATTTATGGCCCAGTATGCGAAAAAAAATTTCAGAATATTTAAACAAGTGTCTAGAGTGTCAGCAGGTTAAGGTGTGTTACACAACAATTTGTCACCATCCCTGCAATTCCCCATCCCGCACAATTGGAGGGCTTATTCCGTGACCTGTGAGCAGTGACATAACTTGAAAACACTTTCATGGCATTCATCTAAACATGTACTCTCATTGCCCTGAAGACAACTCCTTGTGAAAAACCCTAAAAACACCCCTTTTTGCATTGGTGCGGGTAGCCGGTTCATTACCCGCGCCAATGGGGGAAATCCTTCAAAGAGGGCGCGCCAATTGGCGCTTTGTCCCAGAGTCGCACTCGCGCCAGCCATTTTAAGGAGTGTTTTTTAAAAATACATGGCGGAAGTTTCGTCCTAACTGATCCAAGAACTGGTATCTAATTTGAGTTGGGAGGTTTGGCTCCAGATCTCCATGTAGAGGAAGTGGTTTTTCCACCTCTCATGCAAGCTTCCTTGAGGATAGGGCCAATCCCATGATTATAGGGATCCCAACTCCCCTTCCTCCATCTATAAAAGCTTGCTCATCTCATTTGCAAGCTAGTCTCCAAGTTCCTAAGAGCCTAATGCTGCAAGAGTTTTGATCCATTCCCTTAAGGCCAAATCCAAGCAAGGAGATCATTTTCGAGACATCCGAAGAGAGAGGTTTGTCCCATCCCTGACAAGCTTTATCGAGACGCATTCTACTGACGACCCTCCGAAGGAGAATTCAATGTCAGATCTATGGTTGTATTCTTCCTTTGATTAATTAATGATAAGCGACTATTGGTTATGGTTCCACTCTTGTTTTTGATAATGATCATGAGTTATGTATTCTTTGACTGACATATAGTTGTATGCACTGGATTTTATGCTTGCGTTTGTTTTTTTTCTGGCGTGTGCAGGTGTCCGATCACGGAGATAGTGAGGATTGTGATATGCCAGAGCCAAGGAACAGGAGAGCTACCTTCTCTACGAGCGACAACATTGGATTCCAGGTAAGCCTTCATCGTTAGTTGGTTTATCTGCAATTAGGAACCTGCACTATAGCGTGAACGATTGTTGCTAGACCCAATCTGGGCTAGTAGGGATCGCCTCTATCCGCAGAGGGGATTTACCTCCACAACAAATTGGCGACTCCACTGGGAATCATTGGCTTGTTGTTGTTCTGCTTTGTAAGCTACAAATGGAGCCTGAAGTTAGCCAGATAGCCTTCGAAACGCTTTTGCTCTGCATTAGCCAAGTAGATCAACGATGCTTCAGTCAATCTCCAATTTAGTTTATGAACTGAACGCTTGGAGTGTCGTCTTGTATTTTCGGTTGATTCTTGACCTTGCTTGCTTGGTCAGCTCTTTGGGTTTTTTTTGTTTGTTTGTTTGCCTTTTGTTTGGCCTTGTCATCACTGGTCTATGTCTGGACTACTCTTTTTTATTTTTCCCATAGTTAACTCGACTGGCGCGCTTTTCATCTTGACAGTCGCGCCCATTGGCGCAGGTTGCTTGTGTATCACCCGCGCCAATTCCATTCTGGCGCTAATTTCAGCCTCACAATCGCGCCAATCCTGTGAGGTATTAGGGTTTTCTATGACTTTGGCCTTGTTTTTTCACTTGTTTGAGTGTTCTGGAGCCTTGTTTGACTGGCTGTGACCTTCGTCCTTTGGTTGTTTGCCTGTTTCCATCGATTTCACTTTCTGGCCCTAGGGCATCTAGGTCCTCTTGTGTGTCGAGCCTCCCTTGGGAGTTTTGGGTTTCTATCGGTTCAGTCGACCTTGTGATTGCTTCTTTACATTCGTTTAGCGATTGATTATCACTTTATTGCGTTATTTGAGTGTTTGTTCTCGTTTTCATTCAAATTTTGCTTTGCCTCGTTTGGGCCTAGATTACATGGTCCATTTGAGTCTTTGGGATTCTTTTGGTTTTGAGGGACTGTTTTGTCGATTTGAGGTCTGATTGCATGTTTTTCATTGAGTGAATTTGCTCATTTTTGCTCTCTTACTATTGCATCTCAAATTTCTCTTCATTATTTTTCATTTTGTTTAGTGCTTATTGCTGTTAAACATTGGAAATATTTTAAAAAATCTCTCTTTCTTTTGATCAGTTAGTGCAAATTAAAATGTTTTCGGTGTTATTAGTGATTAGTGACTTTGAGAGAAATTTTTTTGGTTACATTAGCTGCATTAGGGGCTTTGTTGGTTTTCTGATCATTTTGTTTGTCTGAAAAGCTCTCAACTATCTCATAGTTAGCTTTCATCGAATGAAATGATATACTGTGGCATATAGTGTGCATTTATGAGATTCTGTGACATCACACTCGCTAGGGCCTGAAAACTGAAACGTAATTGAAGATAAACATTAAAATTTACTCAATTTACACTAAGGCAACATTGAAATCTAACGAAACACATTTAGAGGTCTAGGCTAGAGACGTGTTCCGACGTCTTTAAACCTAGTAGCTGTCGTTCGCCTCTTGGATTTAGACAACACTAGTATAGACTTGTGCTCCCCGTACTGATGCAGGAGCATTAGCTCCGAAAAACACCTTGTATTTTATCTAAGCTAGGGGGTTTCATGTTTTGAAGAAATATTAAATTTCATGTAAATATTAATATTATTTTGAGTGATTAATTATTTGTGAGAATTTGTAAATGTGAGAGAAATTAGTTTCTAGATTATTTAGAATTAATGATGGAGCCTAAGTGGAATTAGTTTCTAAGTTTTAGGGATAAAAATCTATCTTTTAGGGATGTTGAGAGATTTAGGGATTTGTTGAGATATTAAGGGGATTGAGCATTTAATTAGATCATTTTTAAAATTGTATAAATAGGAAGGGGTTTTGAGAGAAAAACACATTGAGATTGTGAGAGAGTGTGATTGAGAGCAAGCTTTAACAGCCAAGGCTGTAAGCCTCTGGCAAATTGTAAGGGCCATGAACGTTGGATATCCGGCCAAAGAAAAGGCTGTAAGTGATCTCTTTTTGTTTATATGAAAACAATGTTTCAGATTTATATATAACCCGTTGATTGATTGAGAAAACTTGTGTAATTCAGTGACATCGAAAGTGAGTGGATTTCACTGTTGTATAATGTGTTAAATGAATTGTAAACCATTAAGAGCTGTAGTATTGTTTTGGCAAATTGTGAGATGGAGCGTTTTTAGCTGTTTGAAATGCTTGGTCGATATGGTTAAATGTTGATTGGTATATGTAATGCATAAGCAAGTTGGGCAATCAAAGGGCGTTGGATGCAGAATTCACTTCAGATTCTGCCTATTTTGAATGGGACAAAGTATCGATCAGAAGCAAGGGCACGTTAGTAAAATTCGATCTACAAATTAATTAAAGATGCAGGAACGAACATCAGTAGGAGAATGATCGGTAAAGGGAAAGCGTTCCAATTAGAATGAAGAAGCATTGTAAGGATCGATGGAAATCGAGTAAATTAAATCTGCTACAACGTTGAAATTGGGCGTATGCAATCGAATGAACTTCGATTGGCAGGTTTGAATTCATATAAATTTGCTGGATAAATTATGTTTGTAAATGTCAGGTTGAATTATGGAGAGATCAATTAGCGCTGAAGAAAATTGGACTCTGTCTATTCTGAATTAATGAAACAGTAATCTCAAAAGTCGATTTGTGTTATAGCAAGACGTGGAAGAATCAATGTCTACGCGAAGGGTTCTAGAGGTTATGCTCTGGCTTAAATTAAATAATTCAATGAATTGAAATCGATTCAAGTCGTGGAATCGATCTGGGAGATAAATGAACCGTATGAATGGTTCTGGAGTTATGTTGATCAATGATTGAATGCGTAGAAGAATTTCTGGGTAAGTGAAGTTTTAATGTTTTTGAAATTCTTTATAAACCCAAATCCTGAAATGTTAAGCTGAACGTTGAATACGTTATTATCCTGTGCAAAATTTTAAATACTCATTAGTGAAATTCGATGAAGAAATGTTAAGGGCCATCGATTTGCTGAAAGGCTATCACTTAAAGTATCTGGAGCTGTAAACATGTTTGACAGAGAACGCAATTGATGTAATTAAGAAGAGATGGAAGTGCGAAGTAAAGACTTGAAGCAGAGGTAGCAGAAGAATTCATGAAGTCCTGGTCGAATCATAGAGATTATAAGATCAGGCGTAGAGTGGAAGCTCGATGTTCACTCCACCTTAACCATGAATGTGCTGAGTTTAGATTCTTTTGGGAAAACTATGAATTTGCAGAGGCGTTGTTGAGGTAAGCACCTTTATAGCGTATGAAGGTTTATGAAATGAATGGGCAAACACTTTAAAGATTAATGCCGTGGCATATTTCTGAGTGTGTTCACCGAAATGGGAACGTTGTTAATCCAGTGATCAACCAGTAATGAGTGTGGATTGATGTCATTTGCGCAAAGAATGGATGGTATTATATTTGCTTATTGTTCGGACTGAGTAGATTATTAAAAAGAAACAAGAGCACATTTGCTTTGTTGGCTTATAAGTCATATGAATTTGTGGTGGTTTTAAGGGAATTGAGGGACTAATGAGGTATGGAATAATAATTGGGAGCGTGGTTAAAGAAACAAACAAGTTCAAGTTTTTCTTACATTGTGATGTAGTGGTATTAAACACACTGGCACATTTGTTTTATGACTTTTAAAAGCCCTATGAAATGGAGATGAGGAATGATATTTATTGAATGAAAGTTTGTGAATTGAATGGAAGTTATGTTGAAAATTTGGGATGATTTGTATTAATTATGGTTTTATAACCATTGTTGTTTTGTAACAAAGAAGCTTCCAAAAGAAGTTGAATTTGCCAAGAAGGGGATTTTCTCAACAAGTGATTGAATTGTGTTTTGATATGCTTTAGAAATGTGATTCTGGGAAATGCAGGTTGTCCTGCATCAATTTTTGGTATCAGAGCTGGAATGCTCTATTGAAGATGTTTGTTTTTTCTGAATAAGGACAGAGGGTTTTGTTGAAAACTAAAGTGTTTTTTCTTTAAATGTGTGATGAATGACTGAAAGGAAGATCAGATTTTAAAATTTGATATGCAAACTACACAAGTGAACAGGATTGCAGGGAGGAAAAGATCATGCAAGATCTTAAGAGGTGAGATGATTTTTCTGATTTGAAATTTGTAAATGCAGTTTGTGGTTGCAGAGAAGATGATGGCAGTGAACCTGGCATTCAGCTAAAGGTTGGATAAGGAGGACAATTGCAGTGTCCTGAAGAAGAAGGTGAGTTGAAGAGATAGCCCAGAGAGAGAGCAGAGGAAAGTGCTCAAAAGGTTCTAGAGGTAGTGAACCAAGTACTTACCAAAAGACTGAGTGAGGAGAGCTTGGTGAGGTAAGTGGCGGCAAAAGAGATTGCTGTCGTAGAGGCTAGTACAACTCATGGTAAGTGAGAAACTTATGGAGAAGATGATCATGGAGGATCAGAGAAGAGGTTCAGAAGAATGCCACAGAGATGAGATGACTACAGAAGTTCAAGAAAGAGATATTGTAGTAATAAAGGTACAATTGCAGGTACTAGAAGAATGGCTGCAAGAACAGGAAAACCAGAATAGAGGATGGATATTTCCACTGAAGGGAAAGAGAGTGATTTGGCGACAATTGCAGAGGAGGTTGAGGAAAATTGTGATTGCCTTGTTGAAAAAGGAACTTAGAGTTCTTGAGCCAGAAATGGAATTTGAAGATTCCACACACAGATTTGTTCAAAAGGATGTGTTGGAGGAAGCAGTCAAGGCTGAAAAGTCTTGCAGTTTTAAAACTAATAAGTTGTGTATGTTTGCAGGTACAGCACAGGAAGATGAGCAAGCTTTAGAGTTTGTTCAGGAGAGAGAATTGAATCTAAAGGCTGTTCAGATCGATGCTGACATGGCAAGATCTCAGGAGGCAATGAAGACAAAGGAGTCTAATCAGAAGGTTGGTGCAGAGAGAGAAATACTAGTCGATGATTGGTTAAGAGCTGGTGAAGGTATGGAAAATTGTTTGAAGTTTTTGAGTTCTACTCCTAATGAAATTGTTGAGTTGTATAGGAAACTAGATCTTCAGAGAAGAGAATTGGAGAGACAGAGGACTTATGTGCAGGATAATTTGCTGAGGAAGCAAGGCAGGAAAGTTTTCATGAAGGACAGTGATGAAGCAGATGATGGTAAGAAGGTGAGACTAGCTGATAGTCTCATGATGAATGCAAATCAGCATACTGATGTGCTGAGAGAGGAGTCGGGAAGTAACTCAGAGCAGCATACTAGAGTGTTGCCAGAGGAAGCTGAGAAGAAAACTAGTGAAGATTTGCTGAGTCCTGAAGAAGACTTGGAGCTGCAGAGAGAAAACTTGGTGACTGAATCGACAAGTGAGACCAGTGGGTCTTGTGGTTTTGATACTGACAATTTGATTGTGTTTACAGGGGATATAGAAGACAGTTCATCACTTGGAATTGTCTTGGAAGAAGAAGAACTGTTGCAGGTAGTGGATGAGACAGTCATGTCTCATATGCAGAAGCTTGTTACCATGGGTGACAAGAAAGAGTTGGCTTGTCTGGATAGCCAAGAGAAGACTGGTGGACAAAATTTTGGAACTGCTACAGCGATAGAAGATGAGACTACAATGTTTGAAGAACTTGATTTGATTTCCAGAATCAATCAAGATGATGATGGACAATTACTGAAGATTGTCGAAGGGGAAGATGGAGATTATGCTGGAGTTAATTTGCAGCATGTTGATGAAATGCTGAAATGTTTGCTGGAGAAATTTGAACCAGAGAAAAAAGTTGCAGATGAAATTGCAGATGATGAGCAAAGGAATGTTGCAGAGGGACAGGAATTTTGGGAGGCAGCAACATCCATAGTGACAGCTAGAGCAACATGTTTTATTGAAGATGCTGGAAACAATCAGCAGACAGAGGATATACTGGACAGAGAAATTGAGTTGATAAGGAGGTTAATGATGAAAATGTCTCAGAGAAAGACAGTAGCAAGAAAGAAAAGGAGTGACAACAAGAGGAAGACGGTAGCAGATCTTGAAGGCAGAGCAAGTGGAGCATTACAGCACAAAATATGGAAACCCGGAGGACAACAACAGATAACAACAGTAGTAAAGCAATTGACAAGCAAGGAAAGATTACAAAATAAAATTTGGGATCCAGGAGGAAATAATTATCCAGACTTATGACCAGGTGGTCATGAATTTTCTTACATGGGGAGTCTGATGCAGGAGCATCAGCTCCGAAAAACACATTGTATTTTATCTAAGCTAGGGGGTTTCATGTTTTAAAATTTCATTATTTTGAGTGATTAATTATATTTTAATTAATCATTTGTGAGAATTTGTAAATGTGAGAGAAATTAGTTTCTATATTATTTAGAATTAATGATGGAGCCTAAGTTGGAATTAGTTTCTAAGCTTTAGGGATAAAAATCTATCTTTTAGGGATGTTGAGAGATTTAGGGATTTGTTGAGATATTAAGGGGATTGAGCATTTAATTAGATCATTTTTAAAATTGTATAAATAGGAAGGGGTTTTGAGAGAAAAACACATTGAGATTGTGAGAGAGTGTGATTGAGAGCAAGCTTTAACAGCCAAGGCTGTAAGCCTCTGGCAAATTGTAAGGGCCATGAACGTTGGATATCCGGCCAAAGAAAAGGCTGTAAGTGATCTCCTTTTGTGAATATGAAAACAATGTTTCAGATTTATATATAACCCGTTGATTGATTGAGAAAACTTGTGTAATTCAGTGACATCAAAAGTGAGTGGATTTCACTGTTGTATAATGTGTTAAATGAATTGTAAACCATTAAGAGCTGTAGTATTGTTTTGGCAAATTGTGAGATGGAGCGTTTTTAGCTATTTGAAATGCTTGGTCGATATGGTTAAATGTTGATTGGTATATGTAATGCATAAGCAAGTTGGGCAATCAAAGGGCGTTGGATGCAAAATTCGCTTCAAATTCTGCCTATTTTGAATGGGACAGAGTATCGATCAGAAGCAAGGGCACGTTAGTAAAATTCGATCTGCAAATTAATTAAAGATGCAAGAACGAACATCAGTAGGAGACTGATCAGTAAAGGGAAAGCGTTCCAATTAGAATGAAGAAGCATTGTAAGGATCGATGGAAATCGAGTAAATTAAATCTGCTACAGCGTTGAAATTGGGCGTATGCAATCGAATGAACTTCGATTGGCAGGTTTGAATTCATATAAATTTTCTGGATAAATTCTGTTTGTAAATTTTAGGTTGAATTATGGAGAGATCAATTAGCGCTGAAGAAAATTGGACTCTGTCTATTCTGAATTAATGAAACAGTAATCTCAAAAGTCGATTTGTGTTATAGCAAGACGTGGAAGAATCAATGTCTATGCGAAGGGTTCTAGAGGTTATGCTCTGGCTTAAATTAAATAATTCAATGAATTGAAATCGATTCAAGTCGTGGAATCGATCTGGGAGATAAATGAACCGTATGAATGGTTCTGGAGTTATGTTGATCAATGATTGAATGCGTAGAAGAATTTCTGGGTAAGTGAAGTTTTAATGTTTTTGAAATTCTTTATAAACCCAAATCCTGAAATGTTAAGCTGAACGTTGAATACGTTATTATCCTGTACAAAAGTTTAAATACTCATTAGTGAAATTCGATGAAGAAATGTTAAGGGCCATCGATTTGCTGAAAGGCTATCACTTAAAGTATCTGGAGCTGTAAACATGTTTGACAGAGAACACAATTGATGTAATTAAGAAGAGATGAAAGTGCGAAGTAAAGACTTGAAGCAGAGGTAGCAGAAGAATTCATGAAGTCCTGGTCAAATCATAGAGATTATAAGATCAGGCGCAGAGTGGAAGCTCGATGTTCACTCCACCTTAACCACGAATGTGCTGAGTTTAGATTCTTTTGGGCAAACTATGAATTTGCAGAGGTGTTGTTGAGGTAAGCACCTTTATAGCGTATGAAGGTTTATGAAATGAATGGGAAAACACTTTAAAGATTAATGCCGTGGCATATTTCTGAGTGTGTTCACCGAAATGGGAACGTTGTTAATCCAGTGATCAGCTAGTAATGAGTGTGGATTGATGTCATTTGCGCAAAGAATGGATGGTATTATATTTGCTTATTGTTTGGACTGAGTAGATTATTAAAAAGAAACAAGAGCACATTTTCTTTGTTGGCTTATAAGTCATATGAATTTGTGGTGGTTTTAAGGGAATTGAGGGACTAATGAGGTATGGAATAATAATTGGGAGCGTGGTTAAAGAAACAAACAAGTTCAAGTTTTGCTTACATTGTGATGTAGTGGTATTAAACACACTGGTGCATTTGTTTTATGACTTTTAAAAGCCCTATGAAATGGAGATGAGGAATGATATTTATTGAATGAAAGTTTGTGAATTTAATGGAAGTTATGTTGAAAATTTGGGATGATTTGTATTAATTATGGTTTTATAACCATTGTTGTTTTGTAACAAAGAAGCTTCCAAAAGAAGTTGAATTTTCCAAGAAGGGGATTTTCTCAACAAGTGATTGAATTGTGTTTTGATATGCTTTAGAAATGTGATTATGGGAAATGCAGGTTGTCCTGCATCACGTACCGTCGAGTATATAAAGGGAGACCCCACTAGGTTTCTATCCTTTATCCATAGGAAGCCGAGTCTGCCGCCCTATATCCATGATACACCGGACATAACATTCGGGGAGATTGCCTACATGTACGTTAAGTCATTGGTTGATTTCTCTTTCATTTTTGAAACCAAGGTGTATATTGCAGTTCACGGTTATTTGGTACACCCTTTGCCTAGTATTCCTGAGTAGTCATTTGATCTTTTCTGACTCTTTAAATTTGAAAGGATCACCAAGCACTTGTCCTTTCACGCTTGTTTCAAAACTGAAAGAGATACAGTCACCTTTCTTCCGTTTCTCGACTCTTAAAAAATGAAATGGTGAATTTTCTAAGTTTCAATGTGGTAAAATTAATCACCTGCGATCACACGCCCTGTTAGATTTTGCTTGTCAACCGTTTGATTGTGTGTCTTGACTCTTTTTCAACCCATGTGTGTTGTGCTTGATCTTTTGTCATTGTTGTCACAGTGGCGGAACCTCCTGTTTCGCCTATTGGTAGTCCATATACAGACGATTCATCAGAGGCTTCTCAGTCCTCTGCTGAACCTCAGCAGCCCATCATTTCTGAGTTTCCCGATGGGGGCCCAGTTCTGTCTGAGCAACCCTTTGGAGGACCAGTTGAGTTCAATTGGCCCTTTTCTGACCCTTGGTTTGGATTGGGAGTAGGAGAAGATTTCCCTCCTCTTACATCGGGTTCACCTTTTATAGCTGCTATTATTTCTCCTAGTCCTCATCGTCTATTATGAGATCTAGCGGCAGACTCAAGCATGAGTGAATCTAGCGAGGAAATCCCCACATCTGGTGAAGATTACCAGTTGTTTCCTCGAAGGTTATTTCCAGGAGACAACCCTGAACCATATGTTATGTCATCACCTGGTCCCTCATTACCCGTCGGGTATAGATCCTTGGGTCAGATCATTACTGCCGCTGCCTCTATGGGGGTATCAGCTCCTTCTACGAGGCCGGTTGTTCCTTCATTGGTGATGTCTCCATGGATGCCCATTACATCATCCCCTCAGGTTACTTCTGTACCCTCCATGCCCACTGTTTATGTGGCCACATCTGCACCCGTCGTTACTACCCAGTCCGTAAGGACCACATCCCTTCCTGAAGATATCTACATAGCATCTGGTATGCTGGAGAACATCTCTTCGGAGGAGTATCGAATGTCTCTACAATAGTCAAACCCCGAGGTCGGACAATCCTCTCAGGATCCCAACCTCTCATACTTTTCGCATTATGCACAGGATGGTACACCCGTGTACGTTTTTCCATATCAGTTGATGATCATGGGAACCCTTTACGTTTACTTGCTCCTAAGGCTCAACTTCATGCTCAGGGTTTACCTTTTAACCCGCAATGACAACCTTTTCAAGGCCAACCTTCGGGCCAGCCTGGCCATCCTTATGACCTGCAGGGACAACCCATACAAGGCTACCCTCCGGGCTAGCAAGGGCCATTATATGGTCTGCAAGGACAGTATTACAACCCTTCTGGTCAACTCGTTCAGCCTCTCCCTGGAATCCCAACTAGGCAACCTCAAGGACTCACAGGTCAGCCGGGGTACCAACCTGGGCCGGTATACGGTCCTGGGGGGCAAGTCCAACCTTCTCAACCTTTGCAACCGCAGTATCCTCTTGGTCCCAACATTGCACATAAGCCATGACCATCTTATGGTCCTGCTACGGGTCAAACCGGTTATCAGAAACCACCTGGCTCCATTTCGCTACCAGGCCAACCGGCCCATTTAGCATAATCTGGTATCCTACTACCAGGCCAACCGGCCCATCTGGCACAACCTGGTATCCCGCCACCAGGCCAATCGGCCAATCCGGCACAACCTGGTGTCCCTCCACCAGGCCAACCAGCTCATCCGGCACAACTTGGTGCTGCTCAACAGCCAGGACAACCTACACAACTGGCACAACCTATTTATCCGGGTCAAAATGTTTATCCAGGGCAGCCCGCTCAGCCAGGTCAGCCTGTTCAGCCAGGCCAGCCTACACATCCTGTCAACCCTGCCCAACAGCCGACTTATTCAATGCCGTAGCCAAATCAACCGCCATGCCCTAATTATCAGGCTCAGCTGGGTCCCACCTATCAGCAACCCACTCAACCTCAAGGCGGTTACTATTCTCATGGTCAATATCGACCGAATTATAGCCAGCCCCAAGGTTCTAACTATTACTCTTAATAACCCGGCTACACCTATACTCAGCAGCCAAATCCAAATGCTGCTTACACAGGGCCGACTTACAATTAGGGTCCATACTCTGGTTATCAAGCCCTGTACATTGGTTACCAGCAACCGAATTAGGCTGGATATATGACCTTGTTGGCAATATGATGCAGAGTGTTGTCCTTGATGGCAACCCACTGAATGAAGATGAAGACATATGACTGTTGACATGTGTTGTCCTTGATGGAAAACCACCTGATGAAGTCATTCTTGACTTGATGGACTTGGTAAATGATGTAAATCTAATATGAAAGGATGTTTGTTAGCAATATGATGCTGAGTGTTGTCCTTGAATGGCAAGATGATGGCAACTTACTTGATGAAGTTGTGCTTGATAGAACATGTCTTGATGAACTAAATCTGATGTATCTACAGTGAGTACAGAAGGCAATGAAGAAAGGAATTCAGCATGTGATAGATCTATGATGAAAAGAGTATGTCTCTAGGAATACGCGGATTTGCCTAAGGGAAGTCGCGTATGCACGCAGAAAATAACGTTCCAAGTCGCGTATGGGCAAAAGCGCTCATAAAGTGCAAAACCAGGGGTAACCACCATGGTATTGACCCATTGTATTGGGTAATGATTCGTCTAAATGACCCCGTCCAGGAATACCATCGGAAGTAATGTAGTTTTGGGCTCATGGTATTGTTTTGGCTCATGGTATTGAAAAAAGGGCTCATGGTATTGAAAAAGGGTAAACCTATATAAAGAGAAGAAATTCATTGTGCAAATCATGAGTGTGGGTGCAAGATGTCTGAGCTTGAATGAATACTTCTCTCTGAAGTAGATCTGAATGGAAAGGGTTACACTTGAAGATAAATCTGAATGTATGATGCACCAATAATGAAGAAGGGGATCTAGATCTGAAATGCACTTGTATCTACTAGATCTGCTTATGGAAGGCCTAGATCTGTGATGAGGCGAACATCTAGGCGAACATCTGTCTGAAGTGAAAAGGGTAAATCTGAATTGAACATCTGATCTGATGAAGTATGCAGCTCTGTAATCATTGAAGATCTATACGCTACTTCGCCGCGGTGGAAGCGCGTATACACGTGGCTTCTCTGAAGTAAAAGCGCGTATGCGCAATAAAATATACACTGAGGTATACGCTGGTTTGTGTGGACGGAAGCGCGTATATACGCGACATCAGTGAAGGGAAAGAGCGTATGCAAACTAGGGTTTGCTGAAGCAAGGGGTATGAAATATCTGATCTGTTCTGCTGTGTCTCTGCTATCTGATCTATGTTGATATGTATCTGTTGGTGATGTATGTTTGTGCTTAAAAGTATGGAAAGGGTCCAGTATGAAAATATGATGAAATGTGGCCTGCAAGTGTTGTTCTATTGAAGTTGTTGGATCCAGTGTGAAAATTGATGAAACGTGGTCCAAAGGGGTGCTGAGGGTTGTAGCCTTCAGTCAGGGGGTCGTAGCTCCCTTCCAGGTGAGGCTGGTAAACGAGATTGGGGGGTCGTAGCTCCCTTCCAGGTGAGGCTGGTAAACGAGATCGGGGGGTCGTAGCTCCCTTCCAGGAGAGGCTGGTAAACGAGTCGGGGGGTCGTAGCTCCCTTCCAGGAGAGGCTGGTAAACGAGCGCAGGTGGGTGCCTGCGTGCTGGTCAAGTCTGCGCCAGCACATATGTTGTAAGATGTTTTCTCTATAATAAAATATTGAAGGCTGAGCAACTGCAGCGGTGATTTTCTCCCGATTTGGGTTTCCACCTAAAAATCCTGGTGTTCATGTGTGATGCTTTGTGTGATGGTTTATTCTGTTCTTACTGCACATGTTTACTGTTTATTAAACATCTGATGAATGAATGATGGAATAATAGAAGTGAAGATTTAATGACATATCTAGATCTCTGTGTATACGCTAGTTTCATAAAAGGGATCCGCGTATATACGCTAGTTGACCGAAGGAAAGTAGCGTATGGGTTTTAAGGAATGAAAAAGTAAAAAGATTTGATTATGCAGTAAATACTGATTCACCCCCCCCTCTCAGTATTTTTCCCAACAATTGGTATCAGAGCGTGGTCCTTCTGCAGAAGCTTGATCGCTTGAAGGAGATCCGTCGCAATAGGAAGTCAAGAAGGAGTGATGTCTATAAAGCCACCTCTATTCAATGGAAGCAATCTGATATTCTGGAAGGTACGAACAAAAGCATATCTGCAAAGTCTTGGTGCAGATGTATGGGCAATTGTGGAAGAAGGTTATCAATACCCTGCAAGTATTCCTACTGATGCAGCAGAAAGGAAGAAGTATGAAATCAATGCCAAAGTAGTGAATGTCTTGTTAGGAAGCATGTCTGAATCAGAATTTGCTAAAGTGATGCAGCTACATTCAGCAAAAGAAATATGGGACAAAATCATTCTAAGCTATGAATAAAGGTAAAAAGTGCAAAACTCCAAACTCTTAGAATTGAATATGAAAATTTGAAGATGCATAGTGATGAGAGTGTTGCCAGTTTCTTTCTTCGTCTGGATGATATTGTGAATCGAATGAGAAATTTGGGTGAAACCATAACTGATACTACTCTAGTGGAAAAGGTCTTAAGATCTTTAACTTCAAAATTTGACTCTAAAGTTTCAGCTATTGAAGAAAGGCAAGATCTGCAAACGCTTACTATTGTTCAATTACATGGTACTCTGACTGCTTTTGAAATGAGACAAGGAGGTCCTTCTCAAATAAGAGAAGCTGCGTTTAAGGCATCTACAAAAGGAAAGGAAAAGGAAGTTGTCAAAGAATCCAGCTATATATCCGATGAAGAAGAAGCGTATTTCGTGAGAAAGCTCCAACTAGGTACTGGAAGATTCAAAGGTAAGCTTCCCTTCAAATGTTTTGAGTGTGGAAAAGTTGGTCATTATGCTGAAAAATGTCCTTATAAAGGAAAAGAAGTAGTAAGAAGGAATAAGAACCGATCTAGTTCTAAGAAAAGTTACTATACTAATGAAGATAGTGATGGGTCATCTAATAGTGAGGAAGAATGTGAAGAAGATCTTAGACTTCTCATGGCATTTGAACAAAAAGAAGAAAAGGATACTTTTATGGATGCTCTAGAGGAAAATGATTTTCTTGAATAAAATAATCAACTCAAACTACGCTTAGAAGATTATAAAATCCTCTTGGAAGAACAAAAGATAATCAGAGAGACCATTGAAAAGCAGCTTGAAGAAGCAAAGAAACATATTGAAAAACTAGAATGTGAAGTGGTAAGTCAAAGAAAAGAAGTTGAGAAAGCAAAGACCTTGAATCTTAGATTTGCTAAAGTATTTGAAACCTTAGATGAGATTATCAAGGTACAACGTTCTCCTCTTATAAAGACAGGCCTTGGATACACCGGAGAATCTTCTCACACTTCAGCACCAAACTATCTAAAAGCAGTTACAGGTGGTTTACTACATTCAGCCACTCAGCAAGGGAATAAAGGATCTCTACAGGGAAAGCAGGACCATCTCAATTCAAGGAACACTAACAGGGATAGCTTTCAAAGACACTACAACCAACAGGTAAATTCAAATAGAAGATTCCATGATCGTAGAAATTTCTACTTCAATGGGCAATGTTTCACATGTCACAATTTTGGTCATAAAGCTATTCAATGTGTTGCATATAAAACCATCATGACAAGAGAAGCAAGAAAGAAAAGGTTGGATACTGAACCAAAGAAGAATACCTATAACAATTTTTCTCCTCTTCAAGGTAAAGTTGAATGTACTTATTGCAATAACTTTGGCCATGAAGAATCTGAATGCAGGAACAAGATCCAGCTAAAAGAACATGTTCCCTCAAGCTCTAAAGTGTGGAAAAAGAAAGAACCGCCGGTTGAAAATTGTGGGATAGCATTATTTTCAGAAGGAGAAGAAAATCAGTGGTACATCGATAGTGGGTGCTCAAGACACATGAAAGGTGACAAAATCAAACTTCATACTTATAATGCTCTAGAAAAGGAAAAGAAAGTTACATTTGGAAATGATACTCCTGCTGTAATTAAAGGAAAAGGGTCAGTATTTCTAAAAGAAAAAGTGAAGGCTAAAGATGTCATGTATGTGGATGGATTAAGGCATAACTTGTTAAGTGTTAGTCAAATGTGTGATCAAGGAGCAGAAGTGGTCTTCAGTTCCAAAGAATGTATGGTTCGTGATCTTGATACAGGTAAAATCATTATAAAAGGAAAAAGAAATCCAAGCAACCTGTATGTACTAAACGGCATAGATCAATGTTTCTTGAGCAAGTCTTCAGAAAATTGGCTATGGCATAGAAGGCTGGGGCATCTGAGTTTCTCTCAAATCAACAAAGCAAGCAGACTTCAAGCTGTTCGTGATCTTCCCAAGGTCAATCTTCCATAAAGTACCATATGCAAATCTTGTCAATTTGGTAAGCAGACCAGAGTACGATTTAATGCCAAAGAAGGATCATCAAGTAAGCCTCTTGAACTCATTCATACTGATATCTGTGGACCTATGAGGAAAAGGTCATTACGTGGGGAAGAATACTATATCTTATTTATCGATGACTACTCTAGAATGTGTTGGATCGGGTTCATTAAACACAAAGATCAAGCACTTGAAAAATTTCAGAGCTTCAAAGCATTGGCAGAAAATGAATTAGATCTAAAAATCAAGTGTCTTAGATCTGATCGAGGAGGAGAATATTCATCAAATGAATTCTTTGATTTTTGTGAACAACATGGCATTAAAAGACAGCTCTCTGTAGCAGGCACTCCACAACAAAATGGTGTAGCAGAAAGAATGAATAGAACAATTGTTCAAATGGCTAGAGCTATGCTTGCTGATTCTGATGTTCCTGACATGTTCTGGAGTGAAGCAGCACATACAGCAGTTAACATTCTCAATAAAGCTCATGTTGGGGTAAATAGTGACAAAACTCCATATGAACTCTGGTATGGCAATTCTCCCACTGTGAAGCATTTTAAGGTTTTTGGAAGTAAATGCTTTATCAAAAATAATGATGAAAAGCTTGGCAAGTTTGAACCTAGATCAGATGAAGGGATATTTCTTGGTTACTCATCGTCAAGCAAAGCATTCACATGTTACAACAAAAGGCTTCGAAAGGTTGTTGAATGTATTGATGTTGTTATTGATGAGTCTTCTGCAGCCCCTAAAGAAGAAAAAAAAACAACAAAAGAAGATGATAGCGACATATGGCCTTCTACATCAGATAGAAATGATATAGACAATGGATCCAATGAAGAACCTGAAGATGATCTATCGGAAAAAGCTCCATCCAGATATGTTCAAAAGAATCATCCTGAATCTCAAATTTTGGGTGACAAAGAATCTGGTGTACGAACTAGGAGAACTCTTGTAGGATCTTCTAATCATTTGGCACTCATATCCACAATTGAACCACAAAATGTCAATGAAGCTAGCAAATATAAATGTTGGAGGCAAGCAATGGATGAAGAAATTGTTCAAATTTAAAAGAATGACACTTGGGATTTGGTTCCAAGACCTCATGACAAAAATGTCATTGGAACTAAATGGATTTTCAAGAACAAGTTAAATGAGAATGGGGATGTTGTAAGAAACAAAGCTAGACTAGTTTGCAAAGGGTATACTCAACAAGAAGGTATAGACTTTGAAGAAACTTTTGCTCCTGTAGCTAGACTTGAAGCCATAATAATGTTTCTTGCTTTTTCAAGTTATCAACAAATCAAAGTTTATCAAATGGATGTTAAATCTGCTTTTCTTAATGGTGATCTAGAAGAAGAAGTATATATAGAACAACCGGAAGGTTTCATTTTTGGAAATGATGCAAATCTTGTTTGTAGACTTAAAAAGGCTCTATATGGTCTCAAACAAGCTCCAAGGGCTTGGTATTATCGCCTTGACAAATATCTTCATCAACAAGGATTTTCAAAGGGGTCTGCTGATAGCAACTTATACACAAAAGTTGAAAATGATAAACTATTGATTGTAGTTGTATATGTTGATGATATCATTTTTGGAAGTAACGAAGAATCTATGAGTCGAAAATTTGCTTCTGTCATGCAGCAAGAATTTGAAATGTCTTTACTTGGGGAACTAACATTCTTTCTTGGCTTGCAAGTGCATCAATCTGCAGATGGTATATTTCTATCACAAGCAAAATATCTTAATCAAATTCTGAAGAAGTATGGCATGGAAGAATGCAAACCTGTAAGTACACCAATGATAACCGGATGCAGTCTCAGTTCTAATGATGATTCTCCCACTGTGAATCAACCAGAATACAGATCGATGATTGGAAGTCTACTTTATCTCACTGGGAGCAGACCAGACATTATGCATGCTGTTGGGATTGTTGGACGATTCCAAGCTAATCCAAAAGAGTCTCACCTTCAGGCTGTCAAAAGGATATTCAAATATCTACAAGGAACTCAAGACTTTGGTCTATGGTATCCAAAGGATGCTGATCTTACTCTTCATGCTTACACTGATGCAGATTGGGCTGGAAGTGTTGATGATCGAAAAAGCACTAGTGGTGGTGCATTCTACATGGGGCCCCGGTTAGTATCTTGGTTCAGCAAGAAGCAAAATTCTATTGCCTTATCTACAGCAGAAGCAGAATATGTGGCTGCCGCATCTTGTTGCACTCAACTCCTTTGGATGATGCAAACCTTACAAGATTTTCAAATCAAATGTACACCCCCTGTCCTGTCCCCATCAAGTGTGACAATACAAGTGCCATCAGTATTTCAAAAAATCCTGTTATGCATTCAAAGACCAAGCACATTCCCATCAAGTATCACTTTTTACGTGAACAAGTGCTTGAGAAAACAGTGAAGTTGGAATATGTTCCCTCCAAAGAACAAGTTGCTGATATTTTTACCAAACCTCTGCCCAGGGAAGCGTTCGAGTATTTAAGACAGAAGCTGGGAGTGTTCTCTGCCAGTCAAAAGAACAAATCTGCATAAATTTATAAGATGAATTTGGATACGCGGGTTTCTTGAAACACAGTCGCGTATATACGCGGGTTCCTGCACAGAAAACTGCGTATGTCTGATTACTGACAAATTTTGGTTGGAGTCAGCTCTCTTCAGCACAGCTGCAGTGCTGTTTGGTATATCTGATACTGTTTAGTATCTCTGGTGATGTTCCAGTTCTCCTAATTCTTTTTCTAATGATTTGATGAAGATGCCTTGATGATTTGTTGGTGAAAGTATTCAGGATGCACAAACTAAGGGGGAGCCTTAGTCATTTGGAAAGGATGCTTGGATTCAGGGGGAGCATTAGCTTTGATGAGTATAATGCACTGTTGGCATTATGATGTCTCTGAAATATGTTCTTTGAAGTCTTTCTGGTATTGGTCTTAAAGTCATATTTGTAATTTGATGAAAAGGTCTTGTTGAGACCCATGATGTAAATTGTAATATTCAGTCATGTGAGGACTTGTCAAATTTTTGTAAACCCACTTGGTTGGGTAGCTGAGTCAAAATTGTAAACCCACTTGGTTGGGTAGTTGAGTCTCATATGTAAATCCACTTGGTTGGATATTTGATGTAAGTATGAGTCATTGGTGATAGGAAGTTCATAGAGTCATGTACTTTGTTGAAAAATATGTTTGAAGATTCATCATGATCTCAGGGGGAGCTTGGTCACTTCAGTATATATCAGATCTGCAGAATGCTTCTTCCACATGAGGAGAAAAGGGGGAGAGTATATTGGTTTTGATCCGCCCGTTTCCCTTGATGTCAAAGGGGGAGAGTGACATGGTGTTTGAATGCAGATAATGGTGTCAAAGAATTGGGAGAGTGACATGGTGTCAATGTACTTATCTGTTGTGGTAACCAAACACCATCGTGGTTGCCATCAAGTCCAAAGGTGGAGATTGTTGGCAATATGATGCAGAGTGTTGTCCTTGATGTATGCCCCGAATGAAAGATGAAACATATATTTGTTGACATTTGTTGTCCTTGATGGAAAACCACGGTAGAGTTATTCTTGACTTGATGGGCTTGGTAAATGATGTAAATCTAATATGAAAGGATGTTTGTTAGAAATATGATACTGAGTGTTGTCCTTAATGGCAAGATGATGGCAACTTACTTGATGAAGTTGTGCTTGATAGAACATGTCTTGATGAACCAAATCTGATGTATCTACAGTGAGTACAGAAGACAATGAAGAAATGAATTCAGCATGTGACAGATCTATGATGAAAAGAGTATGTCTCTAGGAATACGTGGATTTTCCTAAGGGAAGTCGCGTATGCACGCGGAAAATAACGTTCCAAGTCGCGTATGGGAAAAAGCGCTCATAAAGTGCAAAACCAGGGGTAACCACCATGGTATTGACCCATTGTATTGGGTAATGATTCGTCTAAATGACCCCGTATAATGTAGTTTTGGGCTCATGGTGTTGGTTTGGCTCATGGTATTGAAAAAGGGGCTCATGGTATTGAAAAAGGATAAACCTATATAAGGAAGAGAAATTCATTGTGCAAATCATGTGTGTGGGTGCAAGATGTCTGAGCTTGAATGAATACTTCTCTCTGAAGTAGATCTGAATGGAAAGGGTTACACTTGAATGATAAATCTGAATGGATGATGCACCAATGATGAAGAAGGGGATCTAGATCTGATATGTGCTTGTATTTGCTAGATCGGTTTATGGAATGATTAGATCCAAGAAGAGGCGAACATCTGTCGAGTAGAGGGTAATCACAGAGCCCGGATCTCGATGCGAAAGTATCTTTCGCCTACATAATGATTTGAAGATCTATACGCTACTTCGCCGCGGAGGAAGCGCATATATACGCGGCTTCGCTGAAGTAAAAGCGCGTATGCGCAAGGAAATATACACTGAGGTATACGCTGGTTTGTGTGGACGGAAGCGCGTATATACGCGACATCAGTAAAGGGAAAGCGCGTATGCAAACTAGGGTTTGCTGAAGCAAGGGGTATGAAATATCTGATCTGTTCTGCTGTGTTTCTGCTATCTGATCTGTGTTGATATGTATCTGTTGATGATGTATGGTTGTGCTTAAAAGTATGGAAAGGGTTCAGTCTGGAAATATGATGAATCGTGGCCTGCAAGTTGTGTTCTATTGAAGTTGTTGGATCCAGTGTGAAAATTGATGAAACGTGGTCCAAGGTGGTGCTGAGGGTTGTAGCCTTCAGTCAGGAGGTTGTAGCTCCCTTCCAGGTGAGGCTGGTAAACGAGATCGGGGGGTCGTAGCTCCCTTCCAGGAGAGGCTGGTAAACGAGTCAGGGGGTTGGAGCTCCCTTCCAGGAGAGGCTGGTAAACGAGCGCAGGTGGGTGCCTGCGTGCTGGTCAAGTCTACGCCAACACATATGTTGTAAGATGTTTTCTCTATAATAAAATATTGAAGGCTGAGCAACTGCAGCGGTGGTTTTCTCCCGATTTGGGTTTCCACCTAAAAATCCTGGTGTTCATGTGTGATGGTTTATTCTGATCTTACTGCACCTGTTTACTGTTTATTGATCACCTGATGAATGAATGATGGAATAATTTAAGTAAAGGTTTAATGACTGATCTAGATCTCTGTGTATACGCTAGTTTCATAAAGGGGATCCGCGTATATACGCTAGTTTACTGAAGGAAAGTAGCGTACGGGTTTGAAGGAATGAAAAGATAAAAGGATTTGATTATGCAGTAAATACTGCTTCACCCCCCCTCTCAGTATTTTTCCCAACAGACCTATACCCCCTATAGTCAGAATCCTACGGGACAGAACCCCTGGGGGCAAGGTTATTCTCAACCAGCATGGAGTACAGGTACTGGTCCTTATCCAGAGCTAGGTATGTCGTCCAATCCGCCATTGCCATTTCTGGCTACCTTGGAATTACCGGATGTTTCGAAATTAAAAAATGATCCAATTCTGCACAATCCTTATTGGCCTCCGGTTCCTACCAAGGTGCCCGGTGATTGCCCCAAGTTTGAGGGAAAAGCCGGAGAGGACCCCCAAGCTCATGTGATGACTTACCATCTTTGGTGTTCCTCCAACTCTTAGGTGGATGATTCAATCCGTCTGCACCTCTTCCAGCGCACTTTGACTGGCGCTACTGCTAAGTGGTATATCGAATTATCCCTTGGCATCTTTCAATATTTCAATACGTTAGCCATGGATTTTCTGACTCACTTTCAGTTACCGGTTCGCTATGAAGCCGGGACGCACCTCCTAACTTCTTTGAAGCAGGACAAAGCCACCCACATTTCTGATCACATTCATGAGTGGCGACGTCGTCGTAGACTGATCAAGTTTCATATACCTGATCAGATACTAATTCATTAGTTCACCACCTCATTCGTTAACAAAATCGCTCAAGATATTGCTATGGGAGTGTGTGTGACGGAAGAACAAGCCATAGCACGTGCCCAATATCTGGATCTAGTATACTCTCAGTCCGTCATGCTTTATGATATTTTTCCTAATGCTCCACGGTCTAGAACCTCTAAAGCTCCACCTACCCCGGTGGTGGATGGTGTTATTGGTTCTGTGTCTCAAAATTCGAAGAAATCCTCGAATGGGAAGCAGAAGTCCAAATCATCCAATAATTCAGCTCCTCCCGCTCCTCCCGATTCTGGAAAAACTGCGGAGGTTAATGCCGTTCAGGCCAATCCTACGGAGAAAGCCTCCAAAGGGAAATAGAAGGGCAAAGGTAAATCCAAATTTGATGCCCCAAAGCCAGAATCCAAACCTCGTACCAAGGATGGTTCCCAATGCAAACTGAAGTACCCCTACCTTATTTGTGAAGGAGATCATTATAAAAAATATTTTCCACGACGATCTGAATTTAGTCAACTTCTAAAAGGCTCCAAAGGGACTCCGGTAGTTCTTAAAGAATCGTTCCCGTCTCAACAGACCCAGATGGTTGAACAACCTTCACCATCTGCCCCATTTGGGTCTCAGGTCTTTATGATGAATGGTGCTGCACCTATCTCTATTGCTACACGTTCGAAGGACTACAACGAATCGCGTCAGGCACCTGGGAAGGCAGTTTTGGATGGTCCACCTCCCCCACCTGTCTCCAGTTCATTGGAGATTGAGAAGCCTACTGCCAAACCTATTTTGAGGCCACCTTCTAAAGGTGTTCTAAGAGGATATTCCTACAATCCGAATGCCCGTGCCGCTCAACACTACCGTATCATTGAGGATCTGGCACAGGCGCCTTCTGCCATGTATGCATTGGAAGTTCTTCAGATTTGCTCGTCACAACGGAAAGCTTTGTTGTCTGCAATCGGTGGGATCGATCCCACTGATTCTAATCTTCTCACCTTCGACTTAGAGAACTTTACCCCCCAACTTCCACATCAGATCACTCTTGTTATTCAAGTCGGGATCAACGGTCTTAACATCCATAGGGCCGTTGTAGATGAAGGTGCTTCTACCTGTGTCATGTCGTCCGCTTGCTGGAAGGCCATTGGCTCTTCGGCCCTTTCATCATCTCCTAATGCCCTAGAGGCATTTGATGATCGGGAATTGAAACCCCTGGGTGTTCTCGAGAGTTTAGCGATTACCTTACAGGGGAAGACAGTCAACGTAGAAGTAGAAGTAGTTGACGCTAAGCTTAACTACAATATACTTCTTGGCCGCAGTTCGACTCACGCCATGTTATGCGTGCCATCCACCCTCTTTTGACTTATTAAGTTCCCTCACGAGGGAAAATTTTTTACTGTTGATCAGTTGTCTTTCTGCACCTCCACCTTCGAGAACAACGTTTTGTATGTGGATCAGATCCCAAATCCCCCTGACAGTGTAGGACCCGGTCTCTTCAAGGACCCCGTCCTCATGGGTATTTTTCCCGCACCACCACCGCACACCGCTCAAGTTAATATGATCTCTAGGTCTGACGACCCATGGCTCATCCCTTTGCCTGAGCAGGTGGCTGAGTTTGGAGAATCGATGCCCTTAACTCTGGTAGAGATTAACTACTGTGAAATCATCGCCGCATCTGATCCTCCCCCTCCTTAGCATGCTCCTTTGAGCATGGATTTAGACGTCTATTCTCAATCCCCCTGGCTCGACGAGGCCGACTCGCCAGATCCTCTTAAAGAGATTTTCCCTTCTGATGAAGCCATTTTCGAAACAATGTCTCTTGAGGATCTGCCTTGGAGCGATGGACATCATCGTTCCTCATTCATGCCTAGCTTGGGGGCAATGTCAGATTGTCTAGAGCGTTTTGCATCTAAGGTTCCCACTACACCTCTTCAGACACCCATATTGACACATGACGTGATTTCAGAGGGAAACCTGAGCAACATTACTCAAACCATTCCAATCGACATCTCCGTTAAACCGGGGATAGTTGAGAACATACATGTGGGAGTGACTTGTTCTCCTGACGAGATACAAGTTTATACTGATCTTTTTCGAGAATTAAGAGACGTGTTCGCTTGGTCCTATGAGGAAATGCCCAGGATTGGTCCCAGCATAGTAGTGCACGAGATTCCTACCTATCCTGGTTCGAAAATCATGCGCCAACGCTTGCGCCCGATGCATCCTCGCAAAGCCGCTGCCATTAAAGCAGAAGTTGAAAAACTTCTGAACGCGGGCTTCATTTACCCGATTCCACTCACAGAATGGGTCTCCAACATTGTCCCTGTAGATAAGAAACAGGGAACTATTAGAGTTTGTGTTTATTACCGAGATATTAATCGGGCCTGTCCAAAGGAAAATTACCCCACTCCTTTCATAGATCAAATCATTGAAGAATTTGCTGGGAGTGAGATTTATTCCCTGATGGATGGTTTTTCCGGGTACAATCAGATAAACATTCTACCTGCTGATCAACACAAGACTGCATTCATCTGTCCATGGGGTACTTTTTCCTATAAAAAGCTCCTGTTTGGCTTGAAGAATGCTGGAGCTACTTTCCAGCGTGCTATGTCTTACGCGTTCCATGACATACGCCATATCGTTCAGCCTTATTTGGACGATTTTCCAGCTCATTCAGCTCAGTGAGAGGACCACCCAGAACACCTCCGCCAGATTTTCCTTCGCTGCCAACACTTTAATATCCGACTCAATCCTCATAAATGCATCTTTTGCGTGGATTCTGGCCGTCTTTTGGGGTTCATAGTCTCCAAGGACGGGATTCGCCTCGACCCCCTAAAGGTCGAGGCCATTGTCAATCTCCCATCACCCTCTTCGTTATATCAATTGCAGAGTCTGTAGGGAAAAGCTAACTTCCTACGACGCTTTATACCGAACTACGTGGAAGTGGCCAAAGGATTCACGTGTCTTTTAAAGTAGAACATTCCCTTTCATTGGGACGACATTGCTCAACAATCCTTTGAGAAGCTGAAGACGTTACTTGTTAATGCTCTGTTGCTTCGGCCTCCAAACTATCACCGTGATTTCACTTTATACTTGGCTGCCGTGTTTAGCACCATAGCTATGGTTCTGGTACAGGATGACGACGATGGCAACGAGCACGTTGTTTACTATCTATCGTGGAATCTTCTCGACATGGAAACACATTACACTCATGTCGAGAAGCTATCTTTAGCAGCTGTACAAGCTGTGCAATGTTTCCGCCACGACATCCTGCTGCGTATCGTAACCGTGGTTTCGGATTACAACCCCATGACATATATTATTTCTCAAAAATTACTGGGGGGAAAATAATCCAAATGGATTATTATCCTTCAGGAGTTCGACCTAGAGTTCACTACTGCTAAGTCGACCAAATCACTGGTTTTCGCGGATCTTATTTTCTCTCTCCCAACAGACTCCCCACCATCTCATTCTGAAGAACATATACCAGACAAAACCATCTTCCTTATCAGCACCCGTGACCCATGGTATGGCGATATTATAGTGTATCTTCAAACGTTATCCTTTCGCTCTGAGTTGACCAAAGATGCCTGACGTCGGATTCGACATCAGTCTAAACCCTACCGCATTGTAGGAGATACATTATACCGGGTTGGAGTAGATTCGGTGCTCCGTCGGTGTCTGAATTTGGAAGAGGCCGAATGAGTATTAAATGAATGTCATAGTGGCGCCTGTGGTGGTCACATGTCTGGATATGCCACCGCCCAGAAGATTCTGCGTGCGGGTTACTTCTGGCCATCAATCTTCAAAGACTGTATTCTTGCAGTCCGCAAATGTCACGCGTGCCAGGTTTTTCAGCGCAAGATGCGCGCGCCACCCCTCCCTCTGCATCCTGTCATTACCGTCAGCCCTTTCACAAAATGGGGTGTAGATTTTATGACGTGTAACCCTCATTCGACCGGGGGCATGCATATATAATCGTCGCTGTCGACTACTTCACTAAGTGGGCCGAAGCGATGCCTACACTAGGCGCCGATGGTAAGACAGCTGCCCAATTTATCTTCAACCATATCATTGCACATTTCGGGGTCCCTCAGGCCATTGTTACTGATCATGGTACTCACTTTCGAGATTACATGATGGCCGAGCTGACATCAAGGTTGGGCTTACGACACGATAGCTCAATGCCATATTACCCTCAGGAAAATGGCCAGGTTGAGGCTGTGAACAAGGTTTTGGTCACAATGCTTCAACGAACAGTTGGAATTCATAAGTCTAATTGGCACCTCCAATTGTTCTCATCTCTATGGGCATACCGGACATCAGCAAAGAGTGCAACCAGATTCAAACCATTCCAATCGGTGTATGGTCTGGAAGCGACTCCTCCGGTTGAGTGTGAAATTCCTTCCTTAAAGCTAGCTGTGGAAATTTTTCCCGATACTTCTCCTGAAGAAGAGCGTCTCTTGTATTTGGAACGGTTGGATGAAACCCGTCGCTTGGCTGCTTTAGTTCTGGAAGCACAGAAAAAGCGGGTCAAAGCACACTTTGATCAATCTGTCTCTCCACGTTCCTTTGTCGAAGGGGACCTTGTCCTCCTGTATGACCAAGTGCACGCCAAGCTCAGGGTAGGAAAGCTCCAACCCATGTGGCATGGGCCCTATATATTAAAATGAGTATTGAAGAATGGGGCCTATGAGCTCATTGATTATGAAGGAGTTCCGCTGGCGCAGCCTAGAAATGGGTTGTACCTTAAGAAATACTACGCTTGAAGTTATTTTTAGTGTGGTGTGTGTACATAGGTGTGTATATTCATTTGTGTGCATGTGTGGTGTGGTGTGCGATGTAAGCATCTTTCTGCTGATCGGGTCTTCCTGATTGTGTAGATGTCCATTACTCCATTTGTGGGTTTCGCGAATGGTGCCTCCCGCAATACCAGGAATCTGTCTTCGGCAGCCTGGGTAATCTATGATCCTGCTAGTGAGTTAGTTAACCTGCAAGGTGTGTGTCTAGGTCTTGCTACAAATAATATCGCGGAATATAGTGTTGTATTGGAATTATTAACTGAGGATGTGGACCTCGGCATTCGTGAATTACTTGTGTATCTAGACTCACAACTTGTAGTATTACAACTTAACGGGCATTATTCAGTAAGAAATCCATCCATTTTACGTCTGTATTTGCGTATTTGTCTGTTGGAAAGAAATTTTGACTATATTACATATCAACACATACCCAGACATATGAATACATTAATAGATGCAGTAGATAATTTGGTTTAAAATAGACATTTGCACAATTTATAAAACATCATCACATGTGAGAAGATCCATCCAGAAATAGGTATGTATATATATATGTGTGTCGAAATGTTTACATAGTGTGCATCACATAAAATCAAAAATATACATGTTCATCTTAATACATCTGGAGACAACATGTCTCTCAAAAAATATGCAAGAAGGAAGCCCTAGGAGTTTAATCCGCATGGTGCTCATGGTAACATGCTACCGCGCGCACTAAGCGTCTCAGTAGTCGGTGGAGGCGACTAGGCACCCCCACAGTGTGTCGCTGGTATGCTAGCGGAACGTCTGCTAGCCGTGCATAGTCCGGGATCCCCCGAGCAATGCCCTCCAGGTTCTGAATCAGTTCACCTCCCTCGCCACCCTCAGCTTGAGGGTCATGATCAGCATGGGTTCTCCGCGCAATGGGCGACATGCCCGCGAGTCTCTCTGGGCCGACATCTGCATACACATAACAACTGTTATTAGAACAAACATGTATTACCAAAAAAAAAATCATAAAACATAAAAATAAAAAAGAAAGGTCATACCCAACTCTTCGTCCCAGTCATCCCCCTCCGGGAGCAGAAGGTATAGGTCTCCAGTGAAATCGGTCCCGGCATAGGGCCAATCCTCGACCACGATTAGCTACCGCCGTAACCATCCAAAAAACTCTGGCCTCCAGAACATTTGTTGGCCTCCTCCTGATCTGGGCATAAGTGCTTCCCAGCGAGCCATCCTTGGCTCTCTTGGTATCGGCTCAGCAACTATGGCCCCTTGGTCCTGAAAGATTGGTAATCGCTCCAGGATGAATGATACCAAAATGGAACTGTAGACAAACTGTTTCAGCTTGGCTTGTTTACACTTTGTAAGCTGCCTCTTGATATTGGTTGTCACTGCTGTAGCCCAATAAAATAGTGTAGGATTCATACAGTCAAAGGCTAATAGGATTTGGGCCTTGGTGGCCTCATGTGGAGCTTGTGATCCCACAACTCGTGTGATGTTGTGTAGCACTACTCTCAGTGCTAGATCATCGATAGTGTGGATATCCACCTTCCCGCTTCCTGATCCGGTCCGTGCCCTTGGGCACACCCTCGCCATTACCTGCTCCATATTTTCACCAGATGGTCTGCTGCCTGTCAAGATGGGCACTGGACCTCTGCGCGACAATCCAGTTATGAAGTATACATCAGAAACCTCCAGTTCCAGCACTTGGTCCCGAAGTTTGAATACTCCTTCATTTTCATCCCAAATACTCACCAAGTACTATAGGAGCTCAAGCTGAGCTCGTAAGCAGGGTGTCAGGAAAAACTTCTTGAGTCCACAATTCTTAAGTGCATTCATACAGGCCTCATTCTCCATGGCCAGCTCATCCTCTTCCCCATGCTTCCTTTCCTTCCATTCGATGACCATTGTGTTTGGTTACCTGCATCAACATGATCAAAAACCATTGATTAGACCTATGTTACATGGAAAAATCCATTGGATTGTTCTCTATTTGGAAATGTAAAATGGAAAAACCGTGTTACGCCGTTGGCGCGACCCCTTTGTATGCAACAGGCCATTGGCACGGGTCCGTGCCCGATACCCGCGCCAATGGGCGGAGCCCTAAAATTTTAAAAATCTTCAACAAAAGCCCAATCCACAATGGAAATATCTATAAAATGGATCAAAATAGAGTTCAGGGAAGCGCCTCTTTCCTGGGACAAATGAGGATCTGAATGGTAGCCCGGATCGGTCGCAGTCGCCGTCAGAAGTTTGCACACCAAATGGACCACTGTTGCTCTCCAATGCGGTAAATAGTAAAAGTAATTTTGTTTTTACCATTTGAGACTTATTAATAACTTTTTGAAATCTAAATAGGTTTTAAAAGTCATTTTTTATTAATATTTTAATATATTTCGTTGAAAATGGGTTTTACACTTGCCTTTTTGTGCAGCAATAGGTCTTTATGCGGCTTGAACGGTGATACGAGTTGTATTTTATACATGAAAAAGTCATTTTGGAGTCATCTTTCAACTCTTTTCTGACTCTCTAAACATGAAAAGATTTCTGAGGCCCTTGTCATTTCGATCTTGTTAAAGTGGACACGAAACGACATCTACCCAGTATACATTTACCCCTTTTTCGGGTTGGGATAGATTACTTATGAAAAAGGAATACCCTAGCCTATCGCGACTAGGAGGTTTTCTCAGACAAATTTTTCTACCTTTTCGGATCTGAGGAACTATTTACGAAAAGGGACCTTTGGAGTTTTCTTTTCTGCTATCTTTTCAAACTTTCTAAACATGAAAAGACACCAAGTTCTTCCTTTGTCAGACTCGTTAAACCCTGATGACATCGGATTCAGTCGCAATGACGTTATTCGAGTCACTCCTTCCTAGGGCTCGTTAAATGTACTAGGATGGATTCGTCTAAAGGACGAGCTTATATTACAAGAATATGCTATCCCCTTCAAGATTGTTATAAAAAATAATTGGGGTACTCACCAGAAATGGCGGGGAAAAATGGAACCAGAATCATTGTCGTGTCAACAGTATGTCGCTCTTGAACATGGCACTTGTCTGCATTCGTGTTGGGTTGGGGACATCTCATATTTTTTTCCACTTGCCTCCGTGGGTTTTGGTAATCATTTTGACCTCTCATCTGCTCTTTGCCTCGTCGCCATGACCTCTGATCCGTTGATGTCAAATACTGCCAAACTCACTGTCGTGCCGCCATATGTTCAAGAGAAGTTGACCTCTGCAAGTTTTCAACCTTCTTTTGATTCTCATCTGATCGTGATTCACAAAAACATTATGTTCCTCTGTCTCGCGTCAATGAGGTGGGAAACACTATGGCCCACCTTTGATCAAGGTCACTTCCTGTCAACTTCAGCTCATTATCCAGGAAGTTGATCTAGAGACTTCCTTCTGGTACCTTGGAGCCTGCATGCCTCAATGGCGGGGTCTTCACATTCGATGAGAGGTTTTCATCATTAGTCTCCGATCGAGTGATTCTGTGGGTGTTCGACATTAGCTCATTGTTCACATGTCGTATATTGTACCTATAGTACCTTGAGGACCATTGGCATTAATGGTGGTACCTCTCGCGTCTGTTAACAGCTTTCATCATTGGCTGGTAATCAGATAGTGTTCTTGCATGTTCAACTTCAGCTCACTTATTCGCATGCTTGAACTTGTACTTTGTTGGGGTCGAGATGGAGCGCAAGACCCTGGATTCATGTTTGTTACGATCTAGGCTGCAATTTTGTGGATTATCATGATTAGTTACATGACTCACTGATTGGATGGCTGTGACCATACCTGAGTCTATTTACCGATCCTCACTGGATGGTTGCGTCCATGCCTTGGATCTGGGTTATTACATACTCTGTTATGGATGGCTGCGCCCATACCACGTATATATCATGTATTTGAGACATCTGTTGTATTTCTCTACGCAGGTTTTCCAATGGCAGTGTTTTCAGTTGGACACGTTCTCGTAAAGCATTTCACCCCTCTCTCTCTCTCAGGCCTCATGCTTTAGGGGGCATCTATTACACAACAATTCGTCACCGTCCCTGCAATTCCCCATCCTGCACAATTGGAGGGCTTATTCCGTGACCTGTGAGCAGTGACATAACTTGAAAACACTTTCATGGCATTCCTCTAAACATGTACTCTCATTGCCCTAAAGAAAAATCCTTGTGAAAAACCCTAAAAACACCCCTTTTTGCATTGGCACGAGTAGCCAGTTCATTACCCGCGCCAATGGGGGAAATCCTTCAAAGAGGGCCTACCAATTGGCGCTCTATCCCAGAGTCGCACTCACACCAGCCATTTTAAGGAGTGTTTTTAAAAAATAAATGGTGGAAGTTTCGTCCTAACTGATCCAGGAACTGGTATCTAATTTGAGTTGGGAGGTTTGGCTCCGGATCTCCATGTAGAGGAAGTGGTTTTTCCACCTCTCATGGAAGCTTCCTTGAGGATAGGGAAAATCCCATGATTATAGGGATCCCAACTCCCCTTCCTCCATCTATAAAAGCTTGCTCATCTCATTTGCAAGCTAGTCTCCAAGTTCCCAAGAGCCTAATGCTGCAAGAGATTTGATCCATTCCCTTAAGGCCAAATCCAAGCAAGGAGATCATTGTTGAGACATCCAAAGAGAGAGGTTTGTCCCATCCCTCACAGGCTTTATTGAGACGCGTTCTACTGACGACCCTCCGAAGGAGAATTCAGCGTCAAAGCTATGGTTGTATTCTTCCTTTGATTAATTAATGATAAGTGACTATTGGTTATGGTTCCACTCTTGTTTTTGATAATGATCATGATTTATGTCTTCTCTGACTAACATATAGTTGTATGCACTAGATTTTACGCTTGCGTTTGTTTTGTTTCTAGCGTGTGCAGGTGTCCGATCATGGAGATCGTGAGGATTGTGATTTGCCAGAGCCAAGGAACGAGAGTGCTACCTTCTCTACAAGCGACATCATTGGATTCCAGGTAAGCCTTCATTGCTAGTTGGTTTATCTACAATTAGGAACCTGCACTATAGCGTGAATGATTGTTGCTAGACCCGGTCTGAGCTAGTAGGGATCGCCTCTGTCTGCAGAGGGGATTTACCTCTAGAACAAGGTGGAACATCAACATCGAGCGGGACTGTTGCAGTCCATATCGGTACCAGAGTGGAAGTGGGAAGTTATATCTCTAGACTTCATCACGAGTTTACCAAAATAAAAGAAGTACAATGACTCCATTATGGTGGTGGTGGATAAATTGAGCAAGGAAACACATTTTATACCGGTATAATCTACCTACAAAATAGTGCAGATCATAGACATCTTTATGACAGAAATCTTTAGATTTCATGGCATTCCAAAGACTGTCATATCAGACAGAGATGTGAAGTTTAATTTAGCATTTTGGAAAACCTTGTTTATAGGTCTAGGAACTCAAATGAATTTCAGCACCGCCTATCATCCCCAAACAGATGGAAAAACTGAGCAGGTGAATCAAATCTTGGAGGATATGTTACGCATGTACATAATGCAACAACCAACAAGATGGGAAGAATATCTACATTTGGTAGAGTTTTCTTACAACAATGGTTATCAAGAATCTTTGAATATGAGTCCCTTTGAAGCCTTGTATGGACGACAATGTCGTACACCTATCAATTGGAGTAGCCCCTAAACCAATTTGATGCTTTGATCAGAAATGTTAGCTGAAATGGAATCAGAAGTAAGAAAAATCAAGAAAAATTTGAAGGCAACTCAAGAACATCAGAAAGTATATGTAGATAAGAAAAGGACTTATCACAAATTTTGAGTGGGAAATCATGTGTATGTAAGAATAAAACCAAAGAAGAGCACACTAAGATGGGATTCTTGTGCCAAGTTGGCCCCTCGGTTCTGTGGACCCTTCCAGATATTGTAAAGGGTGGGACCGGCGACATACCGATTTTCCTTACCCAGCCATATTCGAGTGCACAATGTGTTCCATGTATCTCTATTAAAGCGACATGTACATGAATCAAAGCATGTAATCCACTGGAAAAGTATTCAGGTAAGTTAATATTAAACATCCTAACTAGAATTACTAAACTCTATGAAAGACTAACTCAGACTTTTTGCTGACTGCAGGTCGATCCAGACAGCGAGTTTCTAGTCGAACCTCAGCGTATACTCGATTGGAGAGAAATCATGCTCCGGAGGTGAGCCATCACCTAGGTTAAAGTGTAGTGGAAGCACTTCAACTCGAATGGGGCTACCTAGGAAGATGAAGGATTTCTTCGGGAGGCACACCTGGAACTGTTTGCTCAGCTAGAGCGAAACACCAAGGATGATGTTCACTTCCAGGGGGGAGTTGTGAGAGCTGGTTTTAATGCCAATTATTTGTTATTTTTTTTTTTAAGAAACTAATACATTTATTTATTCGTTAGAAATTTCTTAACATACAGATATTAATCATGTTTTGAATTAAAGGTAAATAAAATTTAGTTATGGAAAGTGGTTCCATAAAAGGGGAAAAGTGAAAAATATTGATGGTAAGAGTATTCCAAGAACTGAGAAGTGGTTGAACATAAAAAATTTAGTTAGTTACCCCTTCCTCTAAGGATAATGATACATCCCAGTGAGGAAGAGGGGTTCTGATCTGTTGATGGCTAAGAGAAGGAAAAGAGGAGAGAGTGGGAATTTCCCGATCTGGTGGTGACTAGTGGAAATACTCTTAGAAATCCTGAATTCCTTGGAAATAAGATTGGACTTGGGGTCCTGAGATCTCTTCTGGATTCTTTGTCAACCTACTTGTCTCAGGTGTGGAGCACGGGGGGAGATGAGGACGTAATCACCTCATCCAAGGTAGGGAGGACAACATCAGTTAATTTCAGATAACTGAATTTGCTGAGTTCTGCTAACTAGACAAAGGTGTATTTTGATACAGTTCCTAAGATATTTTAAGCCACCTATGAGTTAATATCTTTGTTATGGTTAGTGTTTCTAATGGAAATTTCTTACTGTTGAATTACTATTTTGCTGGGTAAATTTCAGTTACATTATATTTCTCTAAGAGTCGCAGTGTAGACTCGAATGCCTTCCTTTCTTGAAAATAGATGTATTATTTCTTGAAATAGAAAGTTAACATTGTTTTATTTATGCAGTAGAACATAAATGGTAAAGTCTGGATTGATAAAGAAGCCATAAAAGAAATAAAATGACAACCAATTCCTAGAGAGATAGGAAACCAAGATATTATTACATAAATAAGAATAAGCCAAGAACCTGTAAGTAGTAGAGTATGAAATCCTTAACCCAGGTTGGGTGGTTCCTATCATTCTATGTTGTACACGGACATGATTTGGGTTTGGTCTGGTCAACCCTTAACTCAACATACTTACAAGCAAATTAAACAGTAAATGTAATTCATAATAAGGAGACTAGAGTCACAGTCGAAAGCCAAGAACTAAATTCTTTTAGATATTGTAAACATAGAAAATTGAAGGATTATTTCATAATGTGCCATTGAGGAACATAAGTTACATCGTTACCCAGATAATGAACAAGAAGTAGAGACACAAATGGATAGAGCGGCCAATCATCAATTGTCTCAAACAATAAATATAAACTTAATAGAATAGCCGGAGTGTCCAGAGCACAATCATCTGGAATTTACTATCATATCAAAGAATTTAAATAAGCCATAAATGTAGTAGAGTCCTTGCAGTAAGTGAGGTAATCTCGGCTCTGGATAAACAAACCATTCATCTAGCATCCAAACCATAGATTTTTATAAAACAGTAGAGGTTTAACATTTCATCACTATGAAACGTAATAACTATCAAACAAATGTCGCCACTCTAGTTCTTAGAGGAGTTTTGTGGGCAAAACGGTACCTGTAGAGTAAAGAACGAAGGTGGGGTGAGACCCTTATCTTCGATAAGAGGCAGAGACAGAGCATCGAACAAAAGCACCTAAAACCCCGAAGCTTCATACCTACACAAGCACAAGCCAACGAGAATGTTAAGATACATAAACTGTAAGTTGCAAAAGAAAAAAGAAATGATTAATTAAAGACAGGGAATGGAAAGCCTTGGCATACCTATGTTAAGAAAACTTCAGACAAAATGTGAGCTCTCTACGGAAAAGATAGGAAGGAGGATAAGTACACATACCCCCTGAGAGCAGGAGAAAGGAGGAACTGATTCCAGAGTAGAGGAGTTTGCTAAGACAACTTACCTGCAACAAAAAAATGCTAACCAGTATGTCGTTGGAGGAGGCATGGTGCATCACAAAACTACGGGAATAACTTAGCTGACCATTGCATAGTGAAAGCAAGAAATATCTCAAAGACGAAACAATAAAACAAAGCAGAGCAACCTCCTGAAGGATGACCCTGTTATATTGAACGAGAAAGGAATTGGAAAACAATGGCAGGACCGTGAACAAACTCAGGCACATAATCAAGAATGATAATCATAACAGTGGAAGACTGAAACTTACCCATCGTAAACGCCAGGAAAAGGATGGAAACGCGGTTTAAGACCTAGAGCTACGACCGGGTTGCATATTGGCAATGCCGCAGAGCTTCCTCCAAATGAATAAAGTGGTTAGGGTTTGGCGGGGTCAATACCCTAAGCTACCAAGCAGTATTTCCAACCATAGATCTCTTCCATTAGATTCGACAGTAAAAAAATAGACTAGTGTTCATTACTTAAATTGAAATCAATGCAAAGGTAAAGCTAAACCACACGAAATTCATTATTGAAAACCAAATTAAAAATCCCAACATGCAAATATATCAATTCTGAGATTTGTTTTTAAAATCATTTAAGTACCATTGGGAGTTTAACAATATACGGTACTGTGCACCATAATGAAGTGAATATTTTCCAAACATTAAAACCATTAACATATAACAATGTATTGCGATATAATAAAGGTAGTCAACAATGGTGAAGTTTAATACTTTAGCAATAAAGTCTAAGAGCTTAGGTGTGAAGGCAAGTTATGTGTGGTTAAAATAGTAGTATTTACCGTATACAAAGTATATTCCATTAAACGAGGTAAGATTTTTTTATTTTATTTTTTAATGTTGATATATGTTAGATGTTACATAGACAAATAAAAATTTCACTTTCATATTAGTTTCTTTATCTTTAATTTTTTTTTTTTTTATATATTTCATGGTTCTTGTTTTTTAATAATGTGTCAGGATGATCGTGGAAAGGGGCCATCCAAAGAAAATTATAGTGCCAACGTTGCTCTATCTTTAGGTATTTTAATTGTTTAAGTAATTGAAATAATGTTAATTTTTTTCAAATATGCAGATGTCTGGCCATGGTGTGCATCATGATTCCCTCAACGAGGAAGATTTATATTGATCTCCAAGTCCATTTGTTTTGCTGCGAAAAAAGATTCAAAACACAAACAAGGAACTTGAGCATTTGATAGACATTGTGCCTCAAACACATGAAATAGAAAAAATGATATTACATGTTGTTAGCCACCTATAATATTTGTTATAGCAAAAGGTGGGTAAGACTGTTTGAGCCTTCAAGGAACAAATTCTCTTGCTAAAAATTGTTGGCTCTTGAAGACTCTTAAAGGCCTCCTACCTCTGTCCAGATCCTATACTTTTGTTTTCATCCCAAAAGACTCTGAAATCCTGCTTATTTCCAAAGCCAAAATATTGCTGCAAACACCATTTTCTCTTTTCCCTTCTTCCCAAATTAACCTCATCTTTCTATCCCCCTATTTCCCACAAAAATACCTCATTTTCACATTTCTACCTTTTCCCCTCATCAAAATCCCCTTATAAGGTTTAAGACTCACTCTTGGCCTTATCGGAACCCTCAAACCTTTGAAAATCATGAGAAAAAACCATTAAAAAACCCATTTTTGTTATATATATTGGGCTTAAGCCCCCTCGGGCTAAAATCCCTAGCCTTTCTGCCCATACGCCCTGGCGCCATGACCGCGTGCTGAGCCAGTCGGGCGCTTATCTGGTTTAAATCAATATTTCTTCACAAACCATTAAAAAACCTTTGATATTTATTTAAACCATCGAAATAAATTTTATTTTATTTTTCCGCCCGTGCAAATTGTGGAGCGATATCGACCGTCGATTCAATCCATAAGATCCAACGGTGCGGAGCGCGCCTCCCTGTGGACCTCCCAGCCGTGCGCCATTTTCCCAAAACCGCGTGGTTTCTATCGCACCACTCTTCGACAGAGGGCGGTTTTTGCCCGATGACCAACGATTCCATACATCGCTTGACACGCGTTCCTTGTACTATTTTTAAAACCGCCGTCCATCCGTCGTCCATCGCACATTAATGTTCGGACCGGGATGCCCAACGATATCGCTATGGAGCGTCTGATCTGGGCCCACTGATCTAACGGTGATCGCTCGCCAAAGTTTCTCGATGGATAACGAAAGTGCGCGCACGATAGTAGGGCCATCGTACAACGGCAAATCAATCTCCACCGTCAATCTGATCTACATATCGACGACCCAAAATTCATCGCTCGATCTCTCTGTTTGACTTTCCATTGCCCAATCTCGACCGTCGATCTCTGCGCGATCAACGGCTCAGATTCATCCTTCTCCTCTGACCGCCTCATTCAGTCTCGACCGTCGATCTCTGCACGATCGACGGCTCGGATTTAATCCTTCTTTCACCCATTCCATGATCGCTCCCGATTAATCCTGACCGTTGGATGATGCCATCCAACGGCTCTGATATCCTCGCGCGCCCTTCGATGTAGTCAACCTATAAAAACAAGATTTTTTAATAAGTTTTCGTATTTTGTAGGGTTTTTATCATTTTCTCGCAATTTTCAAAGAAGATTCAGAGGCAGAGGGTGACGACCCTCCCGTCTTCTATTCGTCAAAGGAAATCATCCACAGGGTGGAAATGCAGGTTTCTTTAGTGTTTCCTCAGGCACAGATGCCTTATGAACCCTGCGTAGCCCTGCATATCAACAAAAAAACCATGGATTTAACATTGTCAAAGAGTATCAGTGCCGAAGACCTAAATATATCAGAACAGAGGAATAAAGACAGTTTTACGGGGATTACAGCTAAGATGGTTATCAAAAGCCTAATCCTTGATTTAAAACACAGTGAAAGAGAAAGCATAAAGGATTATCAGACAGGAAACCTCCACCGCCACATATGAGGTTAATAAATTTCTCCCAGCTACCACAGAGACACCTGTGCCTCAAAGAAATAAAATACAGGCCGAAGTTATTGCATGAAATCATATATTCGCCTTCAGCACAGCCAGGTAGTTACTTCTACAGGGAATATTAATGCAAAAGATATCTGCAGAAAAACCCTAGCATTACACAGAGCCTCAAAGGTCAACAGAAGCTCCCACCGAGCTTAATTCATAAGTGTAAATCAATTAATACAGTGAAACACCTGTACAGTTTCTTCATTAAACCCCTCAAAGGCCAAGAAGTCATTAAGTTTGTATTAATTGTAAATTGAGATCTTTTATCAGATCTCACCTCCTCATTCTTCTATATATACTACAACAGAAGATGAGTGAGGGGTTGGTTGTTGTTTGATCACAAGCTGTAATATTGAAACTCTCTGAAATCAATACATAGTCCTTTGAAGTTGAAGAACAAATTGAAGTCTTGGAGGTCTTGATGATGTTGTTGCATGTTTGTTCCTGAGAAGGCTCTATCATTGGATTCATGAGCTTGGCTGTTGGTGAAGTATTCTGAATTGTTTCATGTTTTTCCCCCGTTTTCATTATGTTCCATAATTTCTTACTACAGTAGGATAGAAAGTATTAGGCTAAGAAATGACTCCTGGAAGCACCTTAGACCTGTTCATCCTTCATTGTTTTATGTTTTCTTCTGCTGAAGTATTTTAGAGGCTTTAATCTTTCTCTTTAGTCTTCATGCTTGTTTATTTCCTTAATAGTTTGAACAGTTGGTTTCAGCATGATTTATGGTTCTCCTTGCTTGTCTGTTGCCACTTAAAAACTGTTATTGAAGTCTCCCTTGGAAGTTCTTTGCTTATAGTGGATCAGAGAGGTCTGTTTTGATCTTGCCCTTTGTTCTCACTTAAACAGTTGGCTTAAAGGTCATTATAATTATGATCATAGATGTTTTTAGGTGTTCCCTCTTCTATGACTGTGATTATCAGTAAATCTTATATGTTTTCTAAAGTCCTTTAGAATAAAATCTTTGAGGAAATAGGGTGTTCCCCGAATCTTAGATTTTTACTTTAAAAGTTGTTTTGAAATCATTGTTTGCTTAAAGGTGTGGTTTGTAGAATTTATGGTTAGCCTTGTCTATCAAAGAACTCTTTATTGTTTCAAATTATGCTTTCAAATTCCCTTCGTCGAGAATTAAAACTCTCTTTCCAAATCATTAATGTTCATTCCATTCCAAAAACAAAAGGATCCTGTGGCCAAGTTAGATTTGCCCTTTGATATCCCATATCCTTTGATAAGTGTGTTATGACCTCTTTTTGACTCCATTGCCCAATGAAACAAATATTTTACTGTCCTATATATCTTTCCTAGACCTTTTATGTTCTGTTGTATCAATTCAACCCAACCAAACAGACAAATACCTGCACTTAATAACTAGTCTAAAACCAATACTAAAAGCACACAAGATAAACCTTTGCAAAACAAACTTTTGAGAGATCCCTCTCTGAGAACAGGAGGACTAGATCCTGTAACTCTAAAGATTGGTTCTGATGTTGCACTGTCTTTTGATTTGCCAAACTATCAAAAAACGGGACACCAACACATGTTATGACCCAACTTCAGATATATGAGGTAATAACCAAAAATCAAAAGGATATTTTTATTGTTTTGCATAAGATCAATTGTGATAGGTTGATTTATAACTTTTACATTAACTAAAATAACAAAAAAATTCTTTCATATGTAGCGTTTTCTACAACCTGTTATCCCCAGTGTTGGTGGTAGTGGGACACAAAAGCAAGATATTCCCAAGGAACCCCTTCGTACACCTCGTAAGCCTTTAGGCAACAGCCAAGAAACACACCCCCAAGAAGACACACATCTAACCGTTGAATGTGGTGGCAATGATGGGGGTGATATGGCTAACTTTACGATTGAATTTCATGGAGCTACATGTGTCACCTCCACGGGGACCATTCTAGGCACGTTTTTGATGAAAAATGAAGGCGTTCCTATAAACCAAGTACAACTCCAAGGTAAGTTTTAATATTTTAACTATTTCATCTACTCTATCTAAAACATATTTTATCATGATTATTATTTTTAAATTAATGACAATATCTTTTTCTGTGTAGGAAACAAAGATTTCTATAGGGCCTTGGAGAGAAAGGCATTGGTAATTTTTTTCCCAACCATATGCACATGGTGGAATTCCCAGAATTCCAACCTAAAAAAAAAACTTCTAGATTATCTAGAAGGCCTTTTTAGGGCGGGCACATTAGATAGAAAAACGCTCGCTGGGGCAGTTGGCCAATATCTGAGATATATGCGGGACACCTATTGGACTTACTTGCAAAATAAATCTAGATACGAGCATCCTTTCATAATTCCATAGAGGGAGTGGAGAGCACTCATCGAGGATGTAAAACAGAAAAAGGCCAAGAAAGAAGGAAAAATGGTAACTGGACCCACAAGGTAAATTACAACTTTAATTCAATAGATTTAATTTTCTATATGTCTAAAATAAAAATGTGCTACATAACTGACTTCAAGGTTTTGATGATAGGTTTCGTGACACCTCGAAGGAACCAAAGCTAAGATTTACAAATAAGGGCAACACAAGCTAGGCCAGGGCGACTACTTGAAATTAGCTGCAAGAATTGTAAGTAGATAAACATCTTATTAAATGTATCACCTTCCAACATTGTTGTAATCCCATAAAATAACATTAAAAATACACAATATATGCAATTTAGGGTGACGAATTTGGAACAGAAATGAAAAAGGAAGACATAGAGATTGCTTTCTGTTCCAGCTATCAAGCCATAGTTGAACGTTGTAAAATCTTGGGACAGGTCCCAAGATCCAGTATGCCTGATATGGTAAAACATTAACATTTCAATATGTTTGTTTTCTTCCATAAATTTAATGTCCAAAAACTTTGTTTAAATAAGGGGAGAAACTCTTTAAATGAGCCGAATAACCCAGTTGTAGAGCAGTGCGTTGAGAGTGCAATATTTCCAGAACATGTTCCTCACGTGCAACCTGATCATTCCGGTGGGGACCAGGCCAACAATGATGCTATCAGTGAGGCCCACGACGGTAATTAATTTCTACTTATAATTATTTCTACTTATACATTAAGGGTTGTGTCCTTATACTGTTTTTTTGTTTAAATGACATAGAATGTTGTACTTGAGCATCCTACCACCGGAGAGGAACATGGGGCAATGGTTCCAATGGTGACAACTAGTGCACTAGGTAAATAATGTCATTGTAATTTTTTTTATGAATATTACCAAAATACTTCAATGATATTAAAAACTAGAAATTTAAATTTAATATTATTTGTTTTTGTAGGCGATGCCCCGTCACTACATGAGACCAGACATCGTGAGTACCCAACTAGGTCAGCTATGTGGGAAAGGCACCAAACACAAGTAGAGAACAATGTTGTTGATGATGTAGTTAGGGGCTTTATAAATAGGAAGAAGCAAAATAAAATTTGAATATGTAAAATATTGTATTATTATAAGATAGATGATGAATGGCATACCATACTTGGAAACTCTTTTGCGTTATATAAAAAATCATTTATAATACTATTTTTATGCCATACATTTTCAATTTTTTCTTGCATACCTTTTGTTTCATTGTTTTTTAATTAGTTATTGAATATATTTTTTTTGCTCATGTTCGTAAAAAATGAAATATAGATTGGGTATTGGGGAATTGAGAGTGATGTGAGGGGGCGAGGAGGGGCCATAAGAGCTTCCACCTTCACGTGGTTGGCCCTGTTTAGTAGAGAATAATTTATTGGAGTGATTTAATCTTGGAGCAAACCTCCCTCGATCCAACGTAGCAGAAAAAAATCATTGTTGACTTAGTTGCTACTCTTTTAGATCGTGGGAGGCTTGTTCCAAGTTCAGGCGACTCCAATAAATTTCTATTGAAATGAAGAGGAGCTTATTGAGGTATGTTTAATATTGTCAACATATGTTCTAACATTATCATAAGAATTCATCTTAGAGTAAAAAATACTACAAATATTACTTGTATTTTTTGTATATATAATTATGGATTTTGAATGACTTGGCAGCATAGGTACAAATCCTCTTACATCATGAGAAATAACAACTAGCTGCATAGTGGGGTTCCTGAATGTGTTACAATGGATTGAGGTGGATATTTCACTCTTAGACTTGATTATAAGAAGGAATAATGGGATAGAGAAACTGACCACCTTAAAAAAGTTTCCAGAAACAACATATATAATACTTTGGGTCCTCATTTGACATTGTGTGTGTGCATGCGTGTCACTGTGATTGTGTGGTGTGCTTTCTCCTTTTCACTGTTTCTATAAATTTGTAAGTTCCATTTACAAAATCTGTATTGTTATCAATTTTTTTGTTTCTGGTGATGTAGACAACTAGAAATAATATATTTATCCTGAATGTCAAAGAATGATTGTGTTTCTGTGGCCTAATGTTTTCTTTGTTATGGAAAGATATTTGAGACATTCAATCGGTTGTAGATTGTGTCCAAAGATCTATTTGAGCCCGTACATTCCCACAAAGACCTAGACAAGGATGCAGCTCCACATTATCACAAAGCTATCAAATTTTATGACAACCTTTCAAAACAACTTGTCAACTAGGGTCATGTCCAGGATATTTTTGCTTGTGCGCTTGACCAAGTTCGTAGTGTCACATTTTGTAAGCTCCTTTACACTTCATAATTCAAGATGAAGCTTTTTCATGATTATGATATGGTTTTTTGTATGTTTTTTTTCCTCTATTTGATTGTAAGTTTGAACATGATTTTAAAAATTGAAACCTTTTTTGTTTTTATACTATAAATATATTGAAATATACCACAGTTCATGAATTGAAGTTTCATGTGAATAAATAGCATATTGTTACAATCATAGTTTAATATTTTAAGTGTTACACGCTCCCTCCATTCAACTTTGGCCAACAACCCCCATTCAAATCCATTTAAAAATCCTTGCTTTTGTCAAACCCCACATTCTCGCATTACTATTTCGCCACAACAGTAAATACCAGTAAAGGTTAAAACCCACAATAAAAATTTATATCAGGCCCAGCCCCTTTTGGCCTTAGCCCCCATATTCTATTTATCTACGTGACCACAGCTCGGGACCGAGCACTAATCACAAAGGCGCTCTACATATAAAGTCATCGGATGCACCATAAACCGTCCAATCAGTCACAAATCAACAGTCCCATAGCATGCCCGCCTGGTGGTCCCCGCGCCCAAAAACCGGTGGTTTATTCCGCACCACCATTGCCGAGAGGGCGGTATTCTCCGCAGGGCCAGCGATTCCATTGAATGTGCGCCACGTGTCTTTTGTACGGGCCCGAAACCGCTCCCATTTCGCACGTTAATGATCAGTCAAAGGTCGGGTAGCGGAATAAATGGCGACCGTTAGATCTCAGGGCCTCTATCCGACGGCCATCGTGCCTCGAAGATGCACGCGCTTTATCTCAGGCCTCCGCTCTCCCTGCGCATTAAGTTTCGGCCAAAGGATGTGCAATGGAATAAATCATCGTCGTCCGATCCTGCGCCTTTCATCCAACGGTGTTTATCTTCTAAAGCTGCACGCGTTTTAACCTACGTCAACCGCGTCCCTGGCCCACCTTTGATTGCCCTCCGGCTCATTCTAACCGTCGATCTCATTCAGAGATCGTGTGGCCCATAATCACTCACATTCTCCCCGCTTGACTAAGTCCTCCGCCACGTCATCTGTTCTCCTTGGCTTTTCGTGCGCCTATGTGTCATCACCCCGCGTGCCCATTATATTTCCATCCCCGTCACCTATATATATGTGTTTCATTCATATTCATCGTTTTTATTCATACATCGTGTTTAAACTGTTTTACATGGAAAACTTACATCCTGTCTGTTTACCAAAACCTCTCTGTAATTCCGCCGTCACCCCGCATGTTCTTGCCATGTAGCCATATCATCGACGCCACCATTTTCTCCACCTCCACTCCCCTTGCACCTGTGTCTGGTTTTTCTAATATATTTGCGAGTTTTGCAGGTTTATATAGAGAAGGAGTTGCCGCAATATATCGCCTCCGTTGCAGAGGCCAAGATCTTCTCTAAGGACAGTCTTTAAAAGCAGAAATTTAAGAACGAAGCTGGCGGTGGTTGCTATGATATGACCTCATTGATGGAAGCATAAATAAAATCCATTGAACCCTAAAGACGCCTGCAGAGGGAAATATTACACAGCAAGAAATATTAATTGGGCGGCATACAAATATCAGTGAAGATCAAGAAAGCCAGTGCCTAGCCTTATGATTTTGAATTTTAATTCAAATATTGGAAGACCGGGAGTACCATGCACAAACACAAGCAACCTCAAGGTTTTATTGCAGTGGATTTTTCTCTTCCAGTCAAGTACAGAACAATTGTATATTTTATTCTTTGTGTCTTGTTAAGAGTAGATTTTCATCCTCAACATTTATTCCATAAAGCAGTAGCAGAGTACTTGCACCAGTTCAGCACCGTCAAACAGTATAGGCGGGTTTTTCTCGTCAATTTGTTTTAATGAGTCAATTCAATGTACATTACCTACCTCATTCTCTAGAGTCTTCGGTATTTCCTATAAAAGCCAAGAAGAAAGACATTGTAAGGGTTCCAGATTTCTATCAGCAAACTGTGCAGTGAGAAGTTCTTGTATACATCTTGTAAATCTTTTGTGTAAAGGCTTAGAGCCCGTAGGGTCTCAGTGAGGAGGAGTTATATCTGTAATGAGGATTCTGGTCTTTAGCATCCCACAATATGTAATCTTTTCTTATGTGTTAATATAATATCTCATTTCATGCTATTGATCTTCTTGTATCATGTTCTAGAATGCGAGTGGCTCACTTGTCTTAAGTAAGGATTCATCCTAGTTGGTGCCCATACTTGGATCATTCAAGCACTTTAAATAGGCCTAGTCATGATATACTGTTCCATGTTCATTTCATCCATATTTTCTGCTATATTAGTTACTTGAGGAGGGTGCTTTTAAAACGCCATTGTCATGTATGGATTCTTAGTTGGATAAGCCCATATGTGGTTATGTTGTGTATCTGGGTATCAGCCTCATGTTAACTAGTATCTCCTTCATGTTTTCCTCACTGCATCCACTTTCTGATATTTGATTTCTGTGGCATACTATTTGAACTGGCCCTCTTTGTAGTAAGCTGTCTCTTAACTGTCTGATGCTTTTGTATTGGAGTTTTGCATGTTGTTCCTACATTATTCTTATCTTTGTATCAGCTTCTGAGAGAGTTTGGTTCCATTTAAACTAATTTCCTTGTTTTACAAGAGATAGTAAGAGAGATTTTGGATTGACACAAGCTATATTTCATGTTCTCTTGCTATGATAAGATGTCCTAGGCACTGGTCTATGGAAACTCTAGACTGTCTCTAGGGGATGAAAAAATTGTCTACAACATCTTTCTGGCGCCGTTGCCGGGGAACGAATTCAATAAAATCATTTTCCCTGGGCCTCGACAAATTGTTTTCATTCTCTAATCAGGTGAGCACAGAGAGTTGAAGAGTTGCATATCTCTCACCTTGGCGACTCCATTGTTGTTTATTTGATAAATCTATTGGTAGTCCTGGCTTCTCGTAAGCCACATTTGAGGTCAGATACGTCTCAGCCGAAAACACCTGTGTCTGATCCAGAGAAGAAATCAGCCCTTGCTGAAATCCCTGAGTTCCCGTAGAAGATTATCCATCCTCTTCTTCTCAAGAAATTCCATTAGAAAATCCCGACTCCGCTGAGGAAAATCCTGAATATTACTCAGATAGCCCACCCAGGGGAAGTGCTAGAACCAAAGAGAACTTTCATCCTACCCCTGAGGCTGAAGAAGTCAAAGAATTTGCAGAGGCAGCGCCTGTTAACCGCGAATTGTTTACATCCACACCTCAAGCTGCTGTGCATTATATTCCTACTGTTACTCATACCTCACTTCCACCTCCTCCGCTTCCTCCATTCGTACACCAAACTGTTGCACGACCCCCACCTCCTCTGATGGCTAATGTTCCAGCCTTTTTTTTAAATAAATATGCTCCCCTAGCCCTACCCCAAGTGTTGAATGATATGCCTCAGGATTATTTGAAAATATTGCCCAGATTTAATGGCGAGAATGAGATTGATGCGCAGAAACATATTGAGACTTTCTGCTCTTTCGCAGAAAACTTAAATGTAGAACATTTGGATGTGGTCTTAAGACTATTTGTTCAATCTATGGACGGCGAGGCATGAAAATGGTTTAAAACATTGGCAGATCGCTCTATAAATACCTGGGAAAGAATGGAAGAAGTTTTTCTCAGGAAATGGGGAGAAAAGAAAGATCATGGGCTTTGTCTTATTGAATTCAATACTCTGAAGAAGAAACCAAATGAGGGGGTGGAAGAATTTATTAAAAGATTTAATAAATTGTATTTGAGCCTTCCTGTTGATATGAAGCCTCATCAAACTGCTGCTAAAGTTGTTTTTGTAGCAGCCTTTGACTCAGAATTTGGTTTCTGTCTGCGGGAAAGAATGCCTGTCACTTTGGATGATAATTAGACAGATGCTCTAGAATTAGAAGAAAATTTTGCAGCCACCGGAAAATCAAAAGGAAAAGTCGAGCAGGATGCCAGAAGAAGAGGTGAAGAGGAGGTATCTACTTCCAACCAGGATAAAGATTCGGACCAAATGGAAGAAATAAGTAAAATGATCGAAAAGATAGTTAAGCTTGAATGGGAAGCCCTGAATCCAGCCCCCAAAAATTTTCAGAATGTTCCGAACAGAGGTTATAATCCTCAGTATAGAAGACCACCATTACAAATATTTCCAAGGGAAGCAAAGGAGCAGCATGATCAGGTACTACACCCATTGCACCTAGAAGGTCTAGTAGATGACTCCACCGAAGGCGCTGCCTATGGACTGGAAGATGTGAATCTTTCCTTTTCAAATAGTGACGGAGAAAAATCCTCTTTTGCTTTCAATTTACAAAAAGAACTTGAGAAGATCAAAATCCCAGTCCCCTTGACTGAACTGTTGAAACAACCAGCATATCAATCTCAAGTTGCCTCTTTCATACTTCCTCCAGAAGCAGCATTCACCCCAGATAACAACAAGCCTTGGCAGGTCTTTGATGATGAAGAACAGATGACGGGATTCCTAGCAATAGAAGGTGAATTCTCCAACATGGAGATTGATGCTGACGAAAGAAATTTGACACCACTTGATAGTCAAAGAAAGGAGGAAGGAAATTCGGTGAAGGACTTTAATCCATGGAATGAAGAAATCAGATTGCTGGAGAGTATGTTGAATAAATATGATTCAATACAGGAAGGAGAACCTCAATTTCTAAATTGGGAATTGCAGGATGTAAAGATACAAGGAAATGAAGACAGTGAAGACTTCCTGGGTCCTGGGAGAGACTTAAGATTTCTGAGAAAAGAATTGGTGATTGAATCATCAAGTAAGACTTTTGGGTCTCATGATTTCGGAACTGACAATTCGGCTGTGTTGACAGGTATTGCAGAAGACAATCCACCCTTTGGAGTTGTCTTGGATACAGATGAACTATCACAGAAGAAGGAAGGTGAGGCAACCCTGTCTCATGTGAAGGAACTTGTTATTACTGATAATGACAAGAAGAAGCTGATGTATCTGATAGACAAAGAGAGGACTAGAGGACAGAATTTTGGAGCTACTACAGTGATGGGAAATCAGAATTCCATTCTGATAGAAGATAGGAGTCCAAAATCTGAAGAACTTAATTTTATTGCCAGAAGCAATCAAGCGGGTAAAGGAAAATTATTGAAGATTTTCAAGGAAGAAGAAGAAGAGTATGCTGAAACAAATATGCAGCATATTGATGAAATGCTTGTAGACAAATGGTTGAATTGTTTGCTGAAAAAATTTAGAGAAGAGAACGAAATTGCAGGCACTGAAGTGAAAATGCCTGAAGTTGTGAAAGGAGCAGGAGTAGATACTAGTTTGCAGAATTTAAATATGCTTACTAGTACACAAGGAAGAATGAACGATTATGCTACTACAGTTAAAGAATTAAAAGGTAATTTACCTTTTAAAGGTAAATTTGCAGGTGATGAACAAAAGAATGTTGCAGAAGGAGGTACCCTGAGAGATATTCAGGAAGTTTGTGAAGCAGCCACATTTTTAGCAAAAGAGGCAACATCGATAGTAATGTTCGAGACAGTAGCAGCAACAAAAATCGAAGACAACAGTGGGCAAAGTAACTTCCAGACAAAAGAAAGGCTGGACATAGAGATTGACTGCATCAGAAGACTGATGATGAAGGTGTCTCAGAAATAGCAGATAGCAGCAAGAAAGCAAAGAAAATTTGGCAATGGAAAAACAAGAACAGAATGTGAAAGCATAGCTGGAGGCAAATTGCAGAACAAAATATGGAAACATAGAGGGGTACAGTTGAAGAATAATGTAACTAATGGATACCAGCAAAGCAAAGTATGGGACCCAGGAGGCGAAGACAACCTGGTGTATTATATTGTACATTAGTTTTCTTTTTGTTTCATCATTCTTTTAATAATGTGTGGGTGCCGATTAATTATGAAGTGAAAACTAGAGGTGCTAAAGAGCAGAATCCACTTAGAGCATGATCAGATGGTCTGCAGGTTCTCGACATGTCCAAGGATGAACATGCTGTCCCCAGATGGAGCCGATGTTGTACATATCAGCCCCTCCATTCAGAACTTTGGCCAACAACCCCATTCAAATCCGTTTAAAACCCCTGTCGTGGCCTAAAACCCCCATATTCTGCTTAACATTACTATTTCTGCCCACAAAATACACTGCAAAGGGTTAAACCCGAAATTAAAATTTATATCGGGTCTCAGCCCCTTTTTTCCTTAGCCCCATATTCTATTTGACTACGTGACCCGGCCAGGGTGAGCACTAATCACAAGGCGCTCTACATATAAAGTCATCGGATCAGCCATAAACCGTCCGATTAGTCACAAATCAACGGTCCCATAGCATGCCCGCCTGGTGGTCCCCGCGCCCAAAAACCGGTGGTTTATTCCGCACCACCATTGCCGAGAGGGCGGTATTCTCCGCAGGGCCAACGATTCCATTGAATGTGCGCCGTGTGTCTTTTGTACGGGCCCGAAACCGCTCCCATTTTGCACGTTAATGTTCAGTCAAAGATCGGGTAGCGGAATAAATGGTGATCGTCAAATCTCGGGGCCTCCATCCGACGGCCATCGTGCCTCGAAGATGCACGTGCTTTATCTCAGGCCTCCGCTCTCCCCGCGCATTAAATTTCAGCCAAAGGAGGTGCAGCGGAATCAATCATCGTCGTCCAATCTTGTGCCTTTCATCCAACGGTGTTTATCTTCTAAAGCTGCACGTGTTTTAACCCATGTCTATCGTACCCCTGGCCCACCATTTCATTGCTCTCTGATGCATTTAAAACCGTCGATCTCATCCAGCGATCGTGTGGCCCATAATCACTCACATTCTCCCCGCTTGACTAAGTCCTCTGCCACGTCATCTGTTCTCCTTGGCTTTTCGTGCGCCTATGTGTCATCACCCCGCGTGCCCATTATATTTCCATCCCCGTCACCTATATATATGTGTTTCATTCATATTCATCGTTTGTATTCATACATCGTGTTTAAATTGTTTTACGTGGAAAACTTACATCCTGTCTGTTTACCAAAACCTCTCTGTAATTCCGCCGTCACCCCGCATGTTCTTGCCATGTAGCCATATCATCGACGCCACCACTGTCTCCACCTCCACTCCCCTTACACCTGTGTCTGGTTTTTCTAATATATTTGTGAGTTTTGCAGGTTTATATGGAGGAGCTGCCGCAATATATCGCCTCCGTTACAGAGGCCAAGATCTTCTCTAAGGATAGTCTTTAAGGGTAGAAATTTAAGAACAAGGCTGGCGGTGGTTGCTATGATATGACCTCATTAATGGAAGCATAAATAAAATCCATTGAACCCTAAAGACGCCTGCAGAGGGAAAGATCACACAGCAAGAAATATTAATTGGGCGGCATACAAATATCAGTGAAGATCGAGAAAGCCAGTGCCTAGCCTTATGATTTTGAATTTTAATTCAAAGATTGGAAGACCGGGAGTACCATGCACAAACACAAGCAACCTCAAGGTTTTATTGCAGTAGATTTTTCTCTTCCAGCCAAGTACAGAACATTTGTATATTTTATTCTTTATGTCTTGTTTATGAGGAGATTTTCATCCTCAGCATTTATTCCATGAAGCAGCAGCAGAGTACTTGCACCAGTTCAGCACCGTCAAACAGCATAGGCGGGTTTTTCCTCGCCAATTGGTTTTAATGAGTCAATTTAATGTACATTACCTACCTCATTCTCTAGAGTTTTCGGTCTTTCCTATAAAAACCAAGAAGAAAGACATTGTAAGGGTTCCAGATTTCTATCAGCAAACTGTGCAGTGAAAGGCTTTGTATACATCTTGTAAAGTTTCTGTATGAAGGCTCAGAGCCCGTAGGGTCTCAGTGAGGAGGAGTTATATCTGTAATGAGGATTCTGGTCTTTGGTATCCCACAGTATGTAATCTTTTCTTATGTGTTAACATAATATCTCATTTCATTGCATTTATCTTCTTGTATCATGTTCTAGAATGCGAGTGGCTCACTGATCTTAAGTAAGGATTCATCCTAGTTGGTGCCCATACTTGGATTAGTCAAGTGCTTTAAATAGGCCTAGTCATGATATACTGTTCCATGTTCATGTCATTCATATTTTCTGCTATATTAGTTACTTGAGGAGGGTGCTTTTAAAACGCCATTGTCATGTATGGATTCTTAGTTGGATAAGCCCATATGTGGTTTTGTTGTGTATCTGGTTATCAGCCTCATGTTAACTAGTATCTCCTTCATGTTTTCCTCACTGCATCCACTTTCTGATATTTGATTTCTATGGCATACTATTTGAACCGGCCCTCTTTGCAGTAAGTTGTCTCTTAACTGTCTGATGCTTTTGTATTGGAGTTTTGCATGCTGTTCCTACATTATTCTTATCTTTGTATCAGCTTCTGAGAGAGTTTGGTTCCGTTTAAACTAATTTCCTTGTTTTACAAGAGATAGTAAGAGAGCTTTTGGATTGACACCCAAGCTATATTTCATGTTCTCTTGCTATGATAAGATGTCCTAGGCACTGGTCTATGGCAACTCTAGACTGTCTCTAGGGGATGACAAAATTGTCTACAACAAGAGCATGTAAGGTTTTAGCACCATCTTGGTGGTTTACATCATATTTTGACTTGGAAGCATGCATTCTTCCTGTTTAGACCATGTGCAAGAAGAATGATGCTAGAATCATGTCCCCATCAAATGTTAGTTTTCCCATTTGAGTTTCAAGGGTAAAATATATGTCTTTGGTGCAATTAATTTGTCTGTAGTTGTTATGTAAATAATGATCACATATGACATAATTTTGATTAAGTTGCATGAGTGCTCGTTGTAATATTGTATCCTGGAATCATAGCTACAACAAGTTAACTTGATTTATTCCTTTTAGAGTTTCACCACGACCCCATTAATTCAATCAATTGATTTCTTGGCTATATAATTGTCAACCCACAACACAAGAAGTAACCATTTTCTGGCTTGCATTTTTTGATTGGGTCACTGGTTAGGGTATTTTTCAAATAGATCAACAAAACATCTTCAGTCAAATAGCTTGACATATTCAAAACATTGTAGTAGTTTTTATTGCAATGTACAAGGAGTAAGCTTCATCATTATCTTTAACATTTATTTTTTCCAATTCAAATATTGAACTTGAGCTTTTCAGCCTAGGATGCTTAAAACACATTCATCTCCCTTGAGAGGGCTTTAGAATTTAATTCCAAAGAGGAGCTTGGCCTCTTTTTTATTGTAACATGCTTTCTACAAAGGTGTCCTTTCGTCTTGATGTGCAACAAAGTTCATGATAATAAATGTTGACGCCTTTTAATATTTGGAGCCTAACATCCATACTCATATTGCATTTTCCAGAATTTCGTATCATATCAATCATCAATAACTATCCGATATAACATTTCAGAATTTCCAAGAAACTTATTTTCTGAAATTGAAAGGCTAGTGTATTTTCCAATGAGAGAACAAACGTCATAAATACTTTAATTACAAAATCTTTTAGACTCCTTATCTGACCTTAAGGGTTTCTTACTGATACAATTAGTCCTTTAAATATTCAAGATATATAAGGAATGTCAACACAATGTTTTCAAAATGATAATTGAGATTTTTGTTTTAATACATACCTCATATTGCAATGTGGATCTCTGGCCAATAGAAGTTAGATCGACTTTCGACTCAATTAGGTCATCTCCCAATAATGTATTATGTACTTATTTTATGAATAGAACATAGATATTTCCACACTTCTTTTGGGTGACATCGATTAGGCTCCTTAAGGAATTGAGAGGGGTTTCATTGTGGACATAGATTAGAAAATATTACAATGCTATATGCAAGACTTCACGTAAACAAGGTATGATTCAATGATGGACATCCTCAATTCTGAGACCTTCGGTCTTACCGAGAAATATGATTATATCTTCTTGTCTATACCTCAAAGATATTTACTTTTACTTATGATCACCTTTACTGAATTTAAAACTTTGGACTTCTGGTATATTTGCAGAGGTAACAACTCAGTTTTAAATCACAGATATGAGACTTGATTGTTTTTTTATATGTTACATAGATATACTTACAGGATTCCGGAGATGACTTCATATTTCCAAAAAGAATAGGTTCAAACTTTCACATAGAGTATGATCGAACCTTCCAAGAGAAGAACTCATGCTTGGAATTCACAAATATTAGAGACTTGATTTCCATAGTGAGCTTAGACCTCGAATTGATTTATAAATATATAACCATAAATTTCATAACCTCGGACCTCCCTGAGATAATGACCTGAGATTCTATACATATATGATAGCTCAAACTTCCTCATAGATGTAGGCTTAGACGTTGTCATATTTTGACAAGGATATTGAGCTCAGGCTTGTCACTTCTTAGTGTCTTCAATGATGTTTTGCTTCTGATCACATAATATATCATCTTCCAAATACGATCATGATTTTACAATACTGTAGATTATATGTGAGATGCATACTATAACCTATAGTCTTAGAAGCTTTTCAAACTTCAAGGTACTTTACGTTGCTTCAAGGAAATTATTTAACATGAACCCCTGAAGAATACATAAGGATATTGTTAGCAATTTTTTTGACTGATACATACCTCGTATTTGCAGACTCGTCATTCATGAAGACAAATTTATGCTTCCTTTTTTCACACAGTACCTTCATAAAACAAGAATTGAAAATTCCCTTCCTCTTCAATATTTCTTGGCTTCCTAAACCAAATATGAGTCTTTTCCATAGTTGTTTCTAAGGATGTCTTGCATTATAATCAAACAGACCTCCTGAGATAAGATAAGGACCCCATAACCGCTTGTAGAAAATGTGAGGCAATCACAAAATCAATGTAATGTCAATATTGAATCGATATATTGTGGCTTCATGAAGTGTTATGAATATATTTTGTGATATTTGTTTTGTTTTATTGATAGGATATTTCTTGAGTACTTATCTTCTCTAAGGATCCATGTTATAATGTACAAAATCAAGAACTAGTACTAGTCCCATTTTCATTTATAGCATTACATATCAAGTCTCAGCTCCATGTCTCCACTTATTGTATATGTTGTAAATACATCAAGGTCACCAAGAAAACATGTTCCAACAAGGAGCGACCATTATCATTAATTAATTCTTACACTTATTATGCATTGGAAAAAATAGTGCAAAGATAGGCTATCTGTTGTACAACTATATTGTATAGAGAATGTGGGCACAAAGGGTGTTTCAACTCTCTGGGTGCACAAATACACAACCCTATACCAACCATACAGAGATTGTGTGCCTCCAGTGGTTGAACTACCATCTCCACACTATACTGATCAGGGATGTAGATGCACTCTGGTGGTAGATTGATACTAACCCCAATAGGCCAAAATAGAGTTTATAGATATGGTTAAACTGTCATCTATCCCTATATATATTTATGAAAATTAACAAGAATCCACCACATGATCAGATACATATCCAAAGAGTGTGTGGTAGGAGAAAGAGCCATCTGAAATGTGCTGAGAATCAAACTAGGATTGGTTTTGATAAACTTCTACCAATCTACAATTGACTGCATTATCAGTTTAGATGAAATTATTTAGGATTAATCATTAATTAGGAAGAATATTATTAATCACAAAATCTTGAACTCAAAAATACATTATCAATATTACTATGGTAGTGAGATGATGCCATTTTCCTTGTTCTCCATCGAAGTTATGGTAGATTAAATTAATAGAGGGCTTCCTTCCACTTATCTACTCCACTTCCCACGGGACATTGTCAAAGCCTCTCAGCCCCCCTGGATAGTGCATTCATTCAGATCACCAAACTACACATATGTTACCTGAACTAGTAATGATCTAGACCTCCACAAACATACATGCATATACAGAAAGAGAGAAATTTAATTCCTGATTAGTGGTCATTATAGGGATTTGGTTAGCCCAATAAAACATGCATGCATAACAGAAAAGACAGGAATTCACCATGGAGTTTGTTGTTGCCATGATTCTTAGGAAATTGATACATTTTCCCATTTAGTGTGAATTCTACATCATTGATACGGTTGGCTACACGACCCACCAAGGCACCAAAGTAAGGTCTATTATAGCTCATTTCCTTCATTAATAAAAAATCTCATATCATAAAAAAACAGTCCACCATATTCCCCATGGTAACACATACATCTGAGATCCATTCTAATATGTGAGTAGAAACTGTAAATTTATCTTAAAACCATAACATATGATGGAAATACCAATTTCCAAAGGGAAATGAAAATACATACCATGTATGAGGCAATATTGTCATAGCCAAGAAGTACGTCTTCTAGATGGCTTGAATGCATAAATACTAATACTTGATGAGCTAGCTCCCTTTGAGTAATTCATGATGGTGAAGCAGTTGAAGGGTAGGGTTTAGGGATGATTACCTTTAGCTTCAAGGAGAGCGAGGGAGATGAGGGTTGCTCCCCAGTTGGTGATATTTATATGTAGATCACCCCTGCGAAGTTGAAAGAAACTTGGGGCATTGATCCTTTTGTAGGGATGACCATAATGAGCCAACTTGACTTTCTCGTCCAAATTTCTTGGATTCAATTCCAATTTCTTCCCTTGACAGCTAGCATGGAATTTTCATAGGTGAATGAAAACCAAAATGCACCAAAAATGCAAGAAAATGGACGATACTTTCACCATCATCGATCAATTGACTAATCAAGGGATGGATGGATAAGCTAAAGCAGAACATTCAATGATATATATAGGGAGGCTCACATAATCAATACTAGACTAGGGTGTGTCTGTATGCCTTAAGATAAGGTCACTGTGTAAGAAATAACATGGACTGTGTGTAACTACAGAAAATCCGTGCACTGTGGCAACCAGAAAATTTAATCTTTGGAATCTAAACATGTTACATTTTGGAGTTTTTGTAAAATTTGAAATAATTGTTGTGAGACAACTAACATCTAGGATATTTGTTTCTATCCCATACTTTTCCATCAACATCTAAGTTGTATTGCCTTTGCATGTGTTGAATGGAGTAGCTATTGTGGCATCTTTATGATTGTTCATGCCAAACATACAATTCTAACATGTCTTCTCTTTTGTGTGGAAGGTATTTCTACATTGTATTTTCTAAGGATGCATGTTCACTAAGACAAGTCAAATACTTCAAAATGTTGGTGTGTTTTGTATTACTATTCCAGAACATATTCTCTTTGTCTTTGTTTTGTATTATTGTTCTAGAACATATTTTCATTGTCTTTGTTTTGTATTATTGTTCCAGAACATATTATCTTTGTCTTTTTCTTTATTTCACATGTTTTTTTAGGATTTGAGTGTTTTAGGTTATTTTAGGTTTTTGTCCCTAAAATTAGTGATTTAAATACCATCTAATCACTTTATAATTATGGATTTGCTTGTCTATTTGAGTTATTTTATATAAGAAATCTTCATAAGTACATCTTAAGTATATATTCTACCCTTAGCTCCATTTCAAAGTGTTGTAATAATTTCTAAGGACATCTTCTTTTCCTTGACTTGAGGTGGTGGATTTCCCATCCTGCTTAGGCATTTCTCTTTCATCTAATCCTTCATTTTCCATTGAATCTGATTCAAGAGATTCTCCCACTGGATCTCTCTTGGGGGATTCCTGTGGTGGTATTCGAGGTATCATTTTTTGAGAGTGGTGTTGAGATATTTTGAGGGCTCAATTTCATCGACTCAAACTCTTATCCATTTCATCAGATCTCTAAGTGCATGGAATAGTGAAACATGGCTAGGTATTTTATCTTGTGTTAAAATGTCATCTCCCTCTTATATTGATAAATGAGAGGGTCAAAAGTCATAAATAGTTGTATCATGGCTTGTCCATAAATCTCTCTGAATATAGGGAAAGTGACCATGCCAAAGCATAATCATCGAGCCATCTGAAACCTGACACTTTTCCTTAGGTCCATGTAACAAAGTCATCAACCATAGCCTACTTCCATGACTAGACAGTGTCAATAAACATCGGTCAGAAAGAATCACCAGGACATACTGTCGGTGGGTTTTATGGCTTCCTCTGAAGCATATATTGATGAACTTATTATGTGAGAGACCTTCCAAAAGGTGTCCACATGGCACTTGCAACAACAACCTTCAACGAAGCTTGCCTCAAAACATAAATAAAATTTTATAGAATTATCATGATGGTCCTTCTTCAACCAGAATGAAGAAATAACTACATTATCATCCTTTACTAAATGACATTGATCGATGAATTAAATTACCCAATCCATTATATCCATTCATCTATATTCATAAGATTTTATTTCATAGGATGTTGGCTTAATGCATCAAGGGGCCCAATGACACAGTTAAGATCAGGGTCCTTACAGTTCCTTCTACTTATATTTCCTGTCAAAGAATATTATTTAATATGCACTTTCTTCAAGGTACCTCTTATTTTGTGTTGATAAGGACTGATATACGGAATAGCTCCAAAACTTGTCATGTAATTTTTCTCCTAGTGGCTAGACCAACGTAAAGGTGCAGCATAAACTTCCGTTTCTCCTGTTGCTAGATAAAGAGGTAAATGTTTGCTTCCATACAACATCATTGCTCCAATTATTATTGCAATTCACTATATCAAATAATACCATTATTGTTTCAAATGAGCACTATCGTTGGTCCTTCATTCCTCCTGCACTTCCCCAATTAGAAACATTCTACTGGTAGCTTAACCCATCAAGTTCTTGTATTAAAGACAAATATATTGTTTAATTGATTATTCTAGCATCTCTAAACTTAAAGGCTCTTGGTCTAGAATCATATATAGATAAAAAACACCTGAAACAACTTGCCTACTACACTTTGTTTTGTATGTGTTAATTATAATTACACTTCAAGCATCTTGCTATCACAAGGATTAGGTTGTTTGATGATTTTAGGATCCCTTCATGTATTCATTCAATATAAAACTCTAGAATATCTCTATACTTAGCAAAACTGAGTGATATTGAGTACTTCCTTACCACAGGTGTTCTTTAGTTAGGCCCATAGGTAGAATATCATGGAAAACGTTGGGATAACTGTCATACAAAAGGTTATTATTACAATGTGATGTGTCAAATTGATTTTTGTAGGGACATGGTGAATTTTCTCTTTCCATACTACTGTGAAAGGATGCTTGACTTATGGTAGTGACACAACAAATATTGAAGAAGCCCTGTCAGCTATAATATTTCAACTATCCTTTAAGTCGTATCAGGGATACACATACAAACATTGTGATGAGCCTTCAATTTTTTCTTCTACCAAAAGTGCATTATAGCTTTCTTCAGGAATTTTTTATTTAAATTTCAGGATAATGACATCAACAAGTCTCTTACTTTTTTGTAGGTAGATACTCACTTTCCATGCTGCTTCCCAATCAGAAATTTTGAAATGAAAATCAGTCTTGGAGAATGTCTTTTAGTGGCCTGAGCCTTCAAGATATTTTCAAAATTTGTGTCCTAAACTCTTTGTTGCCCATACAATACAGAAAAATTGTCACAACCGTACAAGAGTGATGTCAGATATAGTCTAGAATTGAACCTATAGAAGATGAGACTTGGATTTTGTAATGATCCTGTGACCTGTGGTATATTCTCAGGTTAAAATACACAGAGGTAGGTCACCAACTTTGTTCTTCACCTTGCAGAATAGATGTCCGTGAATAAGAGAATTATGTCGTGACTTAGGTCTGTAAAACATTGGTGTTATGTAATTGATGCCCTGATGAGGGTTGTCTGAGAGACTTCATTCTTCTACCTTAACGATGACCATAACCCAATTTTATTACTTGAGGATTTCCCCAAAATAATTTGGTTCAAGAGAAATAAATACATCTCATCAAAATACAAAAAACTATACAACATCTTGATCTAGAGGAAAATAAAGAACAAAAGAAAAACATTTGTTGTGTGGTATCTCTCTTAGACCGTAAATATTTAGAGAGAATTGAGTTTTTGACTTGGAACTTTTACTTGGTCGGAATGCTATGAAATAATTCACTTGTATTTTGGTTTGTAATATCCATCTCTGAAGCTTTGAGAAACCATGGATCTACAAATTCAACTGTGGCTATTTTCATACATATTCTTCAAGAGAAATCAAGCTATATTTTTATGGTTTTCACCAATATTGTAGATGCTTTGTGAGGAGCAGGGGCTATTCCTTGAAATGGATGGCATCATTTGAGGCTTGGGGCCTATGGATTTAAAGGGTTTCATGGAATCTCACAGTGACAAGATCTAGGCTCACTTTGTTGTTGAGGTAATGCCATGGTTGAAAACAAGATAATTAATTCTTAGACCTTTGATTCCATATAAAGCTTCCTCTTTTATTTCTGTTTGGTTTTTCAAGTAGACCATAGAATTCAAGAATTGGAATTTGGATTTATAATGAGAACATGGTATGAAATTTATTTCAAGCGTGTGTGTGTTTCTAGAGTTGGAGAAAAGTGCCAAACTAAACAAATTTCTATGGCTGATGCTTAATAAATAACACTCAGAGATTGTTCTTGGCAATTTGATTGTGTAGGCTGTGGCTAGATTGGCAGTAGATGGTAGGCAAATTGTGGCTTGTACTAAATTAGAAGAAACTAGTTATGAACAATATGAATTTCTGGTTTATTATAGTTAGTTTAAATATTGGTGCTCACCAGTAAAGTTTTGGAACTCCTTTGATATGAACCTTCATCTAGATTGATAAAGAAAATAATTTTTCTCTGTTAAAGATATTATCTTTTCTAAATGCAGATCATGGAATTTTATGGAGGTAATTAATTTATTAATATCTGTCACGTACAACACTTATGGTGAGCTGATCCCTATTAAAGAACTTTGTGAACGTGTTTCCAATTATGCGCATTTTTGCACACTATATTGGTGGTTAAGGTCAGAATTATGAGTCTATCAAGAAAGAGCTATGCAGTTTCATTTAAATTTCTCTTCATGATTTTGAGAGAGTATCATGAGGAATCTCTTTCATGGTTGAATTTGGAATTGTGGATTGAGATTTAAGCTCTGTTTTTTCATTGAGCATGACAATTATATGTAAGGGTGTAGGCCTTTTGGATCTGGAGTTATCCTTGGAGGTTATGATAGATATGGGCCCCAACCATATATGATTGAGCCATTGGGAGTAGCCTATGTAGGTTTGTTTGGTTCCAGTTATTTTCTCCTTGTAATCTGTTTGGTTCTAGTTATTTTCTCCTTGTAATATGTTTGGTTTAGTTTCTTCTTTCCTTATTCTAGTTCACTATTTTGGTAGCATGTATGAATGACATATATTAACGTTGAAACTAATATTACAATAATGTAATACTATTATGAAACTATTATGTCATATCTTTCATACTTGAGTTGGGAGGGCCTTTCTCTTATTTTGGATAGATTGCATTAATCTTAGTAGTTACTGTTAAAGGAATCAATGGAAGCTTTGAGACCTTCATAACTATGGTTTTTAAACTTCTATGGTTATCGTTGATTGTTGCAGAATCTATATTATCCACAGTATCATAAAACATTGGTTGACGTTTCGAATTCCAATGGGGATCCATCATCAGGACAAGAATGAAGAATGAAAGAAGGTCGCAAAAGGTCATCTGTGACCCTTCTTTCAATCTTAATTCAAGATTTTTCTAGATAACAAATATCTACCCAAGACTCCCCTCCGTGTAGGGAAATAATTATGGTTTTTAAACTTTTGTGGTTTTTTTTCCCATAATTATGGTTTTTATTTCCCATAATTATGGTTTTTTAAACCATAGAAGTTTTAAAACCATAATTATTTCCCTACACGGAGGAGAGTCTTTTGTAGATATTTGTTATTTGGAAAAAACTCAAATTAAGATTGAAAGAAGGGCTGCAGATGACCTTTTGCGACCTTATTTCATTCTTCATTCTCGTCCTGATGATGGATACTCATTGGGATTCAAAAAATCGACCAATGTTTTATGATACTGTGGATAATCTAGATTCTGCAACAATCAACGACAACCACAAAAGTTTAAACCCATAATTATTTCCTTACAAGAAGGGGAGTCTTGGGTAGATATTTGTTATCTGGAAAAAAATCAAATTAAGATTGAAAGAAGGGTCGCAGATGACCTTTTGTGACCTTATTTCATTCTTCATTCTCGTCCTGATGATGGATCCCCATTGGGATTCGAAACGTCGACCAATGTTTTATGATATTGTGGATAATTCGGATTCTGAAACAATCAACGATAACCACAGAAGTTTAAAAACCATAATTATTTCCCTACATGGAGGGGAGTCTTGGGTAGATATTTGTTATCTGGAAAAAACTTGAATTAAGATTGAAAGAAGGGCCACAGATGACCTTTTGTGACCTTCTTTCATTTTTCATTCTCGTCCTGATGATGGATCCCCATTGGGATTCGACCAATGTTTTATGATACTATGGATAATCTAGATTCTGCAACAATCAACCTTCATAACCATGACTTAGATAAGTGTACGTTGCTATTTGAAATGGGATTGGATTTGTTTCTCCCACTTATATATTTAGAATGTTGGAACTTTGAAGCTACTGGCTTTTTATGTGAAGATATATGTATTGATTTCAAGGCATACACTTGCAGTAGAACTACTTCAAATGTGATGTGAAAAAAAGGCCAAACTCTTATGGACCACAATTATCTTCTCAACGGGCTACTATCAAATTTATAATAGATGCCACTAGTGCCTATTACCCGCTCCTTTGTTTTTCATAACGTGCACTGATAACTGTGAAGATGAAATAAAGTGCATTTTGTTGATAATATCACAAATTAATGATTCATCAAAGATGACCATGTCTAATTTTTATGAAAATGAAATATTGTAGGCAGTTATTGTGTAGGTTTCCCTTCCATTAATTAGTGTATTTTAAGTAGTGTCGTGATGCTTGTAAATAGATATATTCAATTCTCTTTTTTGTAGCTTGCCAATTGTTATGTATGTTTCCTTTCCATTAGTTAGCGTATATTAAGTAGTGTTGTGATGCTTGTAAATAGATCTATTCCACCCTCTTTTTTGCAGCTTGTCAGTTGTTTTCTATGACTTGCAATAAAAAACTTAGCAAACACCAGATTCTTATACAATCTTGACACGTAATTTTTTGTTTTTGTTTCCTGGTAAATTATATTAGTCAAATTGTGATACAAATTTTACAAAATAATCTTACTGCCTATTTGAATCTTGGATACAATTTAGCTCTTGAAACTGATAATCATTTTTCCTGACCTTTAAACTTATGAAAAATTCCACTATTTGAGTATGCTAACCAATTGCGTAAGATATATACAAATATTCTTACTTTTGACTAGCTTAACAGGTTTCTAAATGATGGACAGAGATAGGAAAGACCAACAAGTCTCTTTGTTTATTAGTCCACTTTTTGCAACTTCTCTACAATCAGTCCTAAATTGGATAGGTTCTCATCCAACTTCTCTAATAGTTTGGATTTGAAATTGCCTCTGCCTCTTATGTTATACACATCTTTTCTTACTTGGTTTCATTCCATCCAAAGTTCATGAAAGTAGATTTGGTGTGCAACTACATTGAAGCAATTGTAGTTGAAAAACAATTTGGTGGGATTGTATACTTTTCTTAATGTTAAATTTCTTAAAACTCTGCAACTACTTAGATGAATTACTGAAAACAAGGCAATTGAAAATTGAAACCAAATTTAATTTCACCAAGATACAAAGTTTCTTAACAATCATTAAGCAGCGGAAAAACTTTAGAGAAAAAAAAAAATTCACACAAATTGAAACACTTTTTTACCCAGTTAACCCAAATGGGAAAACTTTATTTCTTTGTTGTAGTATTTTATTGATAGTTATTGAGCAATTGGATCTATTACAATTTACTGTCTTTTGTAGCTAGCGATATGTTTATGAGAATACACTTGTTCTCCTACTGAATAGCCTTGAATTTCCCTTGCAATCCTTGATCGCTGCTCCTATTTCCTTTTGCATTGGTAGCCCATATTTCCTTGCACAAATCCTCCTATTTCCTAGCACCAATCCTAGCTCCTATTTTGTAGCACAATTCCCCTATTTCCTTGTGCATAGTTTAAATGAACATGCTGCTGATCTTATAAAAAAGGTACCAAATTCTTACTGGAGATACCTCCTCAGGGGAAGCAGTAAGCCTGAGATGACCATCCACTTTAGCAAGGAACTCAAATTTCACTTCTGGCATGATGCTAATAGTTGATAAATGAGAAACAAAGATCGATGACCTCCCAAACGAGCTAGGCTAGGATGCAAGATAGCTGAGACAATTGTCTTGCATCCTAGCTCGCTTGGGAGGTTGTACATCTTCCTTTCTCCTTTATCAAATAATTCTATCATGCCATAAGCCAAACATGATTTCCTTCTTAAAGTGGATGATCATATTAGGGTTAATTTACCCCCAATTTTTTTTTCTAGGAGGAGTGTCGCAATTCCGAAGGTATGACCCAAATGTTGCTAAGACTAGTGTCGAACTATCGACGGATAAGGTGGCACTACTGTCGGTTGTTTTTGTTGGGTACATATCATATTCTTTCCATGTTTAGTGCCACAAGCTGTACATTGTGCCGGGCGCAGCAGGGGGGCGGTAGCCCCCCCTGTCAAGGTTTGGGGCAACACCCCGGGAGTTTTTTTTTTCGGTGGGCAGACCCACTCATGGGAAAACCCACCCATGGTTTTGTACATGGGTTTGCACATGGTTTTGGGGGACGATGGTTTTTGGCCCCTGGTATTTTGTAGATTCGGTCAAGGGAACTACAGTTATGTTCTAATCCAAGGTTAATGGATTGGGGTTTATGTATGTTTTTACATGTATATATATATGTTGTAACATTGAAAGGAATATAATGAAAAATCAAGCTAGTCGTCCCACTTTGGGATCTAGGGGAAAATCTTTGTGTATATATGTTTTATGTTTTATTCTCTCGCTATTGTTTATTTTCTGTTTTTAAGATTCGTTTGTAGATAATTTCTGTACAGGGTTAAAACCTACAGTTTTTGTCGTTGATATGGCCCAACCGTCGCAACAATGTTATGCTAATTGTTGGAATAGCGACGACTATCAAGGCACTTCCCACTGTTCTTTGCATCGCAATTCTGATGGCATGACCCAAATGTCGCTAAGACTAGTATCAGAATAGAGACAGATAAGGTGGCACTATCAATGATCGATGATTGTTTCCGTCACTGATATGGCCCAATTGTCACAACAATATTATGCCAGTTGTCGGAATAGCGACGACTATCGTGGCACTTTCGATGGTTGTTTCTGTCGTTGGAAAACTAATAGATATGGACGTGTGACAACATGTGTGACGATAGGCCTTTGGTATTGTGACACATTCTGGGAAGGCATCGGTGTAATATACCGACGTCTCCACATGATGTTGGAATAGCGATAATAAATAGTGCAATTGTAATATTGACTAAGTGAAGACACGTGTCGTGTCTAATGTTGCTCTACTGACAATTATTAGAAGTGTCAGAAGTGCGACGGGATAGGAAACGACATTTTTCCCAACCTCAAGGTGTCACTATTGGGACACCTATGTGTCGCAATAGCGACATTTTGGCCGTAAAAAATTGGGCCAAATATGTTAGTGTGCCACATGGTGCCTATGTTGCCATGTGGTAGTCCCGCAAACTCTTTTTCACTATTTGGCACAAAATTCATATTGTAATAAATTTTTGTTCATATTGCATTGGAATTGTCTTGTCGAGCTCTACGCCACAGAGTCAATTTCATCAGCTTTGGAGATCATCAAATTTTGTCAATTTTTGAAAATCTTCTTTAGAGTTATATGAAATCATGCCTCCTTGAAAATTATTTTTTCTCCTTCATTGTTTTTTTTCAAGACCAAAGAGACTAGATGTATAGTAGATGGGGCATCAAAATTTTGTAACAACCTAATTTCCTCTCAATTTTTAACAACATGAGATAACGCTAGAGGCTTCTTTAATAGAATGAATATAAAATTAGGCTATACCCATATGTCACAGAAGATGAATTGAGGTTCAAAAGTTAATTTATAGTTAAGATATAAAAGAGGAAGTTATAAATTCTTGTTCAAGTGTGGTATGAGATGATGAGATCTTGGAATAGCCACCACAGGAACCTTAGAGAGTTCACATTGTGCCTCGTCATCCAGAGTATTAAATTTACATAATAAGAAGATGAAATAACCACCACGGAAACTCTAAAGAGTCCATGGAGTGTCTCATTATTCATGAAAATTTTCCACACTATGTTCCAAAGAATCTAGAGGATTTGAAAATATATATTCTTTAATACATGAAAAATACAAGGCTTAAAATTTTTCATAAAACCTACCTTCTTGAAGCAACCTATCCTTGAATCCTACTCCAGTGAAATCCTCATTAATTGATACTTCCTTTTTGGTTTGAGCTTCCTACTAGCTACAGGTGGCTCTTATTGCACTGCAAAATGAGATTCTATTTTAACTTAATTGTTAAGTAAATTTGACTCAGGAATAGAGTCAAAATTGACCAAGTCTAACAATGGTGGTTTTGGGCACGTGGTATTGTATACCCATTGTTTTTTTCCCATGGTATTGCATATAATTGAGCCTATAAAAGTATCGGAAAACTTCATTGCAATGTAATGCTAGGGAGGTGAGTGGTGAAGGCTCACTTGGTCAGGCTCCCCAGGGTTTTGGCCAAGGCTAATGAAATTTCATTGGGTTGGTTTTTTCCCTAGAAAAATATTTGTGCATTATGTGTATTTTTTTTTGTTTTTGGTATTTTAGACTAATCCTAATCTTTCCTTTTTTCTCCTCCCATCCCACCCATGGGTTTCAAACTGGTGACTTTGCAGACGAAGTGCCTTAACAGTGCACCCCATCACCAACTGCTCTACACCATGTGGGCACATTATGTGTATTTTTATTATTGTTGATGTGATAATGTTTTTTTCTCAGTAAATCTCAGGTGATAATTTTTTTAATTATTTTTACAGTAAATTTATTCACATTGTGTTAGAGCCAAATTTTTTCTTTAGAGGGACACTTCTATTTCCAAGTATTATTCATATTGGTGGATGTGTCAGGGACATGCACATGTTTTTTTATCAATCACAATGGATGTGACTTTGATTGTAGAGAAGGGTCATAAGTTTGGTGGTACAAGGATAAGGAGAGAATGAGGCTTGGAGTATATTAGAGTGAGAGGATGGTAGTTAATTTCAATGGTGACAAGACAAAAAAAAGCGTAAAAACCAAACAATAATTATTAATTATTATGATGGATACAAATTTTTTCATGTAAATGGGCATATTGTTGTAATACCTAGAAACACATGCGTATCCCTGGGTAATCACCAGTAAATTGTAGTTTAGACCTAGGTGATAGGGGAATGTTGGGTTAAATGATACCCCGTGTATAAAATTTGAGTGGGGTAAGGGCCATAGTGATTGGGGTTGAATGACATGGCAAGGTTTGTTGGATGTAGTAAAGGAACCCAAAGTCAAGTTTAAGGGGGGAATGTTATATAAAATTGACTCCAGGATAGAGTCAAAATTGAAAAATTCTAATAGTGGTGGTTTTTAGCACATGGTTTTCTGTACCCATGGTTTTTTTCCCATGGAAATGCATGTAATGAAGCCTAAAAAAGGTTGGGAAGAATTCATTGTAATGTAAGGCTAGGGAGGTGAGTGGTGAAGGATCACTTAGCCGGGTTGCCTAGGGTTTTGGCCAAGGCTAATGAAATTTCATTGGGTTAGGTTTTCCCCCAGAGTTGGGGCTTTCTATTGGAAAATATTTGTGCATTATGTGTGTTTATTATTGTTGTTGTGTTAATGATTTTATCTTAGCAAGTCTCTCATTGTAATTTTTTAATAATTTTTTTTGTAAATTTCTTCACGTGGTATTAGAGCCAAATGTTAGCTTTAGAGGGATGGTTTTATTGCCAAGGGTTATTCATATTGGTGGATGTGTTAGGGATATACACATGTTTTTGATCAATCACAATCGATGTAACTTTGATCATAGAGAAGGGTTGTAAGTGTGGTGGTACGAGGATAAGGAGAGAACGAGGCTTGGAGTGTATTAAAGTGAGAGGATGTTAGTTAAGTTTCAGGGTGACAAGACAAAAAAAAATGTAAAAACAAAAAAAATAAAATAATTATTAATTATTATGATGGAGACAATTTTTTTCATGTAAATGGGCATAGTGTCATAACACTTGGTAAGATATGGGTAGTTGTTGAGCCTCAAGAATGTCTCTATTTTTGACATTTATCTCACCAATTTTCCTTCATTTTTGACATAATCCACAAGCTCAATCAATGTCAATCTATACATTTTCAGTCTGAGAAGGCATTTGAATGATCTCTCTTTTATATTTTAATGTTTCGTATTATTTGAATGAATTTTGTATTTAGCTACAGAATTCATGCAATTATGTAGCTAATCTCCATTTTTGCAGCTACCGACATTGTTGGACAGGTTCCGAAGATGAAGGAGAGGAGTGAAGCATATGGGTAGTTTGGGAATGATCCACACATGGATTTTTTCCTACTCACCTATCCAAAATCGAGAGAAATAACACCTAAAATCACAGTCAAAGTATTAGTCAAACACAGGGTCGAGACCAATAGACGAGAAGTTGGAAGCTTCACAATTTTCTCTCCACGTAGAAAATCGTGAAAGATGTGAAGATCACAATCCTGTTTAGAATTCTAGTCCTAAGTTTCATTAATATTTTTAGACAAGATCATCTCAAACAGTTGAACTTAACTTGTTATAAATACCGGGCTGTTTTGAACCGGTGATAAGCTTAATTTTTGTAATACCGTCACACTGTAAAACTCTATTTTTATTAATGCATGGAGAAGGCGTGTTCAAGATCATTTATGCGTAATTAGTCACAAGTGATTATTCAAGCCATTCTGTTGCAGTGGGCCCTTTCATAGAAGAGGTTTCGTAGCTTAAATCTCTCTTGTTTCCTAGTTTAATTATTTCATTACCGCACACGTTAATTGTTGAGTTTTTAATAAGTTAAATGTTGTGTTTTTCATAAGTTAAATACTGTGTCTTTCGTATAGTTGAATGCTCCAACTTATTTTGTTTCCTGAATTATCTGAATGTCATGATTTTGTTAACATATGGAATGAAACCTTTTTCGCATTTGCTCACATAGTAAACACATATTTTAGATCAGATAAGCATGTTAGCATTGCACAATAGGTATAATACTCTTTTTTCTTTCCTTATTTCAATCAGCCTTTCGATTTACTCATCATAGTCATTTAGATTGAATGCTGCTAGGTTTAATATTTACATTTCATAGAACTTGGAATAAGATGCTTTGTTTTCTTAGTGAATAGAATTAGAGTTAATGCAATACTCTGTTTTCATAATAATTACTTTAGGCAGATGTTTCCATTTGGTAGATAGAGTCAAGTTCTTGTTTTATATTTTGAGAAGACTTAGACATAGTTTGGATTGATACTTTGTTTAGTTTTAGAGGTGATTTAAGTAGATATTTTCAGTCTTTGATTAAACAGATTTAAAAGTAGTTTAGATAGATGTTTGAGAGATAATTGGCAACATAGAATAGTCTAACATAGTTAATATTGATCACTTAAGTCGATTTATTTTTATGAAATATAGATTTGTTTTAGATCAATTTTCTTTCTTAAATTCACATTTCCTTTTCTTCCTTCTTGTAACTTTCATCTTTTAGTTAATATAATATTTTCTTTAAAGTAATTTATAGATCAATTTTATTCTTAGATTAATATTAAACATTTCCTTTTCTTCATTCTTAATTTTATTATTCAAGCATTAAAATTCTTCTAGATTCAGTTACTTTCTTGATTTTAAATTTCATTTATATAAAATCTCTAAAAAAATACAAAAAGATTGAAGTTTCTTTTCTAGTTCTTTTGAAATTAGTTGTTCATCTTTTCCAAAAGTATAATTCTCATCATAGGCTCTGATAATTAAGTTTAGATTTCATTTATTAGGTCAGTTCTTAGTTTTCCCATTTCATTAAAAAATTTAAGATAAAACACAAAATACCCTAAAAACAACATATAAAATCTACACAACGAATTAAGAAAGATAGGCTTCTAGCATATATAGTGCATTTTCACTTCAAAAGATTACTAACTCCGGTTGATAATTTATGATAGCAATTAAAGACATTAAATTGACTAAACAGTTGCCTAGGTAATCATCAGTAAAGTTTGGGTTAGACCTAGGTGATAGGGGAATGTCAAGTTAATTGATACCCTAGGTATAAACTTTGAGGGGGGTAAGGGCATGAGTGAGCAAGGTTGAATCACATGGCATGGTTGGCGGGAATTAGTCAAGGAACCCCAAGTAAAGTTTAAGGGGGGAATTTTAGGTAAAATTAATTCAGGAATAGAGTCAAAATTGACCAAGAATAATAGTGGTGGTTTTGGGAAAATGGTATTGTGTACCCATGGTATTGCATGTAATGGAGCCTATAAAAGGATGGTAAGAATTCATTGTAATGTAAGGCCAGAGAGGTGAGTGGTGAAGGCTCACTTGGATGGGTTGGACAGGGTTTTGGCCAAGGCTAATGAAATTTCATTGGGTTGGGGTTTTCCCTGCGTAAATATTTGTGCATTATGTGTATGTTTAATATTGTTGTTATGTTAATATTATTCTCTCAGTTAATCTATGGTAGTAAATTTTTAATTAGTTTTGCAGTAAATTTCTTCATTAATTCATGCATCTATATGACCTAATGTAGGATAGAAAGGATGTAGGTTATTGAAGGGGTAGTCAACATTCCCTTTGTTCACTTCTACTCCTAATATCTTCTATAAAGTATAAAGAAAAGAATCCCTATTTTTTAAATGCCTACGCGAAAAATGGTGCCAAAAACGGTGAAGTATTTATATGCTTTTTATTTCAATTGAAATTTGAGATACACTGTGTACTTCATTTTTTAAAACTAGGTTATGTAAGCTTGCAAGACACTCTATGCAATATACACAAGAAGGAGGATCCTCACCAAATTTCTAGATGAACTATGTTGCAAAAAGGAAATACTATCATATTACATATTTTGGGCCAAAGACGGTCCTAGTATATCAACGTAAAGGACAATTAAGTGGGACCTCACACATTCAAGTTTCCTACTTTGAATGATCAACTCTATTTCATAGATTAGACTAAAATTAGGCCATTATTTAGCATGCAAATTCTATAATAGTAAGACACACTTGCATAAAGGAAACAACCTTGCATGAAATCAAAAGAAAAATAATCTAGAAAAATGGGAAACTATGATGCTTTGATGCAACACTATGTGAGAAGTTATGAGAGAGTTAGTTCATTTTACACTAAGAGAGGTAGTTGATGACACTCCTGGTCCTTTTATTATCTTATCTATCAAATTTTATTCAAAATAAGCAACTATTGTATGATAATCTATTCATGAACAACACACAAACACAAGAAATAAGATCACATAAAATGAAAAGAGAATATATAATGAATGAAATGTTACCATGATATATTTGGAGTGAGCTCATTTCTCCTAAGAACAAACTAACATTCTATTCCATAATGCTAAACAAAATAAAGTTAATACAATTAAGACCCCAAGTCTTTTACAACCATTATCCATTCCAAGTCCGCGTTGGGAGGAGGTCTCAATGGATTTTATCACAGGTTTACCCAAGTCTGAAGGAAAGAGTATCAAAATGGTGGTATTTGATAGACTTAACAAGTATGCACACTTTTGTGCACTATATCATCCTTTCAAAGCTAGTATAGTTGCTATTGAATTTGTGGAAATAGTTCAAAAGCTACATGGAAACCCAAATATTGTTGTAAGTGGTAGAAATCCCATTTTCACAGGAAATTTTTGCACAGAATTAGTTTCTTATCTTGATACTCAATTAACTCATAGCTCATCTTATCTTCCTTAATATGATGGGAAAATTGAGATAGTGAACAAATTTTTGGAAGGCTATCTTCATTACTTTGTATCTGGAAAAAAAACACAATGGGTCAAGTGGTTACCTATGGCAGAATGGTGGTATAAAAATTACTTCTAAACTAGAACAAAAATGACCCCATTTATGGCATTATAGATATTATCCACCACCCATCACATTGTATTTAAGAGAAAAATATTTGGTTCAAGCAATGGAAGATCACATCGATCATCAACAATAAGTTATACAACTCTTAAAGGATAACCTAACTTTGGTGCATATTCGAATGAAACAACAGGAAAATCAACATCGTAGTGAAATTTTTTTTGACATGGGAGATTGGGTATTTTTATAGCTACATCCATACAGAAAAATGTCCCTCACGCAAGCTAAGAAGGATAATAAATTATCACCCAAGTACTATGGTCCTTACAAGGTGTTGCAAAATATTGGTACTATGGCATATAAATTGGAGCTTCCCACATCTTCGTGAGTACGCCCAATTTTCCATGTTTCATGCTTAAAGAAGGCTATAGGTGACAAGCGCCTAGTTCAAACTATATTTCTAAAACTTGAAGAGGAAGTAAAAATAATATTGGAGCTTGAAGAAATCATGGAAACAAGATTTCGATAACTACAAAATCGATCAATTTCAGAGTATATCATTAAGTGTAAGAACTTACTTGCTAAATATTCCACTTGGAAGGATGATTATTTTATACAAAACCATCCATAACTACTCTAGCATTGAGGAAATTTTTTTTTTGAAGGGAAGGGGCATGCTATGTCCCTATAATACTAGTTTAGCCCCCATATTGCTATTGTCATGCCCCATAGAAGCCCACTATTGTTATTGTTGTTCCCTTACATTATTATTTTTATGTAGGCCCTAATTGTATTTTTACTCTTTATACTCCTATATATACCAAGGAGGTCTTGTCATTTAAATCATCCAAGAATTGTTCATTTATGTGATGTAAAGTGAGGTTTCCCCCTCGAAGTGCCTTATTATCTAGTCATTGAACTATCTTTTCTTATGTTTCCATGTTGTTTTGGACCTAGACACATAAAATCATCATGGGTACACGAACCATAATACCATCAATGTGGACCATATTTAATGTCAAATCTGTAAAATTACCTTACATAAGTATCATTTTTAAAATGTCTCACCAGTTTATGATTATATACAAGTTAGAAAACTGTAATATTCCCAAATGGGAAAAGAAGGAATATAGTGCAAAATGCTGGAAAAGCAGTGTAGAACATCATATAAAAACATGAGGCCAATATGGGGACCTTCCATTCATTATAACAACAACATATATGTATAAAATAATTGGCCACAAAGAAAAGAACAAGATAGAACAAGCTTCCAAATAAGAAAACCCTCAATAATAGGTGTTGCTACTATATCAAAATGCTAGAAGACTGCTACAACACAGTCATAAAGTGAACTGCTACAACAAATGAACATACAAATATCTAGGGCTGTTATATGCCTCAAAATATACGAAAAATGTAGATCTAGGCTCTATACAACCTCCAATGAAGAACCCCTAAAGGGTTTTCAGAAATACACCAATGTATAAGATGGGAATCAAAGAATTAGGGCTGAAGATTCACTACAACACATGAAATGGAAAGGTGTGGCTCATATGATATGACAAATAGTGTAGCCTCCTTCAATAGATCCTATAGATGAAAAGCTGATCCCTTCTATAGAAAACCTCCTCCCCAAATGGTGTACTGAAACCACCTTGCAACTCCTCCCTAAAAATAACACATTCCAAGATAGAAACTACGTTGTAGGGGCAAATAAATAAGTGGCCTGATGCCAGATGCTACAATAAGGATCAAGGGCCTTCCTTACTATCCTACCAATGGGAAGGAATCATACTCCACTAAAAATAATCACTGAAGTGACCCAAATATGTTCTCCACTGTTGCAACCTACAACACAACACAACCCTCAACAAGATCTGCACTGTAGATGAAAGATGAAGCTTGGCCTAAAGCCTGAATGTGGAAGTATAGTGCAAAATCTTCCTTTGAGGCCTCTCAAGGAAAAGGTGGTATTCCTTGATCAGGAACACCCTGTGCTAAACAACACTGCAATCTTTGCTAAACAGCTGAAGAAAGCTATATGTCTAAACAAACCATATATTCAAAAATATCAAATACCAAAACATCAACATAATGAAATATGGCTACCATCCTCTTCCTTATATAAGTGATGAGATTTATAACCCTAATCCCCATTCATTTATGACACTACTTCCATGCAAAGAGTCTCCATCTAACACTGCACTATCCCTCATTGAATGCCACTACTCCATGATAGCGTTGTTGAATTGGTCAAAGTTGACCCATTCAAGGTGTTCCAGCCCCTTTTCACACACAAGGGTGCCCAAATAAGCTGCCAAGATGTCCTCCTTCCACATTGGCATTGGTTTTATTTATATTAAGGAGATTCACGGATCTCCATTATCCTCTTATTCATTAACAAGAAAGCAAAAACAAAGTTTAATATTCCAACTAGCTCATGGCTAGTTGGGAATATTACGGTCCTCCTCTCCCAAATGTTGCTTGTCCTCAAGAAAATGTAAAGGTGAGTGTTGTAACCCTTCTTATACTCCATTCGCGACACATCCATGTGATAAGCTTCCCTCATAAGCCAAGTGTCTCCCAATCCATCCCTCCATGACATGCTCCTCCCAAGTTCTCATGAGATGCAAATGACTCATCCCAAAAGGAAGCAATAGATCCAGTGAAACAATCATGGTTTTCCCAATGCCCTCCCTAAAAAATGTAGTATAATTAACATGGAGAATCTCTCTCCCAAAGGGCACATCCATTCCTTCCATCCTCCCTCCAATCATTCCCATAAAAAGAATAAGAACATCATCAATGTATGGGATCGAAACCAAGTACATATAAACATCAATATGTGAAAATGGAGGTGGGTCATAGTCCCACATGTGGAACCAGCGTAGTATATCTCCTGAATGCATCAGATAATGATATGGTAAGTGGTTTTCACACCACTTACTTGCTGCCATAACTTTCTCACATGTTTTGAAAAGGTGATAAATGTTTGGTGCCTTTGGAGTGCACCCTGAATGATACAACATCTTCCCATATCCTCCTAGGGAGTGGCCAAGTTCAACAATGTTTATGGCCCAAAGTTGGCCATGAAGTTTATATGGAAGAATGCTTCTCCTTGGAGCAATGGCCTGTATATACATGGTAAAGGAATGAAAATAATCATCAAGTAAATCATTATGCATATAGCCATGTTGCTTACCATAACCTCTGCTCATACAAATGGAGTGGTCCATAGATAGATCCCCTCTCATTCAAAAAGAGGAAAGAGGTGGTTGTGATAACTCCTCCATAGATTTATGTATCTCTCCCATCTCCACATGATCCATGAATTTATTCAAATGCTGATATATCTCCTCTTCAAAGCCTTCCCAAGTGTATCCCTCCATGATGGTGTTGTAAGCTCTCATGGAATAAGTATGGCTGAAGAGAAAATATTCATGTGCAGCTGGTAGAAAATTATCCTTGAGCTTGGCAGCTCTAGATAAGAATATCCTACCATGATAATAGGTGACTTCATCTTGGACTGAATATCCCTCCTCTTGAAGTTGGCCATCAAGTATCATGCATGTAAAAATCTCCTTGGAATAATCCACCGACAACTGGGATTTCCAATATGGATCTATCCTCCATAGTGACAGTGTTGATGATCTATCACAAAGAACATATATCATATGGTTGCCCTTCTCTTTGACACCTCCCATGCCAATGTCACATGTTGGAAGGCTGCTATCCTCCCCATTCTTCTCCTTTCTCAGTGTATAATATGAAATGAGAGTGAGTAATGATGATTTTTGGAGAAAGCCTCCCTCCTCCTTGAGTTTACTCAAGACTCTCAGTGATGTATCATGACCTCCTAATTCCCCCACTCTTCCTGGATCTATGAAATGTGCGTCATGATGTGAGACATTCCTCACCAAATTATGATAAGGTGGTTTTCCACAAAACAATAATGTCCCATGGGTCAAATTCATGTGCATAATAAATGGGATTGTTAGGTCCTTACTTCCACTGCACAAATCCATCTCTGTTTTTTGTGTGGAAGTGTTATGTGATGGATATGTGTGCATGCCTTTAATCATCTGATTTTTTCCACTCTTCCTATCCACCCATTCCATCTACAAATTCTCCCAATCTGTGGTGACCTTCCCCAAAGTAATCAACCACTACACACCCAATATCACATTGGTGTCAGGCATTTCAACCACAAAGAAGTGATCATTCAATGTATATGTCCCTATGGTGATAGATAAATATGGAACATAATGCATGCACTGCATAGTTCTAGCTCTTGGGAAAATCCCTCAAAATCATCAGTGGGTATTGCCCTCCTCTGCACTAGTTGGGCATCAATAAAGTTGTGGGTAGCCCCATTTTCAATCAAAATAGAAAACCTCTAATCTAAGATAGAACCTCGAACCCTCAAGGTAAAGTACTTGGGTACTCCTCTCAATGATGTAAGAGCCCCTCCAATTGAGCAAATGCTCCATTCCCATCTCCTGATGGTGATGGATCCTCTCCTGCTATGCCAACGCTGTGACCTCTTTCTGGTTCCTCTTATTCTTCCTCCTCATCATCTAAGAAGACCTCTATATAGTGTGCCTTTCCTACTGCACATCTATGTCCGGGTGCCCATGATTCTTGGCATGTGAAGAAAAGATTCCTTCTCCTCAAATCTCTTCGGACATCATCACTAAGAGGTGTTTTATTTTGGCTCTCTTTTGAGATTGGAGCCTTCTCTTCTTTTCCCTTTGATGAAAAAGAGGGCTTTTGCTGAAATGTTGCCTTTTCTTTTAGCAAGGCATCTGACAGATCTCTATCCCTTTCAATGGCATCTTTAAGGGTAGTGGGCTTTGTAGACTTAAATAACCCATGAAGAGGTTCTGCTAGCCCATCAATGAACATATAAACCCTTCTTGTTGCAGATAAATCAGGAACCATAACAGAAAGTTTTAGAAATTCAGAAATATAAGTTTCTAGATTACTTGATTGTTTGAGCTTTTCTAGCCCCATGAATGGTGCCTTTGGATCTCTTTGATCAAACCTCTCCACCAACCTCCTTGTGAACTTTGAATATGCAGTCAAATTGGCATGAACCAATGTAGAAAAGCCCTGGAACCACCAATCATGTGCTTCACCCTTAAGGTGCAGCGTTGCTATCTTAATGGCCTCCATCTCTGGTACTTTGTTCAGCTGGAAGTAGATGTCAAGCTTCTCTACCCATGATTTGGCAGTGAATTTTGATGACCCATCAAAGTTGGGTAAGAAAAATATGCCCATAGTTCAGTGTAGATCATGATTCTGAATGAATCCTCCACCTCTATTGTGATGCCTGGGTCTCCTATTGTCCTTGATATGAAACAATTCTTGAAAACTCAAGTGATCTTTGAATCTTTGATATTGAGACTCATACTCCATGAAATAGTCTTCAAGAGTTTCTTGTTCTTGAAACCCTTCATTTCCCACTGCTAAGAATGTAGGCATTGTAGGGCATTGGGAAACTTGTTGTTGCTTCACTGGTTGATCACTCCAGTGATGAGAAATGTTGGAGCCTTCACCATGCAGAAATCCTTTAGGGGATTCCTTATATCTATCTATTCTCATCTCCTTTATTTCTCTAGCAATGTATTGCATAGTTCGAAGAAGTAGCTTGGGATACTCCTTCTCTTCATCTTATCTTGATAAAGGGGTTTTACCCTTGTCTTCTTTATCATTTGTATAATCAAACTTCTGGTTTATTCTTCTGAGATACATCTTCTCTCTATCTTTGAGAGGATCTCCTTCTTCTGATGACATATTGGCTTTCAAGATGCACAGGCTGAGCCAAGATTATGCTCTGATACCACTGTAATATTCCCAAATGGGAAAAGCAGGAATATAGTGCAAAATGTTGGAAAATCAGTGTAGAACATCATATAAAAACATGAGGCCAATATGGGGACCTTTATTTCATTATAACAACAAAATATATGTATAAAATAATGGGCCACAAAGCATATAACAAGATAGAACAAGCCTCCAAATAAGAAAAGCCTCAATAAGAGGTGTTGCTACTATATCAAAATGTCGTAAGACTGCTACAGTGCACTGCTATAGCAAATGAACATACAAATATATAGGATTATTATATTCCTCAAAATATACAACAAATATAGATCTAGGCTCTATACAACCTCCAATGAAGAATCCCCAAGGGGTTTTTAGAAATACACCAATGTATAAGATGGGAATCAAAGCCCTAGGGTTGAAGATTCACTGCAACACATGAACTAGAAAGGTGTGGCTGATCTAATATGACAAACAGTTCATCCTCCTTTAATAGATCCTCTAGATGAAAGGCTATTCCCTTCTCTAGAAATTCTCCTCCCCAAATGGTGTATCGAAACCACCCTGCAACTCCTCCCTGAAAATAACGCAGTCCAAGACAGAAACTATGCTATAGGGGAGAATAAATAAGTAGCCTAATGCCAGATATTGCAATAAGGCTCAAGGGCCTTCCTTGCTATCCTCCCAATGGGAAGGAATCCTCCTCCTCTGAAAATAATCAATGAAGTGACCCAAATATGTTCTCCACTACTGCAACCTGCAACACAACACAACCCTCAACTAGATTTGTGCTGTAGATGAAAGATGAAGCTTGGCCTAAAGCCTGAATGTGGAAGTATAGTGAAAAATCTTCATTTGGGGCCTCTCAAGGAAAAGGTGGGATTCTCGATCAGGAACATCATGTGATAAACAACACTACAATCTTAGCTAAGCAGCTGAAGAAAGCTATATGTATAAACAAACCATATATTCAAAAATATCAAATACCAAAACATCAAAATAATGAAATATGGCTGCCATCCTCTTCCGTATATAAGTGATGATCTTTCTAACCCTAAGCCCCATTCATTTATGACACTACTTCCATGCAAATAGTCTCCATCTAAAACTGCGTTGTCCCTCACTGAATTCCACTACTCCATGACAATGTTGTTGATTTGGTCAAAGTTGACCTAGTCAAGGTGTTCCAGCCCCTTTTCACACATAGGGGTGCTCAATTAAGCTGCCAAGATGTCCTCATTTCACACTGGCATTGGTTTGATTCATATTAATGAGATTTATGGATCTCCATTATCCTCTTATTCATTAAACAAGAAAGAAAGAAAAAAATTTAATATTCCAACTAGCTCATGGATAATTGGGAATATTACACAAACTCAAGAATGAAAGAGTTATCATATGACCCTGTTAGGTGCTTCAAAATATAAGGAGAGGAACAATTCCTCACATGACCCTTTCAAATTATAGGTGTTATGGCTTGGGGTTTACTTCATGAAATTTGTCATAGTTTTGTACTACATTATGTAAAATAATTGTGCATGAGCACCTTTGTAGAGGGAACACTTAATTTTTTGAGATACTTCCCTCTCCTTTGTTTTTCCAAGCCCACTTATTTTACTTTTTCTTTATTTTTTTAATTTTTTAACAAGATATATTATTATAATATAATCCCACTTCAATTATGGGTATTTTATTTATTCATTGAGGTTGAGATGTTCTCCGAGAGTTCCTTTTCCTTTGATAGGTATGATATGCATGGATACTATTGGGGGAAAATAGGATATATAAGAGGAGTTAGAGCTCAAGATAAGAATGGATTTTTTGGGTATTGTATAATCTAGTGCTCCCTATGTGTTTCATGACATATGCTTAATCACCTCTGAAAGATTTGTTAAATCTAACAATGTGTCTATTTACTAACACCATCGGTTTTTGGTATAATGGAAGTTGTGATACCAAAAAGTGGTGTCATAGCTTCCAAAAATTAGCTATCCAATCACTAGAGTGAGAATGTGACCAACCATTCAAGAGAGAAGAAGATCTATTTAGGTGCATGGCTGAAGGTTTCCATCAATGCCAACGAGGGATATTGTTCGAAACATGGTGTCGACATTGATGGCAACCATGGAGCCAGTTGTGTTGGCATTGATTTCAACTAACTATTGGAGAGTTTTCATGATTTTTTGGTTAGTTTTGATGTGTTCTTGAGGTATACAGAGGTCCTGAAGGTGTCTGAGGAAGTGTTGGAGAAGTTGTAGCAGATCTGGGTATAAGAGCTTTAAATTCTTCGTGCTTCACATATTTTTGTTTTCTTGCTTGAGTCATAGAGTGACACTACTCTACTATCACACTCTTGCTACTATGTGAGTGAGCGCAACACTTATTGCAAGTTTCCCACCCAGATCTCACGACACTTTCTTGTAGGTTAAGAAAGTGAAACCATGGGTACAAACCAATGATTTTCCCAAGGTAATTGTGGCAATCACTATATTTGATTTAGTCTTTAACTTTCACGTTGATTTGGTCTTGTAATTTGACTATGAACATATTGATCATTTTGGCAGTGGTGGACCTGTTCATGTAATTAATCGTTTGATCTAGCCTTGATGGTATGGATTGCATTAATGAGATATGTTAGTGTAGCGATCTAGTTTGTGTTAATGCTTGTTTTTAAATTGGTGGATTGTAGATAGAATATAGGTTACACTCTGAGTATGCGTGCCAAGGGAATAGACATGTTCGTATAAATTGAAGATGGTGTACGATTAAGAGAGGCATGTATCATTGTTGAGAGGATACCAGGGTGATGCTTATGTGTCCACGTGGAAGTGGAGGAAATTTTCATTCAGAGAAACTGAAGTATGAGTATAGTGCACATAGATCAAATGGTATATATGTGTTATAAAGGAGAGTTATGGGTGACATATTTTAGGATCGATCTAAATTGTGTGTGTGCCTCTACCCTATAGAATGAAGAACGATCTAAGCCAAATTAGATACCAGTCGTCATGGAAAGAGGCATAATATGAGGCTAATTTTTAGAGTCAGAGTTCGATGCTAAGTTTTAAATTTTTGTAATTTAAGTTACTTTGATTAGATTTGTTCTCGTACACAAATTTTTACTTGGTCAATTTTTACAGAGGAAATTATAGCACATTATGAAGATACAAAGAGCAACAATTTCTATAGCCAATTGATAAATATATAAAAAAAGGGTTCAATGGAGGAGCACATTAAGGACTTCCAAAAATTTAATATAAGGGTAAATGATATTCTATAGGAGCATAACATTGATATATTCATAGGGACCTTAAAGGATAACATCTAACATGAGGTTCACCTTTGGGAACCTAATTCATTGGAGAAGGCATACAGGGTGGCAAGAAAATTTGAAAGAAAAATTATGGCAACAAGGAAGTCTACCACTCACAACTATAAAGATGGAAGTGTTGCTTCTCCTAGACTTCCACAACTTACATGTTTGAAACCACAACAACTAGAGGAAAAAAGAGAAAAAGGGTTCTGTTACAGTTGTGAAAGAAAATACATTGAAAGGTAATAAGTGTGCTGAGAAGAAATTATTTTACATATATTGTGAAGTGGAGGAAGAAAAGGAACAAGAAACATCAAAAGAAGAGGATGTATACCAGGAAAAAACCCCAGAGAAAGAAGAAATTAATTCAACCATATCTCGTAATGCACTGGAAGGAATTACCACTCCTCAAACTCTCAATATAGAAGGACATATCAATAAGAAAAAGGTAGTAGTGTTGATAGATTTGGGTAGTACCCATAATTTTATTCATTGTAAGATAGAGAAGGAATTGAATTTCTTCCTATATCTAGCACCAGAGTGTCAAGTGATGGTTGAAAATGGAGGAAACATAAATTGATCTGGAATGTACCATAATATCATGTTATCCATGGGAGAATATGTATTGAATAGTACAATTCTTTCCATTCCAATGGGTGGTGCTGATGTTCTACTAGGAGTCCAATGGTTACATTCTTTGGGTACAATAAATTTTAATTTTCATGAAATTTGTAACATAGTTCAAAGGCCTGTAGCCGCCACATCTCTTCTCAGAGATAAGCTACCAGCGCCTTAGCTAGTTTATTTCCATTCTGTCTATAAGCATATTTTAGCTATTTGTTATTAATGAAATGAAGTTTTATTTATGCTACATCTATAATTTTATGTGTATTTATATATTTCATTATGTTCCTACATAAATCTGTATCAGCGGTGTTAGAGCGATGTTCTCTTTCTTGATCCTTCTTTGCATGTCCCCAACGAGGTCGGGGTATAAAGAGTTAGGGCTCGATCTGGTTGAACCTTTGCAAGATCAGCCTCGCAAACCCCGATGACCGCCCATGAGGGAGGAAAAGAAAGATGAGGGAGAAGGATATCCTATCCAAATTTTGTCAAGGAGGCCCTTGAGAAACAAAGGAATGCGATGATGGATAACTTTGCCTAGATCCTTCAACGGTTGCCCATCGATGACACATCTACATCCAATAGTCACTCTGGAGGCGCCACTCATTTTAAGGTACAAGTAAACTTTGACATTCCCATATTTGAGGGCCAAATAGATGCAAATGCTGTAGATATATGGTTGAATCTATTATAAGGACATTTCTTGTTTCATGACTTTTCCGACCGCGAGAAGATTATTTTTGTACTCCTCAAAGTCATCCCCCATGTCAAGCACTGGTGGGAAACCTACTCTGAGAAAAAGGACGAGGGGGAACCCTCTATGTTCTTGACCATGACCACTTGGAATTATTTCCAAGATTCCATCAAGGAAAAATATTATCCCATGGGGAGATATTAGGACAAGTACATACAATGGACTACACTGCGGTAGCAAAGAGATCAAGATGTACTTGAACTGGCGACTTTGTTCCATACCCTGTGCACAAAGTTGGGTATCAAATATTTGGAGAAAAATTTGGTGCTGAAGTACCGTAGTTTTCTGCACATATACATTCAGGAGGAAATGGAGTTCCTGGACATATCCTCTATTGGTACAATGTACTAGTATGATGCCAAGATTAAGCAGAAATTCAAACAGAAGAAGCGAGACTTTGGATCTGAGAATCAAAAGCAAGGGAAAGGTGCCCCCAAACTATAGAAAAAAGGAAAAATACAAGGCATGGTGGCCCAAGAAAACCTACCAAAGTCGTAAGAAAAGAACAAGGACATGGGGAAGTGGTGTGAGTTCCATAAAAGCTCCACTCACAACACAAGTGAGTGTTGGGCCAAGCAATCACTGGTGGCCAAGACGAAGGCTTCTGAATCAGATGTATGCTCCAAATCTGAATCAGAACCTGACAAGAGGAATGAAAAAGGAATCATAGTACTAATGCAGAGCCCAATGCCATTGTTGCCACCAAAAAGATCCAGAAGGATGAATCGAAATATCCGAAGGAGGAGGACTGTCTCTTCCACTCCCAGATGCGGGTAAAAGGTTTCCTGCTATAGTTCATTGTCAACAGTGTGAGCCAAAAGAACCTCATTTCAAAAGAGGTTGTGAAGCAGTTGGGCTTGCCGACCATATCACACTCACAAATATACAACATTGGGTGGCTTCACCAAGGACGAGATCTTTGTGTCATCCAACCATGATGCCTTCCCTACAACATCAATCCCTTCACGGATGAGGTATTATGTGACATTGCTCCTCTTGATGTTTGTGATGTATTATTCGGCCAAACCTACTTGTGAAAGAGAAATGTTGTGTATGAGTCCCGACCTTGCGATGTTATTGTTACTTTGGGTAATAAGTTGTACATGATTCTAGAGTTACCATCGCCTGCCACTATCTCTTTGGTTACTACAAAATAATGCAATAAGCTCATTTCAAAAACCGGAAAATTTGTTTTCCTGGTTATCTGCCCTCAGGGCAAGAAGAATACTATAGCCAGGACCTCCAGACAAGGCTCCTCCACATGACAACAACAAATGAACAAGGTCATGGGGGAGTACAGGGACATATTCACCTCACCCGTAGGGGTGCCTCTGAACTGTCAAGTCAAGCACCCCATCGATGGAGAATGATGAAATAAAGAGAAATATTCAGGAGAATGATGAAATTAAGAGATAGAATCAGGAGCTGCTGTAGAAAGGTCACACCCAATCGAGTTCATCATCTTGTGGGAGCCTAATTGTGTTGGTGTAGAAGAAGGATGGGACTTGGAGACTTTGTATTGACTACAGGGTGCTGAACAATATCACTATCTGGAATAGGTACCCGATCCCATAGATTGATGACCTTCTAGACCAAATCAAAGGGGAGAAATATTTCAGCAAGGTCGACTTGAATTCTGGGTATTACCAGGTACTAATCGAATCCTCTGAGGTTTGGAAGACTACTTTCAAAGCCAACGAGGGACTTTTCGAATGGCTGGTCATGCCTTTCAGGTTGATGAATGATCCTGCAACCTTCATGAGGTTGATGGATGACATATTGCAGCCATTCACCAACTCATTTGTAGTAGTATACTTGGATGACATCCTGATCTTCAGCCAGACTTGGGAAGAGCACCTCCACCACATCCGACAGGTCCTCCAAACATTGCGACAACACAAGTTGTGTGCAAATTTGGAAAGTGAAATTTTGGCATGAGTGGGGTTTAGTATTTGGGATACATTATTGATGAGCGGGGGTTGCATGTGGATCCAAACAAGATCCAATTCATTCGGGATTAGCCAGCCCCAACCACTCTAATAGAGCTTCGCAAATTTTTGGGTCTTGCAAATTCTACCACAGGTTCGTGTTGGGATTCTCTCATATCAATTGGCCGTTGAATCAAGTCACTAAGGCAGGAGCGAAAGAAAAATTATTTTGGTCGGAATCTCAACTAAAGGCATTCATAGAATTGAAACATCGTCTCTCCTCTACCCCAGTGCTCACATTACTAGACTTGCAACAACCATTTGAGATCGAGATAGATGGCTCTGACTATGCTATTGGAGCAGTTCTTACTCAACGGGGGCACCCAATGGAATATCATAGTGAGACACTGTCAGAAAGTATCCCGCTTATGAAAAATAATTGGATTCCATTATGCATGCTTGTCGATAAGGGAAGCATTACATTTTGGGAAAGGAAACGGTCATACACCGACCCCTACAGTTCATACAAAATCAAGGGAAGTTGTAGAACGATCGCCATCAGAAGTCCACACATTTGCAACAGTTTCATTTGAACATCAAGTACAAGAAGGGAAACACCAATAATATTTCATATTGACTAATATGACCACCGATCGTGGCACTAACCACTGTTCTCAACTCTTGTGGGCAAGAGACATCTGATTGGTCGCTTCTCTACAAGGAAGATCCAGAATTCGGCCACACATACAAGTCACTCTTGGAGGGTATGCAAGTTCCAAATTTTCACATCCATGATGCACTGCTATTTCACGTGGGACATCTTTGTGTTCCATCAAGCGAGCGTGCCAAGATGATTTGAGAAGCGCACTACAGTTGGGTCATTGGGAATTTTAGGGTCGAGAAAACAGTGCCACTACTGCAGAAGTATTTCTATTGGCCGAACCTTTGACAAGATGTTGGGAAGTACATCAGATCCTTCACTTCTTGCGTTATTTCCAAAACGACCATCAAGAAGCAAGGCCTATATAATTTTCTAACTACCCCAAGTCAACCTTGGGAATCCATCTCCATGGATTACATGTTGGGCCTTCCTTATACTAAGCATGGAAACAACTATGTTTTCATGGTCATCGACAGATTCTCGAAGATGACAATTATGGCGGCCTGTAAGAATAATATCACAGTAGAAACAACTGCTAAAATATTCTTTGAACAAGTGTGGTTACACTTTGGGATCCCACAGTCTATCATCTCAGATCGGGACAACAGGTTCCTCAGCACATTTTGGTCCAGCATTTGGTCAATGTTGAACACCAAGCTCAACTTTCCATCCCCAAACTGATGGCCAGACAGAGGTCGTACACATTACACACATGGGATGAGAGCCTTTTGTATGTACAACACATTTATAACCAAGATATACACAACTCAACTGGCCATAGCCCCTTTCAAGTGGGCTTGGGATTCCAGCCACTATGTCCTGTTGATGTATCCATGCCATTTGCGACTACTCAGGTTGATTCGTCTGATGTCCAGTCTGAAGCTGACAAGGTGAAAAGCTTCATTAAGCGCATTCAACACATCCGCCAACAAGTCCTTGACATATTGGACAAAGCAAATGCTAAGTACAAGGAATGACATGATCAACATCAGGTGCCACACAACTTCCAGGTGGGCGACAAAGTGTGGCTACATTTGTAGGAGCGCCTTGTTTGACCCCACCATAAGCTTCGCCTACTTCGATATGGGTCGTACACCATCACCAAGGTTGTAGGGCCCAATGCCTTCGAGCTTAATATTCCACCATCCCTTTGTTTTCACCCAGTGTTCAATGTGGACTGCCTTCATCCCTACTTCCCACCTCTACTAGACACCTCCAACATTGCAGAACAAATCACTCCAACAAGGTTAAACCTAGACTGCATGGAACATGCCACCATGGATTGTATCACGGGCATGAAAATCAAGAACACATGCCAACAGAAGATCCAACTGTATCAAGTTTTCAAATTTGGCCAACTCCTGCACCAACGAAAATGTTTCATCAAGGACCAAGTTTAGTAGAAGTTTCCTCATCTCATGGAGGAACTCAATGCAATGGGGACCATTTCTTCCTAAGCGGTGAGGAATGATCCAGGTGGATATTGGTGGCCACTCGTTTGTTCCACTTAGGGCCCCACCATTTCTTCTTTCAGCATTTCAGTTTCCTTAATTGTAGCACAATTTACTATTTTTAGCAGTTTTTTGGGTCTTGAACTTCCGGAGCCATTTTGAGGCCCTAAACGACGTTTTTTGGAACAACTGAGAGCAAAAAATAATTGTATCTACGTTGCTCACATAAAAATTTCTAGTCCCTGGATATATATTGCTAACAAGGTATTGTGCATGTCAAATGGAGATCGTATCCCAAAGTTACGTTCCTGGGAATATTGATGTACTAATTTACCCAAACGAGACCCATAGTTTTGGCACTTCATCTCTTAGGGTTAAGTTTTTGGATGTTTATGGGTTTCCATTGTTTATCAATACTAAATAGGCCCTCGATCCTCATTGTAACACAATTCATAGGCCTGTAGTTGCCACATATCTTTTCAGATATAAGCTACCAGTGCCCTAGCTAGTTTATTTCGATTATGTCTATAAGCATATTTCAGTTATTTGTTATTAATGAAATGAAGTTTTATTTCTGCTGCATCTCTGATTTTATGTGTATTTTTGTATTTCATTGTATTCCTGCATAAATCTGGATCACATTCCAAGGTATTTTAGACTCCAAAATGCCTCCCACCTATTCGTGATCATGATCATGCTATTCATTTGATTCCAGGAAGTGTTCCCTCAAACATCAGGCCTTACAAATATCCCTATGCCCAAAAGATTGAAATTGAACGTATGGTTGCAGAAACGCTAGAGACTGGTATACATTAGAGGAATTTTAAGGTAAAAAATGGGCCTCCTAAGGAAAATGTACAATCAAAATTCACTTTATGAGAACCAATAAAATTTTATGAAATGACATCATCCACCATGGTTGAGGTGGCATTGCTTGAGTTAAAGATATTTATTTGTCACATTCTCAAAGGTGGATAAAAACTCATGGTTAACCATGGTAGTGATCTAAGTAATTTTAAAGTCATAAAGTAAATTACTCATAATAAAGGTCATTTTACACTTTTTGAATCAAATATTTTTATTGTCATTTCATATTTTTTGAAAGAAACAATGCACATCCTTATACAATCTTCATCTCTTTAGAGAAATTTCAATAAATATTATATTTTTATATATTTATTTTTAAATTATATATTCATTTATTTTATTTAATATTACAATTACAAAATAATTATAAGTTAATATCTATACATATATAAATAATTACCTACTCATAAATATAAATTAAATTTATTTCAATACCTTTTTTCTTTAATTTTAAATAAAACTCAATTCATTTCATTATGACTATATTAACATTATATATTATATTTCCAGAGGAAAAGCAAAATTTCTATTAAGTCAATAAAAAGTTACAGAGTATATGCCCCATGGAATTCAGTAAAAGTGTATGTTTTTTCCTTGAAGAAACAAAAAGACATAGAGTATGACGAATTGTGAGTGAATAAACATATTCCTTCCAACCCCATATTACAATATCAGGTAACCGCATCAAAATCGATTCTCAGGTCTCCTCTACAAGAGGAAAACAACCCTTAACAGAAATTAGGATTGGTATAAGTTTGAATGTTTGTTCTTAAAAAAATTTCAAATATTAAAACCATTACAAGGAAATACAATTATGATTCCCAGACCTCCTCCATAAGAGGAAAAAAAACTGAAACGGGATCGAAACAATATGAGTCTATTATGAGAAAAAATAACCCCACAACAAATTCTGCAAGAATCGTATGCATATAATCTGTGCTGGGGAAAGCAAAACTATTTTCCGATGGTGAGACAACAACAAAAAGACTTCTAGCATAAAACAGAACGGATTGAGAATCCCAATAAAAACTATAGAACATATAAAAGAATATTAGGGAGCAAAAGGAGGCTGGCTCGTGATTTAGATCATTCCTCCTTCAATTTATTTTATGGTCCACATGCCCACAACCTGTTGTATGCTCTCCTTAGATAGGAGGTTTGCATCCATGTTTCATTCTTTGTAAATGTGGCAAGAAAATATTTCATTAAAATAATGTTTCAAATTCAAAAATTCTTCAAATAGTGGAAGCAACATATAATTTTGGCACATGAATTCTCCATTAAACCATATGATGATATTCAAAGAATCTCCAAAGATCTGGGCCGATCTCAATCCTAATGGATAAGCCATTATAGAAGAAATTTTAGGGACTGAAGTTCAGCAAAGTTGTTTGTTCTGGTTCCTAGACCCACTTAGGCTTTTAATTACTTTCTTGTAGGTAAATGAATTGTGAGCCCTACTCCACATCTGTTTTGGGGGTCTGAAGCACCATCAAAGTAAGCCCACGGGATGTCTCCTTTGATCTCTTCAGCCCTTACGACCCTCTCTCTCTTTTTTGTACTTGGCATGGGTATATTCTAAAAAATGGATACCCCTTCCACTGCTAAATGTTCTGAGGGGAGAACAATGTCCCTAAAGATGGCCTTTTTCCTTGCAAGCCAAGTAACCTAGGAGATAATCAATGGTAAATTTTTCACATTGTCATCCTTTGCTTCTTTCCACCAATTTTTCGATGCCTCATTAATAGATGGACCTCTCCATCTCTGAGTGAGATTTAAGAGCCTCAAGGTTTCTTCCCAAAGTTTTTTATTGAAAGAGCAGTTGAGGAAGAGATGATGGATTGATTCCTCATTTCCCTTACATGGGGAGCACCATCCTGGCCCTATCTTACTTATTTTCTAGAGATTATTCCATGTTAGGACTTTGTTCTTAAGGATGCACCAGAAAAAGAGCCTAGACTTTGTTGGACTTCTTAGTTTCCAGATTAGTTTGGACCACCACTCGGGAGCATCCCACCCTTTCCCTGTCATTATCCAACTATAACTAAACTTGGGGGCATACATTCCATATGGAGAGTGTACCCATCTCAGTGAGTCTAAGCACTCATGGAGGTGAACATTGGATCTCTGAAGTTCCCTGATAAAACCCTGCCATTCCTCTCGCCATTGGTCATCAATTTATAAATCCTCCCTTGATTTCCACTCTTATCCCCATACTGTATATTGGCCTAGTTGTTCAATTTGGAATAGTCGCTAGATCCCTTTATTAGATAGATGGTCGATCAGCTCCCTAGAGAGAGAAAAATCATAGTTTCACCCTGTTGTATCTCAAGAAACAATCCCTTGGTTGTGGTAAGGAATCAATGCTTAAGACATTTTATAAATGTATGTCACAATTACCATATCAAATGGCCTTTGTTTAACGCCCTTGGAATTCAGTTACTTAATACCCTCAATAATATGATATAATGAAAGCCTTCACAATGCCATAAATTGTTGATATTTGGATGGAATGAAAAGAAGGACTATAACAGAAACTCAAAATGATGTCCTGAAAACACAGAATCTACCACTTTTAAGTTTCAGAGGAAATTTGTGAAGGAAAAGAGAACTTAAAATAATATTTTGTAAACACAGTATCTATCACTTTAAAGTTCTATCATGATTTTATGAAGAAAGAAGAGATGAAGTGAAGGAGCGCTAATTAAGGTTATTTAACTCTTACTCACAAATGTAATTAAGAGACCAGCTGCTACATTAATTCACTTCGTTCAAAGAGGAATAGCCACTGAGCAAAATACGAAATACATATCAACATCAACAGGTGTAGGAACCTTGATATTATTTCATTAATTTCTAAGAGAATTCAGTCATAAACTAACAGTCATCCAGAGGTCCAAAACTCAGAACCCCTTTTCTTTATTTCTATCTCCTTAAATACATTAGAGTAGTTTGTAACTGTTGAACTTCTTGAACTATTTAGCTTCCTAAATTGTTAAGATTACTCATGCAATTATAACAAGAAAATAAATTGAAACTTGGAAATATGCTTCGTTTTGTTGAATCTGATGTTGTTGATGTGTCCTCCCGAAGTGTCGAGGTGGCCTTTCTGGTTGTGATGCAGCGCCAACATAGCTCTGTAATGACGCCTCCATGCTCGACTTGATCTAGTTGTCGTGCTCCTAGCGGTGCCACTATACACTTTTCTGCCTGACTCTGCCTATGACCCTATGCTTTCAAATGCTATCACTCGTATCACCTGCTACCCAACTCTGCCTCTTCTCCTTTGTTCTGTGTCAGGTCACTTACCCAAGTTTTTTTGTCGTGTTCTGCCTATTTCTTCATTACCTAGGCGTTTCATCAGTTTCACATTATAATGCTCTTTTCTTCCTCTGGCACAGTTTAACACAAAAAAATGACTTACTTCTGGATCTAAAAACCTTTGGAATTCACCTTTGAAACTGCGTCGCATCCACCCGCACATAACATTTCGCTGCATTTAGCTTCTCTTTGACACTTATCTTCTAACTCCTGCGATGCGCGCTATGCGGTCGGGTCCCACTGGGCATCACACATCGCACTTAGGAGAATTTAGAAATTGTCTCCCGCAGTTATCCTTTAGAATTCGTGACCTGTGACATGCAATCGAGGCCCATCACATCGCATATTGCACTTCGGCACTTTTAACATTTACCTCCGCACTTATTCTTTAAAACTTGCGATTTGTGATTTGCGATTGGGCCCCACCGCATCGCATGTTGCACTTCAGCGATTTTAACATTTACCTTAGCCCTTAACTATTAAAACTAGCGGTGTGCGCTATGCGGTCGGGTCCCACTAGGCATTGCACATCACACTTCGACCACTTTATCATTGACCTCCCACATCTGTCTTTTGAAACTTGTGGTTTGCAACTTGTGATTTAATCTCCGCCATCCATCTCTCTGCTCTGGTTCTGCGCTTTGATCCTGACAGTCTATTTTCCCCTTTGTGCCTCCACTGGAAGTCTTAGGTTTTTAAAGGAAATGTGCCATTTCTTTTCCTTTGGGAAATTATCTCGTCCACTCCAGGGCGTAACCCTCCTGAACTTATTCAGTGTTCTGCTGCGCTAGTCCCTCCTGAGGTTATGAATGAGCCCGAATCGACCCTATCCAGTGTGTAATGTCTTGCACATGCCCATCGGTCTGGATTTTTAACTGTTTTGCATGTGACCGAGCCTGACTCGACCCACCTTCACATCTCATCACGTAATGTTAAATTTACCAGCATATAAATCAAAATTCTTCTATGACACACAAAATTTTATATTTTCTAACATATATGCTTTTTTTTTTGGTGTTTTGAAACATATTTAATGCAAATGAGCCACAACACACCCCACCCGAGGGTCCTAACCAATTCTGACATATTCTCCATTCCCTACATGCTATGTTAGTCCTTGTTAAATGATATTTATTTCTTCCAGCATGGCTTTCCATATGACCAAGGTCTATGGGTGTCTTTTTTTGGTGTTCTAAGCCATTCTCCCATTAGATTTGGGTTGATATATTTTATTTTTACCACCGTCGTCCACAGATTTTCCAAAGAAATTAGCCTCCAACCCATTTTTGTAGCCAGGGAGGGAGTGAAAGTTGAGAGATCCTTGATGCCCCATCTTCCCCACTCTTTTGGGCATGGCACTTTCTCCCATGCCACCCAAGGGAGTACTGAGTCCTCCTTTAACCCTGCCCATAGGAATCTGCTACAAATCCTCCTTATTTTTTAAAGGATTCCTTTGGCCACCCAATTTAGGGCAGTCCAGTAAACCGAGATTTTAGAACAATTGACTTGATCAAAAATAGCCTTCCCACCTTAGACAACCATTTGTAGCTCCAGTGTTTTATCCTAGATTCAATCTTAGCCACCAGTCAATGCAAATATTGTATCCTGTAAGAGTCAGGTTTTAAATAAAACCCCATATATTTAAAGGGAGCTCTTATGATATTCTTCCTACCTCCACCCTTGAGAACCCTTTGAGAGTTATGGATGATTTTTTATTGTTTATACACAGATCCATTGCTTTAAGAGACAGGTCTAGGATATATTTGATTTTCCGGATGTCAGTTCTACTTCCGGTACTGAATAATAGGATATCGTCAATGAAAAATAGGTGAGTAATATTGTGGTTGACTACCACTTCAATCCCTTTGATGTCTCCTCTCCTTCTTTCTTCAAGAATCATTTGACTAAGGCCTTTAGCAGCTAGAAGGAAAAGGAGGGGGGAAGTGATACCCCTGGCGTAGACCTCTCTGGCTCTGGAAGAAGGGTGTGGCTGCCCCATTAATCAAAATTTCAAAACTAATGTTTGTGATGCAGCCCATCACCCAATTTATGAATTCAGTCCTGAACCCCAAGTGAGTCAGGAGTAGATAGAGGTAAAGCCAGCTTATGCGGTCGTAAGCTTTGGAGAGGTTAATTTTAACAATAACTCCTTTCTTCCCACTCCTTTTGAGGCTAAGGAGTGTTTCCTGTGCCACTCCAACCACTTCATGAATCTGTCTGTCGTCAAAAATCCCAAACTTCTCTTTTGAAATGTTTTAGAGATGATGGGTTTCATATGGACAACGATCACCTTTGCTATAAATTTGTAGATGTAGTTGCACAGTGAGATGGGTCTAAATTCCTCAAAGGATTTAGGATCCTCCTTCTTGGGGATTAAATCCAATAAATATGAATTGAAATGTTGGTAGATGGAGCCTTTAACCCTTGATTCTTCAACCACCCCTGCCAACTCATCCCCCAAGGTCTCGAAAAATTGCTGAAAGAATTCTACTGTCCACCCATCTGGACCTGGGCTTTTGTCCTTCTACATTGACTTTAGGATCCCCTCAACCACTTCTTTAGACATTGGTTCCATAATATTTTCATTTTCCTCCTCCTTTGCATATCAAGGGAAGAACTGCACCACTTGAATCACCTCCGCAATGGATGCTTCAGCAAGTGCTTTCAAAATATTTTTAAAGTGATTATTTCCCAGAAGGGATAGGTCTTCAAAAGATTTTGTTGTTCTACCTTCCTCTGAATTCATACCCCATATGGTATTTATATTCTTCCTACCTTTTGAAAAGTTATGATATTTTTTTGATTTTTTGTCCCCTGCTGTCATCCAGATAACATGGCTTTTAAGTCTCCATTGTTCTTCCTTTTCCAACAAATATTTTCCTTCAATTTGATTCCAACATCTTGATTCTATCCCTTTTTTCACTTGTTTCATATCTATCTTCCTCTGGATTTTCAAGTCGGTCTAAATCCTCTCCTATATGATGCAGGGTTTCTTCCTCTACAACTTTTTTCTTCTTTTCCCAATCCAGAGAGGCATTTTTCATTAGCTTTAGTTTTTCCATGAAGAGGTAGCCTTTTTTCCTTCCCAGATCCTCACCTCCTGTCCTCCAAGTTGATTGAAACAACACATTATAGGATTCATCCTTGAGCCATGATGGGTTGAACTTGAATGGGGATCTTGGTTTCTTATTAGGGCCTTTTAGTTCTAGTAGAATAGGAAGGTGATCCGAGTCTCCGCCTTCCCTCACCCAGTGCCTGAAAACTGAGATTTTGTTCACCGAATCCTCTTTTAAAAGAAATTGATCCAATATATTTTCCACGCGATCAACCCCAATTATTTTGTTCCTCCAGGTAGGGTGGGTCTTAATCATATTAGTGTCAAAAAGACTCTTCAAAGTTATCTTATTTAGGAAAAACTTTGTTAGGGGATCTGCATGAGTTGAGGGTCCCCAAGCTTCTAATAACTTCTGAGAGAAGTTCAGATCTCCACCTATAACCAGATTCAGGTTCCCCATAAAATATTTTGAAAAAAAAATATTCCAGAAAGGAACTTTGTCCCTACAAGGAACATAAACATTCATTATCAATAAAGGTGAGCCGATCTAAAGGGAGTGGACCTCCATTCCTAAGGCATGTTCCAGTCCCCAACTGTTTCCCTCCTTCAATCTTCCTTCTCTAATTCCCAACACCAATCCCCCCTGACCTTCCTTTCATCCAGTGTCTAGAAGGACGAGCCAAGGAGCATCATGGTCAAGGCTCCCTTTAACTCTTTGCCAATGCCCATGGTTTCTTGAAGCATTATAACATCAGGCTCATAGGAGTTGACTAAGTCCCTTAAGGCTATCTTTTGGGAGCTACTAGAAAACCCTCTACAATTGAATGCCATAATACTCATTTACAACCATGGGAGGAGGTTTGTGCTGCTCTAAGCACCCCTGACAGTGAAAGTTGTTTCCCATCGGCTATATCAAGTTTGGCTCTTAGCTGGGCTTTGGATAAATTAGACTTCCTACCTCTAGATTTATGAGGACCTATCGATATGGGTTGAGGGACTAAACCTCCCACTTCTTCCTAGGGCTTTATTTTCTTCTCTCTGGGTCTAATTTTGTAATGGGGCTTCTCAGGGGAAAGGGCCAGATGAGAGGAGCCCTCAGAGCATGAGGCAACATGAAGGTTCAAGTTGATATTAGGGATTGCAATTATAATACTATCCAATGCCTCTGATATAGATCCATCATGAAGAAATTCCATAATTATAGGCCTGGAGGGACTAGGCCTTGAAAAAGAACAAAGCGAAGATATCAACCGAGAATTTAGAGAAAGGATAGTATGCGGGACCGTACCCTCCATCTGAGGCGTCAAGGCTGCATCTCCAACTTCCCCTAGGGATGGCTAATGTAGATCCTCTGTCTGAGGGGATTTTGAAGGGTTGATGATATCTGTCTACATGTCCTGAGGTTCCTCTGCTTCCTGCTGAACTTTATCCCCTTCCATCCCTTCCATTACCTGCACTCCCTCCTCTTTTTTCTTCTCCTCTTCCTTATTGTTTCTTGCCACCCCTGCATCCCTTTTCTTCTTCCTTTGTTTCCTAGACCCCATAGGGTACTCCTTTTCCAGGTGATCATATTTGTGATAGTGGTGGCAATGAAAGGGCATCTGCTCATAATCGATCATTTGTGTCATTTAGATGAATTTCCTCTGCCAATCCCTCCTTTGGGTTTAAAATAAACAGGATCCTGGCAACAATTTTGTCCGTAGTTTGTTGGAAAGACATGTCAACCTTTAGAAATTAGCCCAGGGTATTCCCAATTTCTCTAAAAATTGACTCCATCTAGAAAGGGGCCAAAAAACCTGGGAGCTTTACCCAAACTAGTGTCACTTCCACCTTTTCACGCTGCACATTGAATAAGGGGTTCCATTTTTTGAAAAGAATTGGGATTTTTCCAAAACTCCAGTTGCACCTTAGAACCCATTCCAGAGATTTATTCTTGTTGAATTTAATCATAAACCAACCACGAGCTAGGGTTGAAACTTCAACCTGCCACTTCGGAGTCTCTTTCCAGGATATTGTAACCCATTCTTTGATGTAGTTGGCCCAATATGTTTCCCCTTTTCTATACCAACTAGTGTGGTTTCAACCGCTTCCATTACCTCATCAATTTGAATATCAGTGCCTAGCACCAGACTAGGGTTTTTCTCCTTCCTCTTTATCAGCTTAACTTTCTTTCTCTTACCTCTTGTAGCCCCACTCCCTCCTCCTTCTCTGAGCTCTGGTGTTTTTTATTTTTCATTGGGGCCTCCTATAAAGAGCAGCCTTGACCACCCTTCCACCAATATTGGTAACTCTAAGCGAGGGGGTGCCTCTCCTTCTTGGCTCTTCCTGCCTTTTGTGCATGTAAAAACCACCTCTTCCTGGCGTACACCCAGAACCCCTTCATATTCCTCTGCTTGAACCAGGAGCAAACCCCCTCTGAAATAGTCACTTTTGGTCCCCTCTCATGTACCCAGGTTTTGCAGGAACCTCCTGTCTGCCTCCGACCAAGTTTCCACTGCCTCGACACCCTAACTTGGGGAAGAAAACTCATGTGAAACCCTTTCCCTCAACTGTAATGAGATTTTATATGCTATAAAACAGTCCAATCGTAGCCCCCTGACTAGTTTCGATTTCCATTGGGTCTCGACCAGAAAGGACTTCAAACCTTTATTCCATTTAAACCCACAACTGGCCACAATGTCCTAAAGCCCTCCCGAAAATAGAATTTTTGAACCCACAAGACAAAAAAGTACTTGCTGGGTTTCCTTTCATTTCCTCCACCGCTTTCTTGGACACTGGAGGTGTGAAGATCTGCTGCACTTCTGGGCTTCTGTCCACCGACCAGTTTCTGTGGCTCATACTGAGCAGACTTTCCTCCAACAACATTAACATTTTTCCATTCCCCCAAACCTCCCATAAGCCTCATGACCTAGCTCCTACACACCCTCCTAAGTGGATATACTTCTCAATATTTCGCTCTGAAGCTTCCAAACACCAGATCGTTAGGATGTCTCCTGGCTTGAGATCAAGATCAACGGATTCCTGTTATCTAACCATGGTTATTGTCATTATTTGCAGGTAAAGCGCTTCCCCGAAAAAGATGAACCGCAACAAGCTCTTAAGGCACGTGCTTGATTCTCTAGAGGGTGGAGATTTGTGGAAATAGTAAACCCTAACACCATTCTCCTGTGGCCTAAACCCCCGATGCCCCCTTCCTCATTCCCAATGCATGTTTTGGGCTTCTGCAAATTTCCCAAGTGTCCATTGTACCCTAACAACAATGTCAGACGCCTAAGATCCGAAGCCCACCATGGATCGCTTGCTGATGTCCCGTGTTGACATGCGATCAATTCTGATTGTTATCACTAGGGTTTCAAATTTTCACCATCGCTCCACTATGATAAGCTAAGTTATTTCTATCCCCGATGTTATCACATCAACACTCCATACCATTCTCCCGGTCAATCTTAGCTAGAGAAAATGATTGTCCTTATATATTATCATATATAATATTATGAAAATTAATCTAAATGTAATAAAATATATACTATATTCATTTTTATATTATATATTATTTCTTCTTATGTTATAAATCAAATCAATTCGATATGTAATATAAAATTAATACATAAACTAATATATTGCACTTATTATATTATATTATTTGATTTTTATAGTGTATCTTAATCACGTTTATAAATTTAATTGTATATTTTAAATAATATAAATTTTAATTAATAATATATTATACAATTAAGAATTTATGAATTTAGATTTATAATTTATTTTAAGTTATTTAAGTACAAAGGAAAAATGCATTAGTTTTTCAAGTATAATGATTTTTTCTTGAAAATATAATTTTTATTTATAGTCACATCAATGTAATTTTTTTATTAATTTTATTTTGGTACAACTTTTCAATTGAATTTAACCATGTTTACATGGATTGTGGTGAAAAAAGTGAATTGCAAATTCACAGATATTATTTTAATTATTTAGCTATTATTTTATTATTTCCTCAGGAGGCCCATTTTAGACCTCAAAATTCCCCTAATGATTCAACCTAGTCAAAGTTATTTCTCTTCTCCAGTGGTATTGGTTCACAAGAAGGATGGATCATGACACATGTGTCTAGATTATAGGGAGCTCAACAAGCTCACTATTAAAGATAAATTTCCCATTCCTTTCATTGATGAATTATTGGATGAATTGAATGGAGCAATTTACTTCACCAAGTTGGATCTTCGTTCATGATATCATAAAATAAGAATGAAGACTGAAGACATTCCCAGAACAACATTTAGAACTCATGAGGGTCATTGTGAATTTTTGGTCATGCCTTTTGGCCTTACCAATGCACCTTTTACATTTCAAGGTTTGATGAATTCCATTTTGAAACCTTTCCTTAGAAAAGTTATGCTATGATTTTTTGATGATATACTAATCTACAACAAGTATTGGAAGGATCATGTTCAACATGTTGATAGGGTGCTAAAACTATTGGAGGAGAAACAATTATTTGAAAAAACCTCCAAATGTTTATTTTGAGTACAAGAGGTGGCATACCTATGTCATGTTATATCTCATGAGGGTGTTAATTTTGGCCCTAACAAACTTAAATCCATTAAGGAATCGAAAATCCCCACAACCATAAAGCATCTACGAGGATTTCTCTAGTTGACAGGGTATTATCGCAAGTTTGTTAAGAATTATGGGAGAATAACATCATCTCTAACAACATTACTGAAGAAAGATGCATTTTATTGGACTCTAGAAGAAACTAAGAGCTTTGAACATCTTAAAGAGGCAATGTGTCAACCACCGGTATTAGCTACGCCAGACTTTACAAAAACATTTATTGTGGAATGTGATGCCTCATGAAATGGAGTTGGTATTTTTTTAATGCAAGAAGGAAGACCCATTGATTTTTAAATCCATCTAATCAAATGAATCAATTTACACAAAACTATTTATTAGAAGGAAATGTTGGAAATACTACATGCACTTAAGCAATGTTGACCGTACCTAAAGGAAAGACACATCAAGGTAAAATCAGATCATGATAGTCTTAAATAATTTTTATAAAAAATATTATCTTCAGAAGAGAAGAAAAAATGGGCCACAAAGATGTTGGGTTATGACTTTGAAATCATCTACAAAAAAATGGAATCAAAATGTTGTTGCATATGCACTCTCAAGAAAGCATGAAGATGTGGAAGCATTGATTTATTCCTTTTTATTATCCAACCAGATTGGATAAAAGAAAAAAGGGATGAATGGAAGAATGACGAAGAAGTGTGGGAACTCATTCAAAAGTTGGAGCAAGATCCAGGTACATCTGGTACATTTAGCTAGAAAAATGATTCATTATGGTACAAAGATCGCTTATACCTTTGTAAGAATTCCCAACTCAAACAAAAGATTCTTTTGGAATTGCACACCTCTCCCTTTGGAGGGCACTCAGGATTTTTAAAAACTTACCACAGGGTTAAGAAGGAATTTTTTTGGAATGGTCTTAAATCCGATATTCAAAATTTTATGGCAAAATGTTTGGTTTGCCAACAAATAAAGTTAAGACAATTAAGACCCTGAGTTTGTTAAAACCCTTATCCATTCCAAGTCAATGTCGGGAGGAGGTTTAAATGGATTTTATCACAGGTTTACCCAAGTCTGAAGGAAAGAGTGTCATCATGATGGTAGTTGATAGACTTACCAAGTGTGCACACTTTTGTGCATTATCTCATCCATTTAAAGCATTACAGTTGCTACTACATTTATGGAAACAATTCAAAAGCTACATGGAAACCCAAAGATTATTGTCAGCAATAGAGATCCCATTTTCACTAGAAATTTTTGGATGGAATTATTTTCTTGTCCGGATACTCAATTATCTCATAGCTCAACTTATCATCCTCAATCTGATGGGCAAAATGAGATACTGAACAAATTTTTGGAAGGATATAGTTGTTTCTTTGTATCTCATAAATAGTAAAAATGGGTCAAGTGGTTACCTCTAGTTGAATGATGGTATAACACTTCTTTCCATACTACAGAACAAATAAACCCATTTATGGAAATTTATGTAAATCATCCACCATCCACCACATCATCTTTAAGACAAAATTCTAAGGTTCAAGCATTGGAATATCACATCAAGCATCAACAACAAGTTCTCCAACTCTTAAAGGATAACTTCACTTTGGCGCATAATCAGATGAAACAATAAGCATATCAATTTCGTAAAGAAATAAGTTTTGATGTATGTGACTGGGTGTTTTTACGGATACAACCATACAAAAAAATTTGCCTCAAGCAAGCTAAGAAGGATAAAAAAGTATCACCAAAGTATTATGGTCTTTACAAGATGTTGCAAAAGATTGGTACTATGTCATACAAATTGGAGATTCTTGCATCTTGCAGAGTGCACCCAGTATTTTATGTTTCATGCTTAAAGAAGGTTATACGTGACAAGCTCCCAGTTCAAACAATATTTCCAGAACTTGATGAGGAAGGAAAAAACATATTGGAACCTGAATAAATCACAAAAACAAGAACTCCACATTTACGAAATTAATCAATTTTAGGGTATCTCATCAAGTGGAAGAACTTACCTGCTGAAGATACCACATGTGAGGATGATAATTTTATACAGAAGCATCCAGAACTACTCAAGCGCTGAGGATAACACTTTTGTTGAAGGAGAGGGGAATGTTAGGTCCCTATAATACCAGTGTATCCCCTTATTTTTATTGTTAGTGTATCCCCCTTATTATTATATTTGTGCTCATGTAGTCCCCATATTGTCATTAGTGTGCCCTATAGAAGCCCACTATTGTTATTTTTGTGCCCTTACATTATTATCGTTATGTTGGCTCTGATTATATTATGACCCCTTAGACTCCTATATATAGAAATGGATTTTTTTCATTTGAATCATCCAAGAATTTTTCATTTATGTAATGTAAAGGAGGTTTTCACCTCGAAGATGATAATTTTTAAGTCGTTGACCTATATTTTCTTCTATTTTGTGAGTTGGTTTCATAACACCTTCTTTTGTGCAAAATGCTATGAACTCATTTGACATATATTCCCTTCCATTGTCAGACCTAAATATTTGATTCTCTTCCCTGTATGATTTTCAATCGGGGCTTTTAATTCCTTGATCATTTAGAAGGCTTCATCCTTGTTCTTCGAGTAAGATTTCCATGTATTTCTTGAGAAGTCGTCAATAAAGGTGATGTAGTAGAGATGACCACCAATAGACTGTGTAGGTATCAGACCACGTATATCAGAATGAATGAGTTGGAGGATGTCATCTGTATTTTTTTTAACAAGAGGGGAATGGTCCCCTTGTTTTATTTCCACTTACAGATCCTAGACATACTCCATCATGATGGGCTTGAACATTGGGAATACCTGAGACTGATTTCTTCAATTCCGGAAGAGCATAATAATGTATATGAGCCAATCTATGGTGCCGCAACTTGCTCAAAATATTTGTATTATGAACCAATTGTAGAAGTGATCTTCTAGTGACTCTATAGATTCCTTCAAATATTGATCCTAATGTGAATGCATCTCTCATAGGTGAAGCAACAGAATAATTTAAAACATTTCCTTTGATGAAGGAAACCCTCATCCATTTATCTTCTAATGATGATATAGATACTAGATTCTTCATTAATCCTGACACATACATAACATCATGCAACAAAATTCATTCCCCAGAATTCAACTGAAATTTGATAGACTCAAATCCTTTCATGGGATTAGTGGATTTGTCTCTAATAATTATCTTCAGCTTAGTCTCCATCTCTACTAAATTAGAGAGGAATTCCTTGTATCCATAGAAATGATACAACATTACTTTCATACCTGGGAGATCTTGACTTCTTTCGAGGATGAACTTCTTCACAGTGGCTTGAGGTATCTCTTCTTCTTATTTAATATCTTATATCGCGCTTATTTATTTGATCATCTTTTCTTCTTTTATTTTTGTTGTTTTTGGTGTTGTAACACGACCTTTTTCTCTTCTCAGGATATTCTCGTGCAGAATCCTTTCTTGTGACAATTATAGCATTCAATATGAGATAAACATCTATCATTTATTCCTTTTGCATTTTGAGAAGGAGGATTCCTTGATGGACCTCCTTTTCCCTTCTTCTTCTTTTTGTCATGAGTGATATATTCAACAGACTCTTCTTCTTCATGCTTTTGAATCCTTCCTCTTGCTATCATCCTTGATTCTTATTGAGTAATATTTCCAACAATTTCATCAAATGACAGAAGGAAATTACTATTGCTTATTGTCGTAATGAAGGTTTCCCAAATAGGAGGGTGTTGGAACAGGGTCTCCTAGCCTCATTTTTGTCCAATTTTGTAATAGATTTCAATATTTAGTCTAGCGTAGAGGGTTTGGGATGGGTCAAAACACCCAATCATTGTAATGGGTCAAAAGGGTAGACCAAGGGTCCACAAACCACGATTTGCGGACCATAGAATAGCGTAGGCTAGCGTGATATAAATAGATGAGTAAATTAAGTCTAGAGGTAATAAAGGAATAGAGATAGAATTGAATTACAAACTGTGAATTCATTGCATCGATTGTCTAGGTAAGGGCTATTGTTGGTTGTGTGCACGGAGACCTTGAGTTCTGCTATGTGTGGACCCCACTGGCTGTGTGCACGGGACGATAAGTACTCTGTAAGTGGAATCTGGTTATAATTGCATAAGAAGACTATTTTGTGATATCTAAGCATCTATGTGTTGCGTCTGTTGTTTGAAGGTATCTTGGCGGTTATGATTTTTAATGATACGCATGTGGATGTGATGTTCTGAATGCATAGATTTAGTTTAAGTAATTGCTTTGGTTAATTTTTATCTACTTCACACAAAGTATTATGTTAAATATATTGTTACCAGTTTCGGATTAGGGCTTATTCCTCACAGGACTGATAGATCTGAAGGCACCCCATTTTATTAACCTTCTCTCTCTTTGGGTGTGGAAACCTGGTTCTAGCACCCTCCCATACTACTTCAGGTGAGACCTTGGTCTGCTCTGCAGGTCATTGCTGAAAGGGCCAGTAGTATAGGGGTTTGTTGGAAAACCTTAATGTCGAACCTAGGTCAGGACCCCTCGAGCCAAAAAATGGTTTCGTTGCGGGACTGGGAGCATTTTTAGAGAGAGATCGGGTAATGCCACAGGGACATTCACAACCACTAAAACTTGAGTTAGAAGATTGGTTTGAAAAACAGATTCTGGAATTTTCCCTAAAAGTGAATCGAAGTGAAATACTATCCATAGAGGATTGGAAGAATAAGTATATCTTCATGGAAGTGCACTAGATCTTCTTTGTGTCCTTCGCACACGTGTTACAAGAGTGGTTAGCTTGATTGGCAGAGTTTTAGACTTGCTGTAAAAATGATAAGGTCACGCAGTGGACCCCAAGTTAGTCCGATAATTAGAGAATACTGAAAATAAGATTACCAGGACTTTGGATCATTAGGTTGACAATATATTTGGCAGATTCATGACAGAATTCACTGTTGACCAGATTGTGTCATATTTAGAAGCCGAATGAAGATTTTTCAAAGGATTTAGAGGTAAGTTTCTAAAAACCTTGCCGTTATTGATTAAAATTATATTGAGCGAAAAAGGTATCTTGTGTGGCCACACCGAGTGAATGACCTCCGATCAAAGTGGAAGTACAAGGTGAAGTGGTAAATACTACTGGATTAATCAGGAAGGAGACAGATTGTTATACAACCTAGTAAGGGAGTCTTCGGAGCATAACCATGAAGGGGCTGTAAAAAGGGGAACCACACCCCCAGCCACATCGACATCAAATCTTCACAGGGGTAAGAACTCCCCTACACCTCCCCTCCATCCTTAGAAAACGACATGGCCATGCACATGAAGCTACATACCTTCAAGGCTGTAGGGGATGAGGACATGGATTGATTTTGGTTCGTAGCTGAATCTGTATGGACTGCACAAAACGTGAACAATGATGTTATCAAACAAGAACATCTATCCATAGCATTTGAGGGCAGGGCACTAGATTGGTTCATGGGATACATTAGTCAAAATGCGAATGCATCCATACATAATATTAAGGATGCCCTAAAACAACAATTCCGGAAGCCTAAGTCATATGCTCAATGTGTGGTTGAACTAAAATATTTTAAGAAAGGACCTACAAAATACATCTGGGAAGCTGACTAATGGTTAAAAAAGGTTATTAGTGACAGGGCACTTTTCTACGAAGATAAGCAACATAAAGAGTGTTTCATCGCTATGCTATTACCACACTTGCGTGGGTCCATGGGATAGCAAAATATCGGATCTCAAGAGGAAGCGCTAGGAATAGCCATGAAGTTAGAAGTTGTACCCAGGGACGATACACAGTTCGCAACTCTTCAAATCTAGAACCAATTGGAAGCAATTCACTTAGAAATTCAAAGTTTGCAAAATGATCATGGTAAGGAAGCCAACCCAGAATTTTGGTGCATACGTTGTAAGGGACCGGGTCACTCTAAGGATCAATGTCCACTACTATCAGACTACATGCAAGCTGGGGGTTTGCGCCCGCTACGACCCAGGGAAATGGCTAGCCCCAACGATTTGATGTTATGGTGTGCAGACTGTCAGGTGGCAAGAAGACACAACATGGATCATTGTCCATGATTGGGTGCTTATGTACCAGAAGTAAAGCAATAGTGGTGAAGCTTCTGCTCATCGGTAGGCCATGACGAACAAAACTGCTGAACCCTTGACCTTATGGTGGATAGGGGAAACTTATACAGAGTTCAGGTTGATCCCTCATCACCACTATCTCCATCAGGATGGGGGGATCCCTCACGCAAGGAAGGGAAGGAGGAAGAGGGGGAAGTACCGGTCGAGGACGCAGACAATTGATTTGTTATAACTATGGAGACATGGGACATTTATCACGATACTGCCTGAACCCAGCACGCCAGTCTTGTAGATATTGTCAGCAGTTTGACCATTTCATTGAAGATTTCCCGGTGCTAAAAGAAAAAATGCAAGAAAAACAAAAAACACCTATGCAGAACATGCAAAGAGTTAAGGCGGAACCACGGGATGATGGGCCAAGTATCAATGTAATCACACGCAGTGGCATCTCCACAGGAGGGGCTAAGGAAAATGTGGAATCTGAACCATTAATCCGATAGGCTAAGAACAAAGCAGAAGGTTTAAACCTGAAAAGATAAAATAAACCTTCATCGAAACACGGAAGGAGGTAACTAAAGATGAAACACCAACCAAAGGGGCAATAGATCCAAGGGAGAAAGAGGTAGTCAAACCATTCCTCCAGGCTTGTATGAAGTTGTTACGCAACTAGAAGGTTGTAGAAAATATCCAAGCCCTAATAGAAAACTGCGCAGAAAGAATTAATCCACAACCCAAAGTAAAGACATTGAATAAGATATACAAAAATAAAAAGAGGACAGGCCGAAAGATGTGCATGATTGTGTAGATTGGGGAATATGAAATGGACCAAGTTATCCTTGACTTAGGTTAAGATGCTAATGTCTTACCTAAGAAAACCTTGTAGAAAATGGGAGAACCTCGGCTAGAATGGTCGACTATTCAGCTACGGATGGCTAATCAGCAGAATATTATCCCATTAGGAAGATTGACGAAGGAAATAGTAGATATTGCAGGCGTAAGAGTCCACGTATATTTTGAGGTAATCCAAATAGTAGGGCCTGTGCAGACTTCTGCCCCAAGACTCGGGTCCGGATTGGGCTAATTCATGGAGGTAATATTAATTTAAATAGAGAAGTATGTGTTAGCTCTATGAAATTTTGACAAGCAAATAGGGCTAAATTATTTTTGAGTCTTCAAGGAAACCATTCTCCCGAAAAACACAACAGCGCAGGAAGCCTCCATGTGCCTTTATCCTTTGATAGTATCCCCTTCCGCTCGATTCTCCTTTTAAAGCCTCTCTTCCATATGTGAAGAAATGCCCAAAGGCCCCCTTTTCCTCTTATTTCATTCCCCAAAGCCTTTGTTTTCTCTCCCCTTTATTCCCTTCTTTCCCTTCTTACCCTTCAGTTTCCCCCAAAATCCCCTTTAACCTCTTCCCCTACCCTTGGTTTTCCCTTTTTCCCCTTTTCTTCCTCTATCGTTCCCCTTCCCAGCCCTAAAATCCATTAAAATGGGAAAAAAACCCACTTCCGACCTTATTATAAGGCCTAGCCCCTTTCTGCCAGCCCCTTCTAACCACTTCCCCACATATGACCCCGCGCTGGGACCAAGCGCTTAAGTCCCGAGCGCCAATCGCAATCGGAAGGTCGGGCGGGTGCAAACCCCTGTGTAACATTGAAAATCCCTGATGCGATTGGGTTATAACGTTAAGTCCCCGATCTGTTCGGCACCGTCGATATATCACCAGATCAACGGCTGAGCACTAATCACAAGCTCCCTCCCGATCGCAATCGCAACCCCCATGGGTGCCGCCCCGATTGAGATCCCCCGATTGCATCTTGACCATCCGTTCTACCCGCGATCCGACGGTCCTCCGCCAATCGCAGATCCCCTCCGATGGTGTTCTCCACCGTTGATGCTTCCCGCAGATCAACGGCCAGCGCTTAATCGCTCCTCCATTTCCAATCGCAATCGGAGGTTTGTCATGTGCCGCCCCGATTGAGATCCTCCGATTACATCGCAGCCGCCCATTCCCTTCCAAATCCGACGGCCATCGCACTCCCATTTCCTCCGATCGCAGTCCCTCCATCTCCCTCCCGATTGAATCCTGACCGTTCATCCTTTCGCAGATCTACGGTCAGCGCTCAATCGTAGACCCCTTCCCGATCGCAATCGCAAGTCCCTCTGTTTCTCTTTCGATTTCATCTCCGCCATCCGTTCCTCCTCCAGATCGACGGCCAGCGCTCAATCGCGTCTTTCCTTCCGATCGCTGATCGCAAGCCTTTCCTCCGTCTCCCGATTTAATCGTAGTCGTCCGTCTCCCGGTCGATCCAACGGTCAGCGCTCTCTCCGCCCAATCGCAATCGGAACTTTCAATGTGTGTCACCCCCTTTCCCCTCCGATTGCGATTGCTCGATTACATCTGGGCCGTTCATCCTCCCTCGATCTAACGGTCAGGATCTAATCGCCCTCCGCCTCCGCTGGGTCCCACTATTACATTCGTCTCCGTCACATTTCATGCATTTTGTTGGTTTGTGTTCGTTTCATGTATTGTTACGCCGGCCAATCTCCACCGTCGATCTTCATCCCCAGACCATGATCCCACGGTCTGCGCTGCATATCACCACCAAACGTATTGTTCTTAAGATTCACCCCTCCGTTTGCATCTTCGCTGTTTTCACCATTCCTCCACCGCTCCGCCACCACTTCTCCAGCCTCTGCAGCATTTCTCCGCCACCACTGCCCGGGCCCCATAATAAGTTTATTTCAAATTGTGCAGACAGCTCATAGAGGTATTCTCGGCACTGCCAGCAGATCAGCAGATGGTTTCAAAGGGGTTAGTGGTTTCTGTTGACATAATTAATGTTAACCCCGCAAGTCAAAGGATTCAGGCACTGTTCGAAGATTAAGAGCGCACCAGCAATGCCATAACTGCGCTACCTAACAGCAGAATTTTTCTCTCCAGAAGTACACCTCCTACAGAAATCTCCATGCTCCCTCGAGCCCATAAGCAGTAAATTGCACTGACAGAACTTCTCAAGAGACTGTCAAGCAGCATTAAAGAAGCATGGAGGGACCTGCAGATCTTTCATCCAGTCCATTTATTCCAGAATGGCAGCACAGAGCTCCAAGCACCAGAAAGGACTTCAAAGAAATATCTAAGGTCAAAATCGACCTGACAGAGATCTCCGAACCAGATTACAAAGTACCTACAGCACTGCAGAGAGCCATTAAGCAGTATGGGCGTGAACACTTCCGCCTTACTGTCTTAATGAGTCTCATTTATTTGTTTATCTACCTCTGTCTCTTCCTCTTCTCCTATAAAGATCCCCGAGAACATAATGTAAAGGTTGTTGTTGCCTTGCTGGGCATCTGCTGTTAGAGGGATTCATTCCGACTGTTAGAACAGTCTTGGGAGAGAGTAGCAGAGTAGTTGTATGTAATAGGCTGGGAGGAGAAAGTCTGGGCTGTAACAGCCATTGAGCCATATTGTACATGACTGGTGTTGCATCAATTAATCAAAGCACTTTTCACAGGATCCTGGTCTATTACTATTGGTGATGTGTTTCTTAACTCTGTTTATTACATTTTCACATTGTTTCATGTTCTTCTGGTAGGCATCAGAATAATGGTATAGGATTCACCCTTGTTAGGTGCCCTATGCTGTCTGCTCTCCCTACCTTTATGTTTTCCACCCTATGTGCTGTCTAAGAGTGAATTCATGGGTTTAACCAGTGCAGCGGATGTTATTGCCTGCTGGCTGATGTATGAACTTGGGGGTTTTCCACTTGGATGCTTCTTTGTCAAATCTATCTCTGTTTTTTCCTTGGAGTTGCTAAAGCAGACCTGGAGTTAAATGACCTCTGGTCCGATCTATAAGCAGCCCCATTGTCTCTTTGAGAGCTGCCTTTGAGTATGTCCAAGCAGGTCTGGAGTTAAATGACCTCTGACCTGATCTATAGACAGAAAATTGGTTGTCTTTCCTTCTTCCACTTTCCTTCTTAATGTTCCATCCCATAATCTATCTAAAAGATCCTTTAGTATATTCTTCTTGAAAGTCTTCTGGCTAGTTCCCCCCCCCCCTCATGACTCCATAGCCCAATGGATGGCACTCATTTCGCCTATCCTCTTGCCGAAACATCCCGTCGCCATGTTCCTTTCCTCCCATTGCTTTCTCAAATTTATGATCTCCTCAACTAACCCGGCCAACCCTTCAACCAAATCACTTTAAACCCCCTTTCAGGCTTCATAACTAGCCTAACATCTCATTTTGAGCTTCAAAGATAAATCATTCTTTCTTTATCGAGAGATCCCTCTCCGGGTCTGTAGAGGGCTAGATCCTAGGGCCCCAAAGTGGTTCTCGATGTTGTCTCATCTTTGGTCTTCTATTAACTGGCCAAAACATGGGAACCCCAACATTAGAAGGTGAAGACCCTTACCCTGCACTCCTGGGTCTGGATTGGGCTATTGACATGGGAGGTATCATTAATTTAAATAGGAGAAGCATGATCTTTAAAAACAAGGGCACAAGGGTAATTGTTTAGTTGGACCCAGCGGAATGAGAATAGTGTATAGAAACGATTCAAGAAGAGGAAGATGTTGATCATATATACAAACTAACTTACTGAGATGACGATTGGATCAACCCCATGGCTGATAGTATTCTATGTTGGGAAAAAGATATTGAGTGCTTATCCGACTCAGATGAAGAACTTGAAAATTGGAAAAACTGACTGCATGATGTATCCGTGCTAAAATGTCTTAAAATCACGAAGAGATTCCGATGTATTTCCTTAGAGGTAAGAGAACTACCCCAATTTTGATGACTCTGGTAATGTTGAAGATTTCCTGGGAGTGATTGAGGCAAGTGTTCCTAAATAATGGTGGGTTTGGGCCCTAGACTTGGCCATGCGCGCAACCCCTGCACTTTGGTGGGAAACCCATAAAATAAATGTCCGAGACTTGGAAGAATGTCGCTGGATGTTGATTTTGTGATTCTGTAGACCAACTAATCCACCGATAGAACTCTTCTCGGGGCAAGGGGATCTGCGCAGGCATGTGACTCATTGGTTATAAGAAGTAGATAAGGACACAACAAATGAATGGGTCCATAGGTTTGTTCACTCATTGGGGCCAATCCCAACCTCCTGATACTTGGACATAGAACTACATCAATGTACTAGGCATTGGAGTACGATGGTGAAGGACTTCATATGAACGTTTGGACTAACAGGAGGTACCGAGCAAGTTGATGAAGGACATCAATGCTCTAGTCTTCGGTGGAAACCACCTTGGGATAGAATGTGCTACACCAAATTGGGATGCGAAGCTACAAGATGTCATAAATTGTAGAAATTTGTCAATAGAAGCATGTGATAAATATCCCTGGAACATCAGAATTGAAGAGTCAGAAGGGGGATGGGTTTTTGCAGGTCCATTGTTGCAAACGATCGATTTCACCAAACCTCTAAAATTGAAAGAAATTAATATTGGCTCGGAGGAACAACCTAAGATGACCAAGATCGGGGACTACTGGATGATTGAATGGTGGGAAAAGTCATGGAGCTGCTAACTGAATACCAGGAACTATTTCCAACCAAGTTCTAGAAACTTAAAGGAATCTTGGGCGATATGGGAGCTATGAGGATAACATTGAAGCCAGATGCACGACCAGTCAAACAACGACCCTATTGCCTAAACCCAAAATACAAGCAAAAGGTTAAGGAGGAACTCCAGAAAATGGTGGTCGCAGGTATCATTGAACCAGTCGAGCAGTCCGTTTGGGTAATCCCCATGGTAGTCCAAGATAAGAAGACTAAAGAAAAAATAAGAATTTGCCTCGACCTACGTAAGCTAAATGACGCTTGGTCCATGATCTGTTCCCCATGTCGTTCTCCGATGAAATCCTGGATAATGTTGGAGGTCAGGAGGCTTATTGGTTTACTGATGGATTTTCAAGGTACCATCAGATACGTATTGCACCTGAAAATCATAGTAAGAAAACTTTCATGACAGAGTGGGGCTCCTTTTAGTATATTGTCATTCCCTTTGGGTTAAAGAATGCGCCTACCATATTTTCGCAAGTTGTTGTGGCGGTGTTCAAGGAATTCATGCACAAGTTCTTGGAATTTTATTTTAATGATTGGACAGTGTTTGGGTTAGTGAAAAACCATGTATCAAACCTGCGCTTGATGTTGGACGCCTGTAAAAAACACTAGATCTCACTGAACATCAAGAAGTGCATCTTATGTGTCTCATTCAGAATTTTGTTAGGACACGTGGTTTATCAGCAAGGGTTGATGATGGACCTAGCCAAGATTGCGATTATCATTACTTTGGCAGTTCCAACCACAGAGAAACAGCTACGCTCCATCCTGGGTCACACAGGTTATTACAGAAAGTTCATTCAGGGGTGTGCTTAGATCACAACTCCGATGGAAAATATACTAAAGAAATATGTTTTGTTCTTCTGGGACGACGAATGTCAGAAAATTTTCAAGCTTCTATAAGAAAAAATGGTGACTGCACTTATCTTGATATTCCCTGATTGGGCAAAGACCTTCCATGTCCATGTAGATGCTTCGAGGATTGCCTTGGGGGCTGTCCTGGCGTAGCCTAGGGGAAGGGGATATAGATCACCTAGTGGCCTTCTCTAGCAGGAAGCTGTCCAGCATGGAGCATAATTATTCTACCACGGAATGGGAAGGGTTGGCAATGGTATATGCCCCATAGAAATACTGATACTATTTACTAGGAAGTCATTTCAAGATGTTCACAGACCATTCGACCTTAAAATACCTAGTCAATAAGCCGGTGTTGGGGGGGGAAGATGTCGGTGGTTGTTTCTTTTTCAGGAGTTTAAATTTGAAATTATTGTAAAGCTAGACAGGTTGAACGCTGGACCAGACCACTTGTCCAGAATTGAGAATTGGGAAGAGCCAACTAACTTTGATGAAGGGTTTCCTCATGCACATTTGTTCGCTATCAGGGTGAGTGATGAGCACTTTGCCGATATTATCCAATTCTTTACTACAGGTACATCCCCAGATTGGTATCCGGTTCCATAGAAGAAAGAGGTGATCACCCGCGTAGCCGACTTCACTATCATCACAGGTCAGCTCTACAAGCTCGGGGCGGATGAGGTACTGTGGAGATATGTTCTCAAACATGAAAGGCCGACTATTCTAGTCGAGGATCACAGAGGAGTCATGGGGGGTCATTACGCAGGTAAAGCCACCGCACAGAAGATATTACGGGCAGGGCTTTGGTGGCCCACACTACATAGATGCGCGTGATTATTGTCGGGCTTGTGACACATGCCAACAAACTGGGAAGCCCCTCACGACAAGACGAGATGCCCCTGCAGCCGCAGATGGCCTTGCAAGCATTTGAAAAATGGGCCATTGAATTTGTAGTCCCCATTAAGCCCCCAAGTAAGAAGACAGTTTCTCGGTATATCATTACGACCACATATTACGTTACCAGGTGGGCAGAAGCTAAAGCTGTCAAGGACTGCACTGCAAATGCGATGATGCTCTTTATATTTGAGAATATCCTGACCAGGTTGGATGCCCAAAATCCCTGATGAGTGACCAAGGAACACACTTCATTAATGAAACAATTAAAACTCTGATAGAGGAATTCCAGATCCACCACACCTAAAGCACCGTGTATCATCCACAAGCGAATGGAACTGTGGAAGCATTCAATAAAATTTTGGAACAAGCGCTCACCAAATTTTTTAATGCACAATGGAGCGATTGGGACATGCGCATCCCCTTGGTACTTTAGGAATATAGAACTACATGAAAAAACTCACGGGACAAACACCCTTTCGCATGGTTTACGGGAAGGAAGCTATTATACCTATGGAATACATTGTTCCCAGTTTGCGCATCTCGGCCTTCACTAATATGGCTGCTCTGAACATCATGGAGGAATGATTGGTGCAGCTGGTAGCATTGGAAGAAGATCAGTTCATAGCCCACTTCCACCAACAGGTTTATAAGGCACGGAAGAAAGCATGGCATGATAGACATATTCAGCAGAAGGTATTTTTGGAAGGAGAATTGGTCTTGCTCTATGATATCCAGTTTGCGAAACACCCGGGGAAGTTTCACCAGCACTAGTTAGGTCCCTATATGGTAAAATAAATCACCGATGGAGGAGTCGTCCAATTATCTACATTGCGCGGTGATCCTATGCCAGGATATGTTAATGGGAGTTGGTTGAAGCCCTATCGCAACTCCTTCGTGCTAATAAAATGACTATATGGCCGGAGTAGTTGTGTAAAAAACGTCACGTGCAGGGCTAGTGCATAGGGATGGATGCACAGGGAGGATGCACAGGGGGTGCGATATCTGCGTAGGTGGGGTGTGCAGTGGGAAAAACTAGTCATTGGAATGGAGTGGGAACTTGGGAAACTGCACTTCCCGTTTGAGGGAGCAAGTAACAGGAAATTAATATGGTGACTTATGAGGACTTTCTACCATTTCCGTAATAATGAAGGGAAATTAAGGATCTATGAGTTGGTTTTCCCTTAGGACTGCTATAAGATGGGGATTTTTCAGTCTATGGGGTTCACATATTGGTCGACCTTGTTACCCTTCGACCACTCTGATATATATACTCTTCTCTAGCTAGCTTTTCTTCGCATGAATATGTGAACTGCACCATCCGATAGTAGCACCGCTGAGTTTATCTTCCAAGCTAGATACCTACTACCAACCCTATTGGCCCCCCACCTGAAACGACGTCTGAAGACAAGGGATCTGATGAAGTTCGAGAAGTAACCCCTATAGCGGAGGAAGTCGCTCTCCACCTCTGTAAAACCACATAAAAACGCACAGAAAAGGTAAAATGGGCACAATAGGCAGGTGGAAAGCCTCGCACTTCCCCCTGGATTTGACACTCCCCTAGGAAATTGCCTAAGAATAAATCTCCTATCGCCCCTCCGAACCCCATGGTGCTCATAGAAGAAGGTCTACAAGTGACTCCGCTGACCTGGTTATCGCCTTATGTTCAACCATGCAAAAAAACATCACATATGCCCAGCGTGGATGTTGTCAGTTCCTGTCTTCAGATGTCGTTGGTCCCCAAATAAGTGCCTCAGCTAGGGGATATGGTTGGCCACCTCCCCCACATCACGTTTGATGATCATGAATTGAGAAACTTCGATGCTTTTACTTCACTAGCTCCACACTTGTACTTGGAACAGGTCATCGAATATGGTGTGCCCAAAGTGGAGCCAATGGTTTGGGTCAAGGGACTAGCTGACACCAAAATTTTGAACTTACTGCACTTTCCTCACTTCGGTCGATACAACATCACGAGCTTAGTCGTTCACCAATTGCTGGCACTTGTTCATGATGGTTTCTTGTGACTCTGAGGCCGCATACTGATTGATGCTGATGTCATTCAGAACATTACTGGCCTCCCTATGCACAGACCTAATCCATGGGATGACACGGGCAAGAAATTCAAGCATCGTCTCGCTAAAATTGTCCTGGACAAGTGCAAGGTCAATCGTAACAAGCAGGGCTTCCTGATTGATACAATCAATGACCCAGGAACACGCTTGGGTACTAATATCCTTGCCTATAAGTTGATGCGGAAATTTCAAGTAGTAACCACCCCTGCTCGTGTAATTCAAGTCGATGGCTAGTGTGAAAAGGGTGTCTACTATAACTGGTCCCAGTACTCAGTGGAAGAATTCCTCGACAATGTGCTTGAGGCTCGGGAGCATGGAAAAGCATTCTACTACTCATGGCTTATCCTGCTGATTGTATTAGTTTCTTGGGAAACCCCAGAAGAAGCAATCTTCCCCCCTCTGGAGCCTAGCATGTGCGAAGGGGCGCGGTTTTCCAACCTCTAGGAATCCAAGGAACCCTAGCAGATTGAGGAAAATAATACCTTCTAGATACTCTACGATGGGGCTATCTCTACAGCCATTGATTCCCAACCATGCCTATCCCCAACCGTCTACAGCAAGCATAAGCACCTCGCTACATTTCGGGTAACAATGCACAATGTACAAATTCGGGCCCATAAGGAGCACGCTTGGCATAATCTTCCATATATGACTACTGAGGTGGAGATTGATCAGGTCATAGCTACTTGGCCGTCGGAGTGGAAGGTCGTTTCCCCGCCCATCACCCTAGACGTAGCAGGTACGTCTGCCAACCATGCGGTATCCAAACCAACCGTTCCGCTTAGCTCAGAAACAATGTCAGTAATTCCTACAATCACACTATAGGCAGCCCCTAGAAGTACTACCATGTAGACTGAACCAGACTCCCCGTTTGACCAAAACATAAATGATGAAGAGAACATAGGTATGTCTATCCTACAGAGTCTCAAACGGCCTTGTGGACTATCTCAAGGGCCTCGCAAGAAGCGTAAATCTACTAAGACCGGCACCAATGTGGAAGTTTCCCTCACGGAGGATGATCTTGACAAGATTGATGATGTTGTTACCACCGCGGTTGCTGATCAATGGATTACTTGGGAAGAACAACACAAGGCTACTATGGAAGTCTTGCAAATAGAACTGCGGGCCCTCTAGCTCAAAGCGGACACCCTTCAAGTGAGCGTAGATCAACCAAGGAAGAATCAAGCGAGAGAGGATCAAGTGAGGCAGCTCGGATATTCAAGCCCCGTTACAGCCCCAACAACCAATGCGGACATCCAACTCTTCCATCTCCCAGGTGTTTTCCTTACAATGGAACCCACTAACCTGTGCAACCAAGTTTGAGGATGCCCAGTAGACCCTGATGTTAGTCGATTAGCCAGCGCGCAGCTGCATGAGCTATTTATTGCCATCAGCAGTGAATTGTAGCACTGAGAAATCCGCACAGAAAAACACCTCAGCGAGGCCAAACAAACTATTTTTACCCAAGTTACTGAAGCTGCCCAGATCTAGGCTACGCATATTGCCACTAACGCACAGCAAGATTCCTTGGAACAACTGATAAACCAGCTCTGCGAAGATATGCCAGAAATTATTCTTACTTCTGCTAAGCCACAAGCCAAGGTTGAAGGATTGGTTGCTGCCTTGAAGGCGTCCTAGACTGAGGTATCGAATGTTAGGGCCAAATTTGAGCTTCAGATTGCATCGTTGCAAGCCAAGCTCCAGCCTGAAAACCCCCCAGAGGTACGTGCCCAGTGAGCTGCACTAATTATAGAAGCCACGAATACTATCATGACACAAATCAATCAGGGTGTCTCTCTACTCGAGAACACTATGGAAATTTGGTCCCAGGTGTAACACGATTCGCTCCTTTGAGAGATCGATCACGAGTTGACTCAGAAGGAACAGGACTTTAAGCATCTGGAAGCTATGATGTCCACCCTTGTTCCCGCTCAGCGCTTTGCACGGCTTCAAACCAGCCATGCATTTCACAGTGACATTCTTGTGCTCCAACGAAAGAAGCAGGTCCTCAGCGACCATCTTATACCCTGGTTGGAGGATGCCCTCAAGCTTTCGCAGGACATAGACGATGCGGTGTAGCAGTTGAACCAGGCTCTTGACAGTGTCATTGCTGCTGCAGAAGGACCAACAACTCAGAAATTGGTGGAGATCACGCAGACTGCCACCGCGCAGAGCCTTCACATTTTTCCTCCGTTTACTGCTGCAATGGAACAGCTTAAAGACAAGATGAAGACCCCACCCGCTTTGTGACTCAGGACGAGTCACAAGATTGTGTTGGGCGCCTGTTGGAACAGGGTCTCCTAGCCTCATTTTTGTCCAATTTTGTAATATTTTGTAATATTTAGTCTAGCGCAAGGGGTTTGGGATGGGTCAAAACCCTCAATCATTGTAATGGGTCAAAAGGGTAGACCAAGGGTCCGCAAACCATGGTTTGTGGACCATAGAATAGCGCAGGCTAGCATGATATAAATAGATGAGTAAATTGAGTCTAGAGGTAAGAAAGGAATAGAGATAGAATTGAATTATGAACTTTGAATCCATTGCATTGATTATCTGGGTAAGCGCTCCTACTAGCTATGTCCACAGAGACCCTGAGTCCTGCTGCATGCAGACCCCACTGGCTGTGTGCATGGGAAAATAAGTAGTCTGTAAGTGGAATCTAGTTATAATTACATAAGAACACTGTTTTGTGATGTCTAAGCATCTCTATGTTGCGTCTATTTCTTAAAGGTATCTTGGTGGTTACAATTGTTAATGATATGCAAATGGATGCGATGTTCTGAATGCATAGATCTGGTTTAAGTAATTGCTTTGGTTAATTGTTATCTACTTCGAAAAAATTATTATGTTAAATATATTGTTACAGGTTCTGAATTAGGGCTTATTCAGCGCAAGACTGATAGATCTGAAGGTGCCCCATTTTATTAACCTTCTCTCTCTCTGGGTGTGGAAACCTGGTTCCAGCACCCTCCCATACTACTTTGGGTGAGACCCTAGTTTGCTCTGTAGGTCATTGCCGAAAGGGCTAGTAGTATAGGGGTTTTTTGGAAAACCTTAACACTGTACCTGGGTCAGGAACACTCAAACCAACAGAGGGAGAACTATAAGAGTCACGACCACTAGTTCCTTGTCAAGCACATTTCCCCCCAACTCTTTGAAATTGATCTCTAAGGCGAGATACTCTCATAATGTAGGATTGTACAACTTCTCCTTTATTAATATTGTTTTATTTGAGTTGATCTTGGCAAGGTGATGATCTCATTCAAATTTTTGTTTTCAACCATGCTAACTATATTTTCATACATGTCTTTAGACTTCTTTAGATTTCCAACATATGCAAGTAAATGATCTTGTAAACCATCAACTATAATTTTCTTTGCTTTGGAATCACTTTTCTTGTACCTATTTTTGAGGTAAGCAGAAGCATTTTATGGAGGCTCAGACATTATTCCTTGAATGTTCTCCAACATCTCATTATTATCAGCTACGATATCCAATCTGACTTTCCATGCAACAAAGTTTGATGCATCACCCAACTTTTCATGCTTTTTGAAGGTAGAAGAAGACATCTTGACTTTGACTAGAAAATCTGCTTCAACTTTACAAAGAATATGGCTTCAATGCTTATCTCCTTTTGGAATTATCCTTCACCTTAGCTATGATACCATTTTAATTTTTCAAAATTGTCTATGATGTTTCAATTACTTCAGCCCAATTCAAATCTTCATTAAGTAGAGCATCCAATTAATAACAATGTTTCCAATCATAAAAAATAGTTGAAGATAGAACAATATAAGAAATGAAAAAGGAGACAATAACACAACCATAAGAGACACTAAATTGGTCAAAAACCAAGGAAAAACTCACTATGGGGAAAATCCTTTGAAATCTTATTCTTATTAGATCATCATAAAATGTTTCAACTGAGAGTACAATGAGCCCAATACATAAACTTCCAACAAATATTTACTTAATAAAAAACAAAAGCATACTTTCAGAATTACTGTGCAGCAGAGAGAAACCATCCATCCATCAAACAAATGTAGTAAATTGCAATCAACTATAAAACCCTAGCTCAAAACCTTGGCCACACTCATCAAGATATGCTTTGTGTGGTTGTAACTTCCTGGTAGCTCCTAAGAGGATTTTCAGTATGTGATTGAGGATAAACTGACCCAGATTTGCTTCAAACACCGATCGCACCCTTAAAGGGGGTGTGTGTGCAATTTTGCCTTCCCATTCGTAATGAAGTACACTTTGTGCCTGTGACTGGGGATGAAACCCTCCATATCTGCCTCAAGACCTCGGTCGCTCCCTTCAGGCTACTATGCGTGAAAATTTGACTTCCCAGTCACGCTAGGAAGTCAAATTTGTTCCAAGAAACAAAAACCCTAGACACATGTGAGCCTCATATTTGTAGTTTGAGACCCTTGTGAGAACTTCCTCCATCGGACTTGTGCAAACCAAGACAATAGAATAGGATAAGATATTGTGTGATGAGTGTGTCCAAATGAGCTTGATTTCTCTTCTATTTATAGGGTTCCATGAGGGTCCACTTGATGTTGAGGCTGACCTGTCCAATTGTACATGTGTATAGGGCCAACCTAATCTAGTATACACGAGTGGGTACATAAATTAAAAAACCAACTTCTTCTTGTCCAAATAAGGTTATCTTTAGGTCGATTTTGGTCCTCTAGAAAAGATGAATTAAATGCAATCATAACCTCTATTATATAAGTTGTCCACGATGGAATTTGACCCTATTTGCAAAAATTAACATATAGCATCCATATTGTCGTCTTACGTAACATCATGTAACTTTGTATTGCTGTTATCTTTTTCCTAAACATAACAATCTTTAGAATCATCATGGATGTCAATTTATTCAATGTTCTCTAATACCTCTCTCAGTTTGTTTACCATCATTGTTTTCTCAATATCCACTAATGCATCATCAAATACATTCCTTAATCTTGGATCATAATGTATGACAAATAACCATTTTTGGGTCCAAAATATCTTCATAGAAAAATACAAGCACATGAACGAGGACATAGATATATTATATGTATTAGAATACATATTGACATATGTTCTAACTATAAAAAAGTGTGTTGCATTTCTAGCTTGAAATGGTTGGTTGTGTTGTTGATAACATACAAATCAATAACATAATGTGCAAGTTCAAAAGAATTCAAAGGATTTATAAGGACTTAAGCTAACTCATGTGAACAATTTTCATGCAAACTTCTTTTATCACAAGTTTAATGGTCACATGGAAGAAAACATGTGTGGACATTTATGTACACACTATGTTGAAGTGTTGGTTACAAGTCATTGATTGTGTATGTTGAGGGTTTTAACCTTAGTAAATATTAAAGCAAAGAATATGTTAGTTTTCATAAGGGGATTTTGAGCCTATTGAGATAATTGCCTTGGTGTTGGGTTTACATTTTTCACTTGAACACATTGTTCTAAATGATATATACATTCCTTAACGGGGCATGTATTCATGGGAGGAATTGATTTTAATTGTATGGTTTTTGAACCTTCGTAGGCTAGAAGCCACCCTCAATATGGTATCACGATGTTGAGATGTTGTGGAAGCTCCTTGCCTCAAAGGCTGGTAGTAGTCAGGGCATTCAAAGTGTTAGTATCTCGACCATAAGTGATGGTGAGCACATACATGTTAATAGTTAAATTCCACTAAAACCATTAATAAACATCACAATGTCGACTACAGGGTCACTATAACCCATAGGAAGCACCTTGGTGAGTGGCAGGAGATTTGGATGCCCTTAAGGAGTGCATGAATTCTTAGCAGAGGGCTACCAAAGGGTCACCAATACATACATGCATGAAATTTCCTCTCTGAATTCCATGGCATTGGGAAAGTTACCTCCAGTGTAAGATCAAGAGGGTTAGCACCCGTTTATACCTTAGCAAAACCCTGTAGACTAGGAAAAGTGTCGGAGCAGATCCAAACATCGACACAACCACTGCAACTAAGATATGGTGGAAGGGATAAATGGAAGGACGTAAATGTAAAGAGGAGGCGAGTTTAGTTGGTGACCATTGAGATCAAGGTAAAGTAGAATGCGCAGAGTCTAAAGAGATCTCTCTCATTAGGGGAATTTTGAGGTCTAAAATGGGCCTCCTAAGGAAATTATAAAATAATAGTCAAAATAATAAAATAAGATTTGATTACATCATCAAATTTTAGAGGGAAAAAAAAAAAAAAAACTACTTTTTCAACTTGTATTTTCAACTTATCTCCCAAAGTTGTTACTCAAATTTCGAGTGGAAGTATTCGTTGGATGTAAAATTTAATTCCTCATCCAAGGAGTACCCTTTTTTCATACTTTTTATGGATCTTGCTAAATGAAAAATGAGAAATACATGAAAAACGTGATTGCAATTGTTGGAAATACTGAGGGGGGGGAGGTGAATCAATATTCCTTTCAATTAGAGCATTAGTTAATCTTCAATTATTATCAATGTTTGTACAATGGAAGCAACAAACAAAAGGAACACAAATGCACACAGTTTTGAAGGTGGAAAACCACTCCGGGACAAAAACCACCTAATGCTTTTCTAATAATTCTTTAATATTCAACTCCAATTGAAAATAAAGCTCCAACTTCCTAGAATCTAGAAAAGCATTCTTCTCCAGCTCCCACTAGATGGATGCTCCAACACTCAAGATTCTTCAGTAGTCAACTAAACGGATGCCCCAACACCCAATGAGCTACAACTCACCCTAGCACCACCCTACCACCTTATAGAAGAATAAAAGATGGACTCTCGTACTAGGGAAAATGGTCCACTTTACAATGATATAGAATGATGTAGAAGAAGAAGACACACTAGACTATGACACAACCACCTAATGATGATCCTAGACCTCCTGACACCACCTCTTCAACTCTTGGCAGATAAACACTAGAATTTTTTTTACAATAATGTATTTACAATGACTTAGTACAATGATACCTTTACAGTGACTGTATGCAGTGCTGACCACTTGAAGACTTCATGTGATGAGCTTATTGCTACTATTTTTCACCTTGGTTTCTACTCTTGTCATGCTACCCTTTGCTGCACCTTGCTTTATTTTGCTACCCTAGAAAGTCTGGTCCTTTGTAGTCCTTGACAACACATGATCTAGCTTTTTCTTGCCTTCTAGGAGCTCGATATTGAATCTGGTGCATCAATGTTATTTAAAATCCCCAATATCTTATTTTCAGTCCTGTACTATTTCTCTAAGTCATATTTCCAATGCCACAGGTCTAACCCAATTTGGATTCTTCAAGAGAGAGTTATGCCCAATTTCTCACAATGCCCTAATTATAGACTGTTTCAGTAGGGCGAACTTGTATGGCGTGCCACATCTCACTGTTTCTTCATTTGGCTCTGAAATTGATAGAGAGAAAACTATAGTCCATGAAATATCTACCACATTTTACAGAATTCCAATCCAATACTTAGAGAGAGCGTTATGAATATTTTCCCAAGGTCACTTCTTTGAGATGAATTTCAGGAGCCTGCAAAAACACTGACTTCCACAAATCATATCTACGAAACTGTTATGCACCTTGATCTAAAATTTTCATAGGAGCTTCCTCAGGATTTTTTCTTCGCCTCATAAAAATTTCATATTTTGAACCTTCTTATTAAAAAATTTAGAGCAAAAATTCCACGATGACTTGTTTCAAATGGAGAAATCCCTTACATAAGGATGATATGAGGATCACAATTTATATAAATGCTTAGGTTGAGAGGGGCTTCAACAAGTGAATGTGGGAGGGATCTTAGGAGATTAAAAAATATTAATTATGACTTTTCAATGACCCATGCCACATCCCCATGGGGATTTAGCCCACTAACTAGGGGTACAAACTTCAAACATGAATATCTCTCAAACCGTGAAGAATTACGTGGTGTACCATATGTCAACGGAAACATCTCGACAAGTAGAAATCATTAGAAGAATTCTTGACCCAGAATATATTAATTTGGTAGGTCAAAATTCCCATGCAATATTGGGGTAGCCCCTGGTTCTGCTTAGGTTGACATCAATTACAACCGCTGATCAACGATCTCCCCCTTTGGCATTGATGGCAACACAAGTACTCCCCCTACGATCATGACACCTCTTCCTACAACATTCTCTCCCCATTTGACATCAATGGAAAAGGGTAACTCCCCCTGACGCACAACCATCTTGTAGACTTGTACACACTTCGACTCCCCCTTTGTATTCTGAATAAGGAAAATCTAATGAAAACTTGGGAGAATCCCAAGATTCTAGCGAAGATATTCCAATGATTCACGAGTACACTCACGATCATCAACAATTCCTGCCCAATTTGCATCTGTAAAGGAGTGAATAATGAGATTGTTACCCTTGGGATACCACAAGCCATATTCTATTGTTCCCTTTAGATATCGAATAATTCTTTTGATGGCAATAATATGTGATTATTTTGGTGCTGCTTGTAATATTGCTACTTGTCCAACTGCTTGCATAAAATCTGGCCGGGAGGCTGTTACATATAGAAGACTACCAATCATAGATCTATACAACCTTTGATCCACATCCTTAGATGAGTCGTCTATGCTCAATTTGCAACATGTTACCATCAGAGTAAGGATGGGTTTACAATCTTCCATTTTAAATTTCTTGAGCATTTCCTTGATGTACTTGGCTTGACATATAAATATTCCTTTCTCTTGCTGAGATATTTGAAGCCCTAAGAAGTATGTCAGCTCAGCAAGTAAACACATCTCGAAATCACTTTGATTCTTTGTAGCAAACTTCTTACTTAGTTGATCATCATTGCTACAAAATATTATATCATCCTCTTTAGCTATTAGACATGCTTTAGTTGCTTCATCCAGAACATATATGTCGTTTGGAGCTCGACTTGATGTAGCCACAATTTCACCATACCTGCCTTTCCTAATTTCACATTTTGTGGAGTTGAATAGTATTGTGTGTCCTTGATCACACATTTGTCCAACACTGAGTAGATTTTGATTCATTTTTTCAACCAATAGAACATTCTTGGCTAGAGCATCTTTGCTTCCGAGAGTGACAGTACTTGATCCTATAACATTTGAAGATCCATCATTTCCAAAGGACACAGTTCCATCCTTCTTATCTTTAGAGATACAAATTTATTTCTATCTCCAGTCATATGCATTGAGCAACCACTATCAACATACCATGCATATTTTTTGTTTTGAGCCTTGAGAGTGAGAGCACAATTATCAATCTTCTTCTTCTTCCATGTTCGTTCATTCTGTGGCTTTGAAGATTCTTCTAGAGAATTTTCAAGTCTGCAGCCTCTGGCTATGTGTCCAAATTTTCGACATTTGTAACATTCAATATTATTTCTTAAATGTTAAAATCTATTGATGTTTCGCTGAGCCCTGGGAGGTTCATATTTGACAGATCTCTTGGAATTTTATTCTTTCCTGAGGTACGTGAGACATTCTACAACTTTATGACCAAATTTTCCACATGAATAAAAATAGCCATAAAAATATGTTGGTACCTAGATGGAAATCTTCATCGAGGAATTGTCTTCCAATGTTGTTCTTACGAATATTGTCCAATGAAGTCTACATGCATGTCAGATCTCATAGGTTCATTGTATTTTGTTATAGAAGGTATTTCTTCTTCTTCTTTGTAACTGATGCCAGTTCTGTCATTGTAAGATCGTTGATTGTTGATGAGTTCTTCCAATGCCCTTGAGCTGTTGGCATAGTTTTGGATAGTTTTTCCTTTCTTCACTTCCTTATGCAGCGAGACTAATTCGGCTTCTAATTCTTCCTTTTCTTGGTTGCTTTCTTCCAGCTTCTTTTGAAGTGACTCTTCTATGCATTTTTGTTCTTCAACATCAATTTTGAGACCTTGAACTTGTTCTTCAAGAGTATTGTAACGGATCTTCTCTGCCTTGAGCTCTTTTATAATTTTGATTGCTTCCTTAGAAAATTCTTCTATGGTCAATCCTTCTTCTTCATTGTTTGATACCTATTGTTTATTATGCTTGGCCATAAACAATACTCTCTCATTGGCTTCTTCTTCATTGTCATTGTCTTCATCAGATGATGAGATATCTTCTTTAGAGAGAAAGTTCCTTTTGGATCCTTGCTTGTTGAATTTATAAAAGCGATTCTTTCCTTTTGAGTTGCCATCACTTATGTTCGAACATTTTGATGCGAAATTCCCAACCTCACCACAACCGAAACATATCAATGGAATTTTACCTTTGAATTTTCCCTTACCAATTTGTAGTTTTCTCGTAAAGTAAGCATATTCTTCATCTGAAATACCTTCTTCATCATCTCCCTTTTCTTCACACCTGCAGGTGCATGTCTTTTCAATTGAAGGTTGTTTGTCCATATAGGTTTTCTTAGATGCAACGAACGCAGTTTCTAGATGCGAAGTACCCTCTTCTTCATCAAGTCTCATTTCATATGCTATGAGAACTCCATGTAATTCCTCTTTGTTGATTTTGTTCAGATTTGCACTGTATTCTAAGACCGATACCTTTGGGTTGAATCTCCCTGGTAACATTCAAAGAATCTTTCGTATAATAGTCTTCTTGTCAATTGGCTCTCGCAATCCTTCCAGAGCATTGGTTATTTCATCAACGTATTGGAAGTATGCAACAATGTTGCAATATTCTTTCATTCTAATTTGCTCAAATTTTTCTCTATAGATTTGAAGCTTTGCTTCTTTGACATTTGAGTCACCTTCATATATATTATCAAGCTTGTCCCATACATTTTTGGTGTTTTTACAACCAAACACCTTATGATAAGCAGATTCAATAAATCCACTGATAATAATATTCTTTTCTTTTGCATCATTTACCAAATTCTTCTTACCTTATTCATCTGCGGTTGATGTAAATCCATTTTGAACAGTGTCCCATACTTCGAACCTTGCACCAAGAGATAGACCTACATTCTTCCTTTCCAGAGTGCATAATTATTTTCATTGAACAGCATTACACCATTCTTGGTATGCTCCATAACCTCCTTACAGCTGTTAAACTGCTATTGAAGGAACCAAGCTCTAATACCAATTGTTGGAAATACTGAGAGGGGGGGTGAATCAATATTCCTTTCAATTAGAGCATTATTTAATCTTCAATTATTATTAGTGTTTGTACAATGATAGCAGCAAAAAAAAGAACACAAATGCACACAGTTTTTAAGGTGTAAACCCACTCCGGGACAAAAAACACCTAATTCTTTTCTAATAATTCTTTAATATTCAACTCCAATTGAAAATAAAGATGCAACTTCCTAGAATCTAGAAAAGAATTCTTCTCCATATCCCACTGGATGGACGCTCCAACACCTGAGATTCTTCAGTAGTCAACTAAATGGATGCCCCAACACCTAATGAGCTACAACTCACCCTAGCACCACCCTACCACCCTATAGAAGAATAAAAGAAGAATTGACTCTCGTACCTGGGAAAATGGTCCACTTTATAATGATATAGAATGATGTAGAAGAATAAGACACACTAGACCATAACCCCAACTATGACACAACCACCTAATGATGATCCTAGACCTCCCAACACTACCTCTTCAACTCTTGGCAGATAGACACTAGAACAATTTTTACAATAATGTATTTACAATGACTTAGTACAATGATACTTTTACAGTGACTGTATGTAGTGTTTCCCACTTGAATACTTCATGTGATGAAATTCTTGCTATTGTTCTGCACCTTGGTTGCTGCTCTTTTCATGCTACCCTCTGTTGCACCTTGATTTTCTTTGCTACCCTAGAAAATTTGGTCCTTTGCAGCCCTTGAAAACACATGATCTAGCTTTTTCTTGCCTTCTAGGAGTTTGATATTGAATCTAGTGTATCTCTATTATTTCAAATCCCCAATATCTGATTTTCAGTCCTGTAGTATTCCTCTAAGTCGTCTTTCCAATTCCACAGGTCTGACCCAATTTGGATTCTTCAAGGGAGAGTTATGCCCAATTTCTCACAATGCCCTAATTATGGATTGTTTTAGTAGAGCGAACTTGTACGACGTGCCACGTGTCATTGTTTCTTCCTTTAGCTCTAAAATTGATAGATAAAAAATTATAGTCCATGTAATATTTTCCACATTTTATAGAATTCCAATTTGATACTTAGAGAGAGATTTATGACGATTTTCCCAAGGTCACTTCTTTGACATGAATTTCAGGAGCCTGCAAAAACACTGACTTCCACAGACCATATCTCCAAAAATTTTGTGCACCTTGATATGAAATTTTCATAGGAGCTTCCTCAGGATTTAAACTTCGCCTCATAAAAATTTCATCTTCTAAACCTTCGTGGAAAAAAATTTAGAGTGAAAATTCCACGATGACCCGTTTCAGATGGCGAAATCCCTTACATGAGGATATGAGGATCACAATTTATATAAATGCTTAGGTTGAGAGGGGCTTCAACAAGTGAACGTGGGAGGGATTTTAGGAGCTTAAAAAATATTAATGATGACTTTTCAATGACCCATGCCACAACCCCATGGGGTTTTAGCCCACTAACTGTGGTTACAAACTTTAAACATGAATATCTCTCAAACCGTGAAGAATTACGTGGTGTGACATATGTCAACGGAAACATCTCAACAAGTAGAAACCATAAAAATCATTCTTGACCCATAATATATTAATTTGGTAGGTCAAAATTCCCATGTAATATTTGGGTAGCCCCTGGTGTTTCTTGGGTTGACATCAATGACAACTGCTGATCAACAACAATCACTCTTTTTCATGTATTTCCCATTTTTTGTGTAGCATAATCCATAAAAAGTATGCAACATGGGTACTCCTTGGAGGAGGAATTAAATTTTTCATCTAACGAGTACTCCTGTTCAAAATTTGAGTAAAAAATTTGGGAGATAAGTTGAAAATATGAGTTGAAAAAGTAGTTTTATTATTTTATTACTTTTTAATTTTTTTACCCTTTTACTTAAAAAATGGTGAATCATCCCCCATGGTTGACATCATCATCTTTAATCCTATTGCTTCTTATAAAATATGTTTTGGCTATACATTTTTCTTAGGAGGCCAATTTTAGACCTCAAAATTCCCCTAATGCATCTGGCCATGGAAAAAATTGAATGCAAGAAAGTGTTGCAGTGCTGGAGTCAGACGTTTATACTTATAAAGTGAGACAATCAACCTTATATTTCATCTAGGTGGAACCCTAGTCATGGAATCTTATGATTGGCATGCACGAATTTCCCTTCAAGTGATTGGGTGAAGGAGAATGGCATGGACCAAATACTCTGTCCCAGAAGAGTTAGCCTATATTGCAAAAGGATTCATGGGATGGCATTGGCTGGGATGAGTGGGTTGATAGATAAATCATTTCGGTAGTTATGCCATTGGCCGGGGTGGTTCCCACCGAAATGTGCATCCTAGAAATCATTGTTTGTAACTTCTAACGACAGACGGGATGCCAATAACTACCACGTTAGCTTGAAAGATATGCTATTGGCTGAGAGGATGCCTTACTCGTCAGGTTTTCCTAGTGATCCCCACCCAGGGGTTCTAGGGGGGTTCCTAAGGAAAGCATCAGGATGAAATGGTGGGGTGATGTAGGTACAATATTATGGCAAGCACGTTAGGCTGACTGCTCCACCATTGGTCGGAAGTGACCCCACTCTGCATGTAAGCCTGACGGAGGAGCTTGAAAAATAACAAATCTTAATTGCAGTAAGGTTTGGATGGTGTGGCAACTTAAGTCCTTGACCAGTACCTCAGTTTAGTGTGGCAGTGAATTATTTTCTTTGTTGTTAATATTTGGATTTCACTTCCTTTTATGTGTGAAAATTGGATGAGTGATGGTTTTCAAGAGTGTTTTGAGATTGTGAGTTAAGAAAAATATAATGACGAATATTAAAATATTTAATAGTGTCAAAACTATAAGGAAACAACATTCTGCAAAATTCCAACTTTACTTTTCTTTCACATCCTCTATACATGTTGATTTCACCTTTAGTTATGTTTGAATATATGCATACATATTCTATTTGATTTTAAATTTGTTCAACAACCCATTCTAGTGTTAAATATTTTCCCCATTCCCCCTGCATATCAATAGGAAATGGGGTATTCATTAGGTTCTATCTCTTAAATTGTCTCCTTGTTTTTAACACTTCTTCTCTCTTTTTATCATACAAATCAATCCATTTTTTCATCAAGTCCATGTGGTGTAGAATGAACTTGTCGAGTATAACACTTTCATCTACATATATTACATGTTAACATGCTTAAATTAAAATCCAAAGGCCATGTTGTTAATTTGAAAATAAATTACAGAGTAAAATGATTGTAATAAATAAATAAATAAATAACCATAATGATCATGAGTTTACTTACTAATTTCTACTTGAACACCATTAAATTATGGTTTTTCTCCATCAATAATATATAATTCTCGTTCTTCATCCCAAAAGCGTGGCCCATCTTCGAAATCCTTACCAAGGAATTCACATAGGAAGAAAAATGCTTCATTTCAATACATACCCATCAGCAATTCAACCCTATGGATGTGCCTTTTCAGACATACCTTTTTTATAGTTTCATATACCTATCAAAGGAAAAAATCCACCTCATCGATACGACACCTGCCAATTCAATGTCATTGACTAGGTGCACAAGTAAATGGACTTGTAGGTCCATGAAACTTTTAGGGAGCTCCTTCTCAAATACACATACATTTTTTGAAATTTCCTTCTTCCATTTTGGCACTTCACATTCATGGATATCCTTGGATGTCACCCACCTAAAATAAGAATAATAAATTAGTATGAACCTTTAGGCAAAAATTAAAATGTAACACACTATCTCTATGTCTCTCACACATGAACATTCCATACCACATACCTTGAAAATGCTTACAATCGACTTATGGAATTCCTCAAGTCAACGGTAAGACATGGATCCCCCCCAATTTCGAATGGCATGATATGCTACCAAACACATTTATAAAATATCATCATTAATTATTTTTGTCACACAATAGAATATTATAATATATTTAGCACCTAATACATTTTCCAATAAATGTTAAATGATAATATATAATACCTTCATAAAATTATGAAAATCATGTGTTTTAAATCTCGTGATATGCCCATTAACTGTAAAAGTTGTATTTAATGATGGCTCCTAGACAGTAGGTGTCCTTATTGAACATATTAAATTTTTTAGTTGGTATAGCTCTTTCTTTTTAGAAATCCATGGAGCTTATGCATATTTTTTATTTTCCCATTTGGCCAAAAAAGTTTTCTATCAAATTTGGTATGTGAAAGAGAAATATCTCTCCTCGAAGACAACGTGCCCTCTTTGCCTACTATATGTCGAAAATTTGAATATGAGACATGTTTGAATATGTGCATGGGATTTAATACGTGAGATATTAATATATCCTTCCAATATGGGAGCTCATAAAATATGGATTTCCTTTTCATCCCTTCTATCATCTTAATTACAACTTGTTTTTCTTCTTCAATATAATCACCCCCATCACAAAAAATCATGCAAATCTTTCAATACAACATATTCATACCTCTTAAACCAATCATATGGACCCATAATCATGGGATGGCCTCTATTTTCAACTTTTCCGTCAAACTGATTCTTACGACAATTTCTAAACCTATGATCTAGTGGTAAAAAACCCCTGTTGTTTGCATAAATAAATTTATGAAGATATTTAGAATACTACCCTTGAATTTTTTTTGCACATATTACACATGAAAATATCCCCTTTGTTTGAATCCCTGCAATTCAATAAGGTTAATAACATAAAAATAATAGTATAAAACTGAGTATGAAAGATGGGATGACAATAAATTATGAGTGTAAATAGGTCATTTTTATTTTTATTTTACCGGAAAAAAGAAAAAAAAACAAGTCCTAGGAAATCATGAATAGTCAAACATAGCACACCATACAACATGGAGGGCCTATTTGAGGGAGGACGTGATATGTCATACATTCTTATGTCTTTCCATAGCATTTGCATCTCATCAATAAAAGGCGCAAGATAAACATCCATGATTTTAACTTGATGTTTTCCTGGAGCAATAAGAGAAAATGTAAGGTGCTCATTTCTAACACTCATCCATGGCGGAATATTGTATACTATCAACCCAACTAGCCAAATATTATAATCTAAGCTCATGAAAGAGAATGGGATGTAGAAATTAATGTGTATATTCTAAAATTCTCATGAAATTTACTAAATCACAAGACGAGAAGCTACTTTACTAATTTGTGGAAGCAAATTCACGATCAAGAACAAGAATAATTAATATGCAAAAGGAAACATCACACATGCACAAATTTTTATATAGGGGAAAGTAATTTCTCAAAACCCCTTACTATATGTATTGCATTAATCAAAGATTTTGGATGAATACAATATGCTTGCTCAGGCTTGAGCACAACCTACACTTGTATCTTATATCCTCTGCTTGACTAAATGAACCTGACCAATACTTAGCCAAATTTTCAAGCCTCCAAGTTTCTATTTCCTTGCACTATTCATTGAGGAATTAGCCCCTATTTTTTAGGGAAATTCATCAATTGGATTCCGTAATTCCATAATTCCCAGTCCTGCCTCTATGGAACTTGAATTTACCTCTTGACAAAGCTTTTTTAAAAATGTCTACATCTAGTTCCTCTATTGGAATGTACTACAACAACATGATCCACCTCTGCACACAATCTCGTAGATGGTGGTACCAAATATCTATGTGCTTAGATCGATCATGAAAAACAAGATTTCCAGAGAGCTTGATGAAACTCTGATTAGCACAGTAAATCAAAGTAGGATCCATCATCTGACCAAATAACCCAACAAGAATATTTCTAATCTATATTGGCTCACAGTTGCTTGACTGGTAGCCATGTACTTTGCTTCTACTGAGATGAGTGCCACAAATCTATGCTTCTTGTTGTACCAAGAAACTAATGCGGATCCAACACTCAAAATTCCTCATGATGTGCTCTTTCGGTCTAACGGACTCCCCGCCCAATCTGCATTTGTGAAGCCACATGACTTCACTCCCTCTATCCATTTGTACCATAGTCTAAACTAAATGGTGCCTTAAGGTACCATAGAACATTTTTAGCAACCCTCCAAAATAATTTGGTATGTATAACCATGGCTTGTCTCAATTGGTTGACTACATAAGACATGTATAGCCATGTGTTCACAAGGCACATGAGTGAACCCACCAACTACCTATACACGATAGAATCCACTTCCTCACCTAAAGTGGCATCCTCTTTCCTCTAGTTGGTCACTAGAGGAGTCTCCATGGGTTTTCATCTGTCCATGCAGAACTTCTGAAATATGTCGTTAGCATACTTTCATTGAGAGACAAACCATTCCCATTCTCCTTGCCATACTTCCAAACCAAGGAAATAGTGCATGAGACCCATGTACTTCATTTCATACTCTCTTACAAGGTCTTCCTTGCAAGAACTGATATTCTATTCATCGCTGGTCAAAATCAAGTCATCAACATATAAGACAATAATCAACAATTTCCCTTCTACCAATATGTGGTAAAGGTTTGCATCCAGTTTAATTTTGGTGAAGCCCAAACCAGCAAGGTAGCTAACGATCCTGGTGTACCAAGCATGGGGTGCTTTCTTCAACCCATACAACACTCACTTGAGTCTGCACACATCTGAATCTCCATCAAAGGTCTCAAAACCTTAAAGTTGTTCAATGTACACCTCCTCCTCAATAACTACATTGAGGAATGTTGTCTTCACATCCATCTGGTGGATATTCCACCCTATCTCTGCAACCATAGCAAGAATTGATCTGATGGAATAGTGCCTTACTACCAGAGAAAAGGTCTCATCATATTCAATCCCTTCAGCCTGAGAGTATCCCTTGGCCATAAATATGGCCTTGTGCTTCTCTATGATTCCATCTATTCCATGATTGACCTTGTAAATCCATCTTGAACCTACCATTGATTTTTCTACCGGTCTTTGGACCACATCCCAAATACTGTTTCGAACAATGGAATCATATTCGTCTACCATAGCATCAAACCATATAGGATACTCTACTAATTCCTTGAATGCATATGGTTCTGTCTCTACTAGCTCAGTAATCAGAGCCATGTATCCAGTGTATCAATCTGGTGACCTCTCTGCCCGCATCGTGATGTTGGTGATCCCACATTCTCTCTAGGATCCTGAAATAATTTTTCAACTTCCATGGTTCGTTTCCTTCCATCTTTGGATGTTTATTATTATGTGGTTATCTCCACTCTATGCTCCTCTGCTTTTGGATGCTCCAAAAATTCTTAATTTTCATCCTTTGGAGTCAAAAGTTCCTGATATGTATGTAACTGAAGCTCCCTCTCAATAAAAAACTTCATTTAATTTTCTTCATCGAACTTTACATCCCTTCAAACAATTGTAATTCTAAGGGATGGAATTACACATGATAGTTGTGAGGTGTATTAGTGTACCCCACAAATATCCCCAACTTTGTTGTCAGATGTATCTTTTTCCTTGTTTCCTTGGAGACATGGTAGTATATTGATGCTCCAAAGATCCTGAAGTGTGACACATCTAGTTTCTTACCTAAAAAAACTACTTCTGTCATACTCTTTCCAATAATATGATGAGGACTCCTGTTCTGCAGATAGACAAATGTGGTTCATGCTTCAACCCACAAGTTCAGAGGTAGGCCTTTGTCTTGCAACATCACCCTCAGTGCTCCCACTATACTTCTTTTCTTCCTCTCAGCCACCCCATTATGTTTTGGGTTGTGGGGTGCTATAAAATCCTGTCAAATGCCTTCATTTTCATTAAAAAATAAATAAACTAATTCGACACATACTCACCTCCATTATTGCTCCTGAGAGCCTTCACTTTCTTTCTAGATTCTTTCTCAACAAGTGCTATAAATTCAACAAACTTGGAGAATGTTTTGTCTTTCTTCTGCATGAAGAAAATCCAACACTTATGTGGGAATTCATTTACAAATATAACATAATACACGTCCTTAGAAGTGGAGGCTGTTGATAAAGGTCCACATACATCAGAGTGGATCCTTTCAAGGATTGCATGTGCCCTGTTGTCCTTATCATTGAAGGTGCCTTTTGTGTACTTCCCCAAGGTACACCATTTGCATGTATTCTTCTACTCTACTGCTCCTTTGGGGGGGCCTGTGGTGATTTTATGCATGATATTAGAAGCTCCATGATGCAAATGGAAAAGTATTATATGCCATAATTTGTCGACATCTTGGATCTGCACATTCTTCGCCTTTGTGTTAAAAGAATCACAATCTTCCAAATCCAGCTTGTAGAGGTTCTTCACTCGGACCTTGATATGCTTCACTTGTACTATGGCGATGTATCTCATGAATTCTTTTCCTTTTTTGAATATCACATCGTAGCCACGTTTTCCAACATTGAGATAGAAACCAAATTATTCTTTAGACCCGGTAAAAAGATCACATCCTTGAACCTAAGAGGGGAGCTCGACTCCCTCTAAAAGGTGAATGTGCCAATCTCGATCTCGTTGTACCTTCCATCATCTTCTATATCAATGTGCATCTAGAGATATTTCTCCTCCAAGCCACTGAAAAATTCTTTGTTCTTGTCATGTGGAGCGAGGCACCACTATCTAGATACAACACACTTCCCATCACTATGATTTCCATGCATGCAATGAGGGTGAAGTCAAGTTTGAATTGTGAAGCCAAAGCTTCACCTTCCTCTCCTCCTAAGGTTGTCATTCTTGTCTTCTTGTGTCAAAATTTCATGGCATAGTGCCTGAATTCATGATAGTGAAAGCACTTGATTCTAGACAAGTCCTTATTCTTGCCCCTTGACTAGATTTTACTTTGGATTGGGATTTATTCCCTTTCCCTTTCTTTACCTTTCCATCCAAGGCATAATTCTCCTCATCCTCACCCTTGGATGAATTCTCATCTTTGGTAATCCACCTTATTTCTTCCTACACTAGATCAGACCATAATCACTCCCAACTTGGTAGTTTCTCTCTATCGTTTACTGAATCTTGATAGCTATGCCAACTCTTGGGAAGGCCCAAAAGGGCTAGAGCTACCAATTATTCTTTAGGGAAATTAAAAATGACCCCTGCAAGTTCATCACAACACTATGTAAACCTACTCAGGTACTACAAAATTATGTCATTCTTTTACATCTTGATACTTCGAAGCTTGTCCTTGAGTGCCAACTTCATGTGGTCACTATTGTTCTCAAACAAATCTGTTAGTGTTTTCCACATCGAGAAAATAGTCTCTTTCCTGTGAATATTTGAGACAATGTGATCCCATACTCCATCTAATAATATTATCCTCGCTTTTCCACATCCTTTTTCCACTAAGAAAGATTTTTGGCATCAAATGCTTGGGATTTTCCTACATATGACTTGATGTATTCTAGTAGCCCATTGTGATCCAATACTGCCTCCATGCATTCCTTCCATGCAAAAAAATTTTAGGTGCCTTCCAAAGCATACTCGAGCATGAGTCCACTAAATCCATCTTCTCAATCTTAGAGAAAACCTGTAACAATGATAATAAAATTCAAATCTCCAACAAAGACAACTTCGAAATCTCTTCTCTACTATGAATATAGCTCTAATACCATGTATAAATTAATGTGTATATTTTACAATACTCAATAAGTTTACTAAATCAAAATACTAGAAGCTACTCCACTGATATGTGGAAGAAAATTCACGATCGAGAACACAAATCATTAACATAAAAAGGGAAACATCACACATGCACAAATATTTATCTAGGGGAAAAAAACCGCTCAAAACCCCTTACTATCTATATTTCATTAATCAAAGAATCTGGATGAATACAATATGGGTGCTAAAGCTTGAGCACAACCTGCACCAGTATCTTCTATCCTTTTCTTGATTGATTGAACCTGACCAATACTTAGCCAATTTTTCAAGCCTCCAAGCTCCTATTTCCTTGCATTGTTCATTGAGGAATTAGCCCCTATTTTTTAGGGAAATTATTCAATTGGATTACGCAATTAATATAGGCCCATCATTTGACTCCATGCACCACCTATACAACTTGGATTAGTTTACAACAAATAATACACTACCCTTGAACTCCAATCTCAACTAGGCAACTCGAATTCTCTGATTGTATTAGTTATTTTGGGGTGATTGGTAAGTTAACTAGATGACCATTAAGTTTGATTAAAGTTACACTGCACAAATTAACCTTCCACTAGTTTCTCCAACAGTTGGAACTATTTTAACTAACAATAACTCAACTTAACTAAAATAGATTGCTAGAAATTAGCAATCAATCATACTGAACTGGACTCACATTTATCAAACTCGAATTAACTAAGCTAATTGAGTGAAAAGAGCCATGTAACCTCAGTTAACTACCTCCAATTATTCTTCTTAAATTTAAATTCTAATTTCAATCTAGTTTGACCAAGGAAAAGTCAAAACTAGATTTTCTAGCTGCATTTTAAACATGGGCACACTCAATGAATTGCAAGACTAAACTTGATACTACGGGGTTCATCTTTGAATTTTGTTGGGAATATTTCCTCTATATGTTTCAATGCTTTGGAGTTGGTCATAATTCACATGAATCCATATTCACTCATATTCTTTGCATGCCAGTCCATCAATTGTGCAAGTGACTTGGAATGAAACATTTGTTGAAGTCTAGGTATAACTGGCATGTGACGTAAAACCTTCTTTGGAACTGTAGGACCTTGTGCATCTATATGATATCTCTTCTCTTTGAATACAAGGCATTCTATATTTTCTTTTTATTCATCTATGTATAAAATAAAATCATTTTTACATGATTGATTTTTCTTATATTCAATCCCTAAGTCAACCAACAACTGGCGCATCTCTTTGCAAGTTGATGGCAAAACATTCTCTTCAGGAAATATTTTAGTTTTTAGTGCCCTGTAAGATTGCCATAGATTATATCAATTGAATGTTTGATTTATGATGAACATGTTTGATATGTTGATCTATATTATGACTATTTATATACAATATATGGTTTTAAAATCTCCTTAAAGAAATATAAATGAAGTTGATGAATGTTTACGAATTACGTACACCAATTGATAATGCATTGTAAGAAATAAATTTCAACTCACTTCAATAGGGTGGTGAATCCTTTGTCATACCAACCAAATAGTGACTTTAATTCTAATAATATTAATGTGCATGCCAATTTTGAGGTTATACTTGCACCCGATTTAAACATGTGTGTCTTTGTTGCTTGCTTAATGGAGTCTTTCAGCAAGTTGTTATCATCAACATTACGTTGGTGGTAATTACCCCTGTTTTCATCATTACTGTCAACCATATGATCATTATTGTCATCATTGTTTCCATCCCCAAAGAAACTTGTAATAATTTCATTCAATCCTTCTTCATGCACTAAATTTTCACTCTCATGATCATCATCATTAAGGCCTCTAGGTATCATGTCATCAGTGTATGTGAATCTCATCAGTTGTTCAAATTTATTAGGTGGGAGAGTTCTCTTTAAATGTGATATTGTTTCCTTGGTATGGTTTAAAGGATGTTTTGGATCATCCGATCCAAATATTAATAGCCCAATTGGATAATATTAGGTATTAGTAGTCGTTCTTTCATCATCATCTTCTACTTATCGACAAATGAAACCATTATTTAATGTTTGGCAAGAATTGGAAAAATCATAAATGTATCAATTTCAAATAAATATAATCAAATATTGATTAAAAAATCCCATAAAATGTAATATAGTCTTGACCAACCTCTTATTCAATGAAATTATTTGTTGTGTCTGAAGTATCCATTATCATATCCTCTTCTGCCCATTGTGTTCTTCACGATTTAACAATTTTAGGTCCACACCCACATACATATGTTTTTTTTTTTCTTTTGCTAGTTGAACATTTAGGCTGTGCACTTATTCCTATCTCCATCTGAAATATCAACAACATGCATTAATTTATTTCAATATTGGATACTACACTATAATTTCTAATAATACTATGAAAAAGGATGGACGTATCACAAAATTCTTCCTAAGTTAAGTCAAGATTTGATTACTTGATGTCTAGTGACATTCGTTGTGTCCTTATTTGATATGACACGATATGTTTCCATGGCCTCGTATTTCTCTTATAATACATAACCTAGCCAATGATTTTTAGTACACCAATTATATCATTACAACCAATATGCTATCCAACACAAAGGCTCACTTTACTCATATATTTGACATATCGATATCATGTTTTGGATTTGAAAAAACAACAACATATTTTATATAACTTTATCTCATCTATGTTGTATCATTTTTGAATTCATAAACACCATCCTCATTTGGTTGAGGTTTCCTTTTATTCTTACTTTTATTGTATCTACAAATTTTGTATCTGATTCTATGGCCACCCACTTTCCTCTCGTTGATTTAGTAGGTCTACATCGTCCACATTCTCTATCCATGGCCTCCTTTAAATCATGTAATACACAATAATGACATTAGTCACTTAACATATATACACTTTTTTGTTACTCCATCCAATTTGATAAAAACGCAATTGATTTAAGCTCAGATGGTTTTCACTCCACCTTTCTAACTAAAATTCACCTATTTTGAATATATACCCTTTCTGTTAATTTCTACTCCCAATATGGTGACATGCCACAAATATTATAAATCTTAGATGAGGATTATGAAAAATTATGGAATATTTTTCTTTTTTTTCATATTTTAATTTAACTTAATTCAAACCCTTCATCCATAATTTTAAACAGCCAAATATACTTATTTTTTTATATTTAAAAAAAATACTTTGACCCTATATGTTAGAGAATATATTATTTTCAAATTTTGATTTTTAAGTCTTATAAATGAACTCAATATATAGTATAATAATTATTATAATTTAACTTGTGGATGATATATATTTTCAACACCACATCCACCCTATAAAGGAGTAAAGAGTGAGTGGCAAGATCGAAAATGTTTATGTCACATGTATACATAATCACTAAGAAACACAACATTTAAAGGCAAAAATATGTGTATGTGACTATAAATAGTGGATTGTTACATTATGAGTAATTTTATATTAAAATAAAATTAGAAAGTTTGAAATCACACCAAATTCATTAGTGGGCTAGGAAAATATGACATAAAACACCCTTCATTGCATTGTCAAAACACCATTTATAGGGATTTACATCAACCAACATTTCAACTTATCCCATGTTCCTATGCACATTCCATATCCAATATTGGTATTCAATTAAACCTCATGAAAAATTAAAATAACATGGAATCCTCCCACATCGACATTGCAAAGTGCAAAGATGACGATTAATACAAATTAGACCAAATCAAAGAAAAAATACCCCGCCAATTTAGAATTGGCACACACAATGGATAAACCTATTGTGTATCCAGACTATTCAACCGAAACAATGTAATACATCCACCGTATTTCCATTATAATACTCACCAATTGAAAATTAAGGCAGCTTTGAAGTTTTGCGCGAAGTTGGAGCAGACCACGGTTTGAGCAATGCGTTGAGGCTATGAAAATAGATAACTAATTGATTGTATATATTTTGATGGTGGGCAGAGATATTGATGGAACTTTTCTCCCCTATTGTGGATTTCAATAAAAATAAATTTATTTATGGGTGTGATTCGACTCTAGTAGTCACTAAATCAATTTGTGCATCTCATTCACCCCCTACAAGAGACAAAAATCAAACCCCTATCCATCCATTTTTCACTACTTCTATTTAAAAAAATTAAAGGGAAGGGAGAAAAGAGAAGGTATTTTCCACATTATGGAGGAAAAAAATCGCCTTAGGACATCAAAAAATTTCAAGAAACAACAGAGCGAAACCAACAAAGGGATTTGACTCTTACGAAAATGAGGTATTTCATACACAATTTATAGATTTTCACATGTTTCAATTGCGTGTTTGAATTGTATTTTTTAGTTTTTAGTTTCAAAATTATAAAATTAGAAATTATGGTTTATTTTTTTATTTCTAATTTGAAAATGAAAATTTTATTGTACATATATAAGGACATGATAATGAGAAAGTGAAAGAGGCAATGGATTTTATATTGGGGGTAGAACCAATGAATAAATTATAAGGTATGGAATTGTCCATGTTTTCTAAATACATGGAAGAATGTACTAAAGGCACTGAAATAGACCAACCAAAGAAACCTTGTCAAAGGGAATCAATTGATTCCCCATCAACTCCTAGATCGAGCAAAAGATCTAGGAAAAATTCAATCACAATAACCTCTAAGAATGTGGAACAAGTAAAACGACGTATAATGTCCCACCCACACTTGGGACACAAATTTCCTCCTCCACCTATACATGTACTTATGCATCTTGGATTGGTACATACGAAAGCGAGGTAGAATATGATGTTGACTTTGGGGAAATCAGAATGACAAACGTTGCGAAAGTGTTCAATCGTAGGTTGAAGGAATCATGCCTTCAACGCTTCAAATAACATCTACATCTTTCGTTATCGAAGATACCCATGCACCTTCAAAATAAATTCATCCATGACGTGTAGACTGAATTTGGGACAGGTTGGTCAGTAAAGAAAGTAAAAAAATAAATGACTCAAAACCGGAAGAGATTTTGTTGCAACTAAACAAAAAGGATAAAACAAATTCCTCCCGAGCTAAGGGCCAAAATAAGGCCAATTGATGTAAGCATGAAAGTATCGAAAGATATCGTGAAAGAATATGATAAATAAGATGCACGAAGGAAGTCCGATGAGGAGAGCATACAACTATTTAAATTTGGTCATAATATTATTCCAAATTCAATAAATGATTTTTATATTTTATTCGTTCATAATTAAACTAAATTAGTTTATGTTTTAGGAAAAGGCCTCGAATGCCATGATTAAGGTATGTTAGTAATACTGTGCTAATTCCTCTTTTAGATTTCAGATAATTTCTTTTCATGTGCTTAAGGTTTCAAGTTCTCTTGCAAGTTAACTAAGTCTCATGAGTGATTTTTATGTTAATTTTATGAAAAAATTAACATAAAAAAAAAATACTGAACAATAACAATAAAATGTACAGTACATCACCATAAAAAACAAAAACTTAAGGATTTGATGAAGGAGTTCACCCCTCCTAGGCTACGTCTCCTTGGTCCAACTTCCATGGCTTGGGCCTCTATATAATGATCAAATTTGAAAAATTATGTGTTTACAATGATTTTATGACTTGACCTAATTTTCCCAAAATTCGCTCCACAATTTGCACAAAATTCGGGTTGATCCTACAAATCTGCCCAGAATTTGGAAAATTGTCCTACAATTTCACCGATCGGCGACGCAAATTGTGGGACAGTTAAATTTTCTAATTACGCCTTAAACCGGATTAGTGCTAAAAACACCCACTTAATTGTTAATTAATATGAGATTAACATTTTAATCAATGCACTTAAGGGCTAGTGCGTCCTGCTTCGACGGTGGTCCTGCATCGTGGTCATATGGCTTGGGGGATGGCCCATGGGGTTGGCCCCCTCTCCTCCCAACGACACTTTGTTTAAACTTAAAATAGGAGCAACACTTATATAGGGTAAGCAATAGAGTGTAGGAGAGATGGTAACCATGCATGTTGTTTCGGCGGAGGTCTCACGTTCGACCCCCACCCGGTCCCTCCGGTCCTTAACCAATTTTATACACTGCCATGAGGGGGGCACGTGGTGGCCCTAGGCTAACCCATGTGTCTCCTCCTCATTGGCCTACCCGTGACCAATCGAAACCTGTTAACACAACCAATGCGCACCAACCAAACTCTGCCACTTGGTAGCTATTCATTCGTCGAGTAGATGGGTTGACCAGACTGTTGACCTGGCCAGTCAGCATGCCACGTCAATAGTAATACTGTTGACTGGGCTCCTTGTTTGCATGATTTTTTTTCCAAATTTTGGTTTTTAGGAAAACAAACAGAACTTGTTTCTGAAGCCATACAGAGTCCATTTCGCGCGAAACGATTTCAGCCGGATTCAGAACAATGAACACTATGCGGTCATTCAGGTTTCATGTAATTATGAGAACTTTGATTTTGAGCATAATTATGAAAACCTGGTCATTCCTCCCCACTGGAAGCTTTTGGACCCAAAAATATCATATTCAATTGTTGAACACATGAGGGTATAATTCCCTCACCTTCCCAATTTCAATCCATTTCAATTTTGAAAGATTTGTTCCTTTGAGCCGCACTCAAAGATAGTTGACACTCCCTATTTTCAATGTCCTTGTTCTTCTGTCAAGTATGGTGTATTGTTGAATTTCATTAAATAATTCTAAAGAAAAATCTTCAATAGATGGAAGTTGAGCATTATCTCCTTGATATTCAATCAAAGGAGGCTCATACAATCTTAAATTCTTAACATTAACAACAAAGTAAATTTGCATGAATGAAGGAAAATCAAGCTTGAAGGAAATGTTACCAGGCTTTTCTAGATTTTTAAAAGGACCATAACAGATTGGTTTTAGCTTTTTACCTTCTCCTTGAAGCCTCTCCTTGCTAATTTGAAGCCAAAATTCATCACCAACTTGAAACTTATGATCCACACGTTGTTTTTCGTGTCTCGCTTTGTACTTGCCTTGACTTTTTTCTAATTGATCTTGGATTGTTTGATGGATCAAATGAATTTGCTCTATAAATTTCTTTGCTTTATCTATGTCGCTATGACTGTATATAGCCACATATTTTCCAAAAATAAAATCCAATGGCGATTTTGCAAGTATCTAATACATGTCTCAAATGATGATGTTTGTGTAGCAGATTTTTTTGCACGGTTGTAATCATGTTGAATGTAATGCAACTGTTCATCCCACAACTTAGGATGTTTGTGGCAATATCCTTGAGAAGATGAATCATTGTTCGATTGAACACTTTGGTTTGACCATCTATTTGTGGATGAAAGGTTGTACTCTTCTTCAACTTAGTGTCCATCAAGTCCCACAATTTTGACCAAAAATTCCCAAAAAATCGAGAATCTCTATCACTTACAATAGATGTAGGAAACCCAAAATGAACCCAAACATTTTGAAAGAAACTATGATTTGTTTGTTCAATTGTGACTTTCATTGTACATGGCATAAATATACACATCTTGATGAACCTATACACAACAACATACAAATAATCATGACATATTTTTGACAAAGGAAGACCTCCTACAAAATCCATAGAAATACTCTCCCATGGACATGAAGGAACCGGAAGTGGTGTGTACAATCCTAACTTCATATTACTAGGCTTACTGACTACACACAATGAACAACATTTAATGAAACGTGACACGCTTTCAAGCATATGAGGCCAATAAAAATACCTCTAAATATTTTCCATTGTTTTTCTTACACCAAAACGTCAAGCAATAAGAGAAGTGTGTGCTTCCCTTATGGCATTCACTCTCTCCTCCTATGGAATACAAAGCTTTCCAAAATGATATAACAATTTTTTTTTTTTTAAATTTGGTAGTACCTCTCTATTCATTCTTCGAATCAAAATAGAATGTTAAATTATAAAATTATATACTTAATAGCCTCAACCTACCCATAGGAAACCAGGTCTGTTGGCCACCTCAAAGGGTTATAAGCAAACCAAAATTGGAAAATTTTAAATATGTCTCTAGCTACCTTAATAGGTATATTATATACTATATCTAGTAACATAGAAATAGAGTAAATTCTATCCACTCTTTTCATATCAAACAAAAAACAAGGAACCACTAAACTCAGTCATCTGATGATTCAATGGGCGTTGGATCCTTGACACTTGACCCGGGCATATCAACTTGGTTCATGATTTGAAGCTGCCATTCAATTCGGCCAAGGAGAAAATTCTGATGGTGTTGCTGGAGGTGAATTTCTTGGATATCCTTGAAAATTTCTATTAAAATAGAGGCTACCTTCGGGTCTCCGCCTATCTCTTGAACAGTGACAATGGATATGGCTATTAAGCACTTCATTGTCCAACATATATGAATGTACTGCTTAAATAATGACAGACTACCTCTAGTGTTCCCTGGATCTGTCAGAATCTCCATCTCTTCATCAGGAATGTCTTCATCCACTTTTGTTTAAAGGTATTGTTCCCATCCAGAAATCAAATATTTTACATGACCAAGTGTCCCTGCTCCTGGTAGGCATGGAAGAGGTTATGCATAATTTCCTACCCAGGTTTCCTTCCAATTTTATTAGGCCCTACTTTTTCCTTTCCTTTGTCCTTAACCTCTATTTTCCCAAACTGTTCTTTCACCATTTTTGTTTGAGGTTGGTCTCCCAAAAGTTGAACGTTCACCCAATTTCACACCAGGGTTCTCCCTCGATGTGAAGTGGCTTGAGGGTGAGAAATTCTAGGAAGACCCAGGGAAGCGACAAGAAGGTTCTCCTAACTCCCTCTTCTGCTCACCTACCTTCTGCCCAGCTACCTTCATTACCTACTCAACAATCATTTTCTTAGGGAATAACCTAATGTTTTTACCTTGTCTTTTCTCCCTGTCACGTCGAAATTTTACACAAAAACGCTCTAACATCCTTAGTTATTTGTCATCCATATTAAATTCCATCATTATATGGTGTGGGTGAAACCACCCGCAACTGTTACCATGTCATCATTAATACAGCATCTGGCCCGCACGGCCTCCTGCCACCTCACACCTCCCTCGGCACACTTGGCACCCCGATCGGGGAAAAATTATACAACAAATCATTATGTACATGGTAATACAATTCCTCAAATTGACAAACTTGACTCAAGTTTGCATAAACACCTTGAAATTCATTATCAAATACATATTTTTCAACATAAATTTCATGTAGAATATAAGTATTCTTGAGTAAAGTAGTTGCACTAATAATAGGCCTAGAAATCATATCAACAACCTTGTTGTATATTCCTTTCTTATACTTGATGACCAAGTGGAATTTCTATAAGAAACCCATCCATCGAAAGTGCCTTGAATTTTGCAACTTAGTTTGTGAATGCAAGTATTGTAATGGTTGTTGGTCGGTGTGAATGATGGTTTCCTTTCCCGTCAAGTAGTGTTTCCACTTCTTCACACTTTGAACCAACGCATATAGCTCATTATCATAAGTAGGATAGTTTATCACTGCACCATTGAAAATTTCTGAATGGAATGAAATGGCCGACCATGTTGTAAGAGGATTGCACCCATGGCATAGTCACTTGCATCAGTTTGAATCTGAAAGGGTTGTCTCAAGTCTGGTAGTACTAGTATTGTGGTTGAACTGATCTTCTCTTTCAAAGAATAAAATCCTTTTTGCTACTTTCCTCCCCACTGGAAGACATTCTTAACACTATTCAATGCATGTAATGGAGCTGCAATAGAAGAAAAAATAGCAATGAACTTCCTCTAATATTCTGTTTCTCCTAGAAAACTTCTTACCTCAGTGATTGTCTTGGGCGTTGGCCAATTCACAATGACCTCAAATTTAGATGGGTCTATATTCAGCTCACCTCCTCCAACAATATGTCCCAAATACACTAAATAAGTTTTACCAAATTCACATTTTGACATCTTCAAAAAAAAGTGTTCTTTTCTTAAGACATCAAGCACCTTTCTTACATGTATGACATGTTCATCTCATGATTTTATGAATATAAAAATATCATCTAAGTAGACAATGAAAAACTCATCAATAACTGGTCTTAATACACCCTCCATAACTCTCATGAAAGTAGTTGTATCATTTTAAAGACCAAAAGGCATAACAAGCCACTCAAACAATCATTGTTTAGTTTTAAATGCGGTCTTCCATATGTCCTCTTCAACTTTATAACTTCATGGTAACCACTTCTTAAGTCTAACTTAGTGAAATACTTTACATACCTCAACTGATCAATCAAATAATATATTCTTGGGAGTGGATAACGATTCTTTACCTTGATTTTTTTAGTGCACTGAAATCCACACACATGTGCCATGTTCCATCCTTCTTGGGCACCAACACAATCGATGAACCACATGGCGAGGTAGATGGGTGAATGATCCCTTTATTCAAAAAATCTTGGATTTTCTTCTTGATTTCTTCACTTTCCATTATCGACATGCAATAGATGCCAATATTAGGGAGTGGACAATCCTGCTGCAACTGTATCTCATGTTGGATTCCCCTTTTGGGAGGTAACCCCTTTGGTTCCTGAAACATCTCACCATGCTGACTTACCACATCAAACAAATAATATTTCAATTTATCATCACAACCTTCAAAAGATTCATAATCCATATCATTCTTTTGTTTGATCATAAGAAGAACAAAGTTTTTTCTTGAATTTACTAATATTTTCATTTTCCCGAATTTAACTAAAGAGAGGTTTAGCTTTTTGCGATGAGCTCTCATAATATATTCCAATCCATATTTGAACAAGTGATACTTGTTCTCATGGTGAAAGAAGACCAATTTCCTGTCATAGGGATAAGTAATACCTAAAAAAACTCATGATATTTCAAGCAGTACAACATCTAACTCAACTTCATCAATAAGGTTTGCGGTGATTGCAAACCGAAAAATACATTTTCTTGTAGCCTGTAAATTTGTATCCTTGGTTATCCAACCCAACGGATATGGATTGTGATGAGGTATGGTTTCTAATTTAAGCTTCTTGACTAATTATTCAGATATTAGGTTCGCTTGAGACCCACTATCCAATAGTGTGTCAATTTTTGTATGTTTTGAGACAACTCTTACATGAAACAACTCTATTCTTGTTTCTTCACTTGGAGTGTTACTATGAAAATTTGATGAACTAGTACCTCCTATGGCTTCTTTTCCATTTGTGATCATGGCTTCAATTTTAGTCTCATCACCTGAGTCAGAACCAAGATCCTGTTGTGTGGTAGCGGTTGTCTTTTGTTTCCCCTTGTTGTTGAATTTCTTAGGCCTCAATTCTGGATGAAGCTTCCAAAAGTGGGCTTCATCATGACACTCTTTGGAACAATGTTTACATGTGGTTTTAACCCCTTATTTTTTAATGGATGCATTTTTCTTTTTTTTTCCTTTGAAACCCTTTCCTTTTTCACCACCCTTAAATGGTTTCTTTTTACCCTCTTCTGATACATTTTTCCCTCTTGCCTCAAGGTGTGTAGCTTGCACACGGGCCTCATCTAGACTATTAGGATTAAATATGAGGATGGTGTGTTTCAGATAACTATGTAAACTCCCTATATACTTCATCAAGGTATCTTGAGAATCCAAATCAACACACAGCATAAGGGCTATTTTTCTAAATTCTTGGGTGTAATCTTGCACACTTTGACCTTTCAATTGTCTAAATTTTTTCCAGTTCATAATGGATTTTTGCGAGTAAGCTAGAGGGTAGAATTTCCTTTTAATTGAAACATCGAAATTATACCAAGAAATTGAGATCTTACCATGTTTTTAATCTCATCTCGTGTCCTTTCTTCCCACCATACAAGTGTTGCACCCTCCATTATCAAGGAAGCCAATTGAATCTTTATGTAATCCCCTTGATGGTTCTGAATTCTAGAATAAACCTCCAACTCACGAATCTAATTATCTAACTTCTCTGCATTCACTTCATCATTATACATCGATAACTCAAATTTAAAATGAATTTTAATTAAGGGTGATTTACTAGTTCCTTTTGAAGTATGTGTATGAACACGTGGAAGGGTTGTGGTAGTATAATATTTTGAAGAGGAAGGTGAAGATGGTGGTGAGGATGATGGTGGAGTGGATGGTGGTTTATTACCATCTCCATGACCTCCTCCTCATGTAGAATCCTCTCCTCTAGGATTCCAAGAACTTTCTCCTTGTATCCCTAAATTCCTCACCTTATAGAGGACCTTTACCATCTTTGTCATATCAAAAAATGCATTTTTGAATGCTCTCTCCTGTTCTGTCATGGTAGGTTCTCCTTCATGAGACATGCTCACTGAAGACTCAACTTCAATTTTAGGATGTGCTAGTGTTGAAGAATTTGGAAACCTTTCCCTTCTTCCTCTTAAGCCAACTACGGGGCTTTCAACCAACTTCCCTTCTCCTCTTTTGAGTTTTAACCTTGTAATCATGACACAAACTTGCAAACAATTAGATCCCTTATTGCACAAAAAACCTAAATATATGATACCAAAATGATATAATTAAGGTATGTTAGTAATATTGTGCTAATTCCTCTTTCAGATTTTAGACAGTTGCTTTTCATGTGCTTAAGGGTTCAAGTTCTCTTGCAAGTTAACTGAGTCTCATGAGTGATTTTTATGTCAGTTTTATGAAAAATTTACATAAAACAAAGAATGAACAACAACAATAAAATGTATAGTACATCATCATACAACACATCAACACAGGGATTTGATGAAGGAGTCACCCCTCCTAGGCTACATCTCCTTGGTCCAGCTTCCATGGCTTGGGCCTCTATATTATGCTCAAATTTGCAAAATGATGTGTTTACGATGATTTTATGCTCCTGAAACTTGTTTCATTTAGTTCAAGACACTAAAAAAATGTACCTTAGCCTCCAACTGCTCCTGATTTGGTCAAAACCTGAATGAGTTATGACCTAACCTAATTTTCCCATAATTCTCTCCACAATTTGCACAAAATCTGGGTTGGTCCTACAAATCTGACTAGAATTTGGAAAATTTTCCTACAATTTCACTGATCGATGGTGTAAATGGCATAAATTGTGGGACAGTTAATTTTGCTAATGATTCCTTTAAACCAGATTAGCGCTAACAATGCCCACTTAACTGTTAATTAATTTGAGATTAACGTTTTAATCATTGCGCTTAAGAGCTAGCGCCTCTTGATCTGCTGGTGGTCCTGGATCGTGGTCATATGGATTGGGGGTTAGATCCCTCTACCCCCAACGACACTTTGTTTAAACTTCAAATAGGAGCGGCACTTGTATAGGGTAAGAAACAAAGTGTATGAGAGATGGTAATGGTGCACATTGTTTCAACGGAGGTCTCAAGTTCGACCCTCGCTCAGTCCCTATGGTCCTTAAAAAAAAAATTACACTTCCATGAGGGGGGAACATGGTGACCCCAAGTTTAGCCACATGTCTCCTCCTCATTGGCCTAGGGCCATTACCAATATAAACCTGCAAAAACAACCAATGCACACCAATCAAACTCTGCCATTTGGAAACTATTCATTCACCAAGGAGATGGGTTGACCAAACCATTGACCTTCCCAGTCAGTATGGATTGCTGACTGGGCTCCCTATTTACATACTTTTTTTCCAAATTTTCCTGTTTAGGAAAATAGACAAAACTCGTTTTTGAAGCCATACAAAGTCCATTTCACATGAAATGAGTTGCGTCATATTTAAAACGATGAACACTACGTGGTCGTTCAATTTTCGTGTCATTCTGAGAACTTTTATTTTTTAGCACAATTCTGAGCACCTGATCATCGAAGGTCGGGCTTGCCAAATATCGTGCCACACATCACAGTCGACAAACATGTTTAGAAGCCTTATCATGCAAACTTGTAAGTATATTTAACATTTTAAATTATATATATATATATATATATATATATATATATATATATATATATATATATATATATTTGCACAAAAAAGTAAATGATTTTATATTAATTACTTTAACTTGTCCATCTGCCATGTTTTTACAAGAGCAACAATATGGTCATTATCCATCAAAATTGGAATTCAATATGATACAAGACAAAAAGTGGTCCTATTTTGTTATCTAGATGGAGAATAAGGTGTCATTAGTTGAATTTCAATACCTTATTTTGATATTGTTATGTTAGTATGCCAATTTTCATTTCTTGTGTTGAGTTGTTTATTTATGTGTAGCTTGAGCTCTTTTGTGCTCCCATCAGTCATATCTCCCTTATAAATCGCCAACCTTTCACTATGATCAATTCCTTATAAATCAATATCTAGTCATGGATTTATCAAGTGCTTTTCCAAAAACCCTAGGCCAAAGGGGGGTTGCAAGACCATGTAATACATAAACCATATACATAAAAATAGATTACATGGGATTGATTATAGATGCTTGGTTTGAGAGAAAATTACATGGGATTGATTATGGATCCAAGATACATGTGTTGAGGAGCATGGGATGATTTTCTTGGAAAGCAAGAATCCTTGTGATGAAGGGCACTTGACAGTTTCAACCCATTCTTAGAGAGTGCACCACTTGAGGATTGGTCTCTTGACGTGTATACCTTGGAGAGAGAACACTTCACTTGGAGACCTTATCTTGTGCATTAAATTAAATTTCTTGTGTAATTGAGTCAACTTACCAATATTTGCCTCCCTCACTTACTCTATATAGAGGGAAGAGAATGTCTTTGTATACACTATACTCATTATTCCATCTATATAATTATCATGGAGATTTTTTAGCGCTTGTGTGATGCAATAGAGGAAGACCTAGAGTTTTTGATGTAAACCCTAGTGAAGAAATGAATATGAATGCTAGCACTAGGGTTGATCTTGAGTCTTAGCACTTGCCTTAGTAATTATTTTCCAAATGGTAGGGTGTATTGAGGTCTAAAACATTTGTTTTGTAGTGATATATATATATATATATATATATATATATATATATATATATATATATATATATATATTGAATTAATTAAGCAGCTATGTAGGGACATGGCTATTAGAATAGCAACATTTATGATGCATGCCTGTGTTGGAGCCTGTTTGAACTTTGAAGGCTTGGTTTGAAATAAAAGACCTAAAACTCTATAGGACAATTCCCTTTCTAGTCCTATGGGGAGTATGGTTAGCACACAACTTGGTGATTTTTCAAAAGAAAAATGTTCTTACATTGTAGACTACAACTCAAGTCTCCTCACTATTCCAGTTCTACTGGACCCTTATTATTACTAAAAAAATTAGATGAGTGGGGCAGGTAATGATAAACCTATAGATGAAATGTGAACTATTTTTTGGAGAAATTAATGAATAAATTCAACTGGCCTACTTATCTGTGATTACAACCTTTAAAATTAACATTGTAGATTGGACATAATAACATACAGAAATTTGAGGTTTAAAGCAAAGGGCTAAACAAAATCCTATGCATTAGATCTAAAACAGAGAGCGTGAAATGAAAGAAAATAATATGTAGAGATTGCAGAGTGTTACACATCATTTTGTCACCATGACATTTGATTGTTCATATGGGTCTATCACCATCCATAGCATGTTCCCTTAGAAGTCAAAAACACTAATGTTCCTGAATCAAGTCTTGGAATTCGAGAAAATCTCTTTAAAACCCTTGAAAGTCTACCTGCGTGGTTTTTCTAGACTTTCCCTGCGCATGCACTGATGTTCTGTCCATAAACTGCGGCAACTCTCGCACTTTTTGCCACTATTACCTGCACACCACCATGAAAATAAAATAAAAAGAAAAAGTAAATTATAGAAGCCTAGTTGGTCGAATATGCTCCCAACTGGAAGCTTCTAGAGTTGTAATCAGTTTGATATTCATCCCTCCACTCATGGAGCTTATCCCTTGATCCATGGGGCTCAAATACCTTCATGAGAGGAACCCATCCCTCTCTTCATGGAACTGAAACTACCTCCATTTCCCTATAAATTGAGCTCAAGTTTCAGGTTGAAGAGTAGATTGTGAATCATAGAAGCTGACTTATATAGTTTCTAAGCTAAAGAGAGTTCATAAGAGTGCATACTTTCTACACTAGTAAGTTTTTGTTGGAATGAGAATGATCACACCCTTGTGTCTATAACTCCATGCTGGTATTCAGAGAGGAAGGCTTATCAGACTGAAGGAGAATGATTGTTCAAGACCCCGGGAGAATTTGTACAACATCAAGGCATCATGTTGTAATATTACTCTTTCTATTCAAGATAATAGATATGGATCTCTTTTTCTCATTACTTTGTTTCTATGCTTATTGGAATAATGTCAATACTTAGACTCCTTGATCACTAAGTTGGATTATATTTTTTGATTATTATATGTTGTAGATAATTTGATTCTTTGTCTTGTCCTTAATTGTAGGTTCTACTTATTGGAGAAACCACTTTGGAGCGACGAGACAAAGGGCTACATCAAACGTTTTGATTTCAAGGTAGAGGCATGTCCTCTCTACTTTACTATTATAATAATCTTGAAATGCAATTAATCTAGAGGAAAAAGTTTTCAAATGGATCTTTGTTTCTAGTTACTCGTTGAGTACTAGGGATATCACTCATGTCCGCAAGAGGGATTAATCCACGGAATAAATTGGCAACCATACTAGGGAATATAGCTTAGTTTTCTTTGTTTGTATTCAGTTTGAATTTTTAGTTTTCTGATTTTGACTTCTTTGAGTCTGGTTAGGTAGATCACTTTTAAGAATCCCCGAAAAAGAAAGCTTATTATTTAAATTTCCAAGTTTTTCCTTTCCTGTGTGGTTTTCGGCAGAAGACAGTGTGACAACCTGCACAAATTTTAGTTCAATTCAGTGTGCATGCGCACTATATTCCATTGTAAGTTTGCACCCCCTGTAAATTTTTGAAAGCAATAAATTTCTCTTTTTAGAGCCATATAACCTGATTCTTTATGTTTTCCTTGATCCATCTTAGTTGTCAAATATTTTCAGCAAATTTTGATTTTTGTGTGATTTATCACCCTATTTGCATTTTATAAGTGAGACTTTGCCCTAGTTTATTGTTTCTCTATGTGAAAGATACTTTCATTTTCCTCAGCTTACTGGTATTATGATTTTGTCTTTTTTTGATCCATTAGGATCATTGCAAACCTTACTTTTATGAATTTGTGTTCTCTATTCATTTGAAAACCTGGAAGAAGCTTATAGCTTACTAAAGTCTGATTTAACACCAAAGAACTTTTGGATGGTTTCATTTATGCACAGATAAGTGGAAATTTTCTTACTCTAGTCACAATTAAGAGAAATCATCCTCAAACATTCTAGATAGACTTCATAATTAGAATTTTGTTTTGATTTTTAAATTTACGCTTTTAGAGTTTTATAGAGATTGTTTTCTTTTGGAAATTGATTGTTTATTGAATTGTAGTTTTTGATTTGCTTGTTCAAAGAATTTTATTTCAAATGAGTAATTGATCATTCTTGCAAATTCAGTTCTTCATGAAATTGTCTTCTTTTCAAAAAGGATTTTGTTTATGAATGAAAGATTTTCTATTTTGAAAATTGATAAATCTCTCAACTTTCTCTTAAATAAGATTTATTGAAAAGAAAGAGTCGCACTTCTCATATAGATGCATTTAGATTATTTTGAGTCGAGTCACAAACATCATTAAAGTTTCAACTCCATATCCTTTGTGTTAAGTAACAACCAAATTAATACAGTGCTTAAATAAAATCAATGTAGATATTTTACATTTTCTAGGGCTCATTCCACCAACATATCTTAGGCTAGTGTTTTGGAATAGGTTGTAATAAACTTTCCAAAACAGTTTAAACAAACAAGTAGAATGTTGCGGTAGGAAAATTCAATTGTTGCATTTGTACACTAGGAAGATCTTCTTAAAAGAGTCAAGCGTGAGAACATGTCAGACCCAGTGAGGTAATCGTACCTATATCATTGGAAAAGATAGAATATGTGCACGTAATACAAATGGTAAACCTCGGATTAACCATTGTTGAGGAGCTTGGGGTCACTTGTCGGAAAATCTTGGATTTACCATATCGAGGAGCCTTCAAGGGGATTGAGCTTGATACTATGCCCTTACGTTTATATCGAATCGTAGATTGCTTTCCCAGGTGCATTTGTTTCCATTGGTGACCTTAGTGACCATAATATTTAGGATTTTTCCCAAGGTGGCGGTGGAGGGAAGGTCCCACTATACCTGGAGAAAACGTCGGCTAGACTCACTTGGAATTTTTAGAGGGTACTCTTCACTTCTAGATGGCATAAGTGGAGGGACTTGCACCAGACTGTTTCATTAAGCAGGTTGTCAGGGTAACTGTTCCAACCGCCAATTTTTCCACATTAAATTTCTATGACGTTGGATTTCATCACCAACTAATGTTTTTATTGTGGAAACATATTGTTTGTGTGTGGATTATCTCTTAGATTTTGTAGGTGTGTGTTCAAATTGCTTGTTTTCCTAGTGACCTTAGGTCTATTTTGTTGAAATATTTTTTGATTTCGTGTGTTAAACATTAACCGTGGCTGAATTACTGAGCCACTCTCGTAGAATGCAGGGGAAACCCCCTATGTATACACCAAGTCAATTAGAAAATATTAAATCTGAAATATGTCAACAATCAGGAACCGGATATACTGAACAGGAAGAAACATCCATAATTATACATCCTGATTACGAAGTTAATCAACCTTAGACAGAAGAAAAACCAGAAATTTCGGAATTAATCACAGCTAAGTCTGCAACAGGTGAATTCTCAGAGAGTCAACTTATTGAACCCGAAATATATGAACCTGAAATTGAATCTACTTCATCTGAGTCAACTTCGAAGTTCATAGCCCGAACCCTTGGTCGTCCTCATTCAGCTCGAGTGAAGTTTCACATCACTGAGAACCTTCTTCCTAGCCTGATTAGTATCGAAGAGATTACTGACATGAAAGAAGAGATTGCAATTCCTTCACGTCAAGAATCTTTAGATCTGAGGTATAGTGAACTGATTTACCCTTACATCCCTTTTAAACCGAAGCCTTGTTATTCTCATTTAACCAAATTTCTACATAATACTGGTCTTAATTATTCACCACCTCGCATTCCTTTTTACTCCATACCTAAAGGTAGTTACATGCCTTCATCAAACATGTCTGGTGAGTCATCCATGTTTTCTTCATCGCCAGAAAATTTTTTGTATGGTGTTCCATCAGTTCCTACTAGATACCAGACACTCTCTGGTACTTTCTCAGGAGCATCTCCCTCTTCTAAAAAACTTACACAATCGACTGGTCCCAATGAATCTGATACTGAAAACTTAACAATGTAACAAGTCTATATGATGTCTGGAAATATTCCTTTACCTGACCCTCAAGGTAGCAATTTACCGCCTGGGGGGCAATATACTCCTCAAGTACAACCTCTTCAAGGGAAGTACCCTATGCCAGGGCCACAGCCTCTTCAAGGGCAGTACCCTATTCCAGGGCCACAACCAATTCAAGGATAGCAGCCTCCTTTGGGGCAACAACTTTTTCAAGAGAAACAATCCTTTCAAGGAGGTCAACCCTGTTATCACCTAATTTGAACCTCAGGCTGAAAAAGGAAAATTAGGGTAACCTTTAAACCATGCTCAGCCTTGTAGCTAGCCCTACAAGGTCAGGAGAGGGCTCTCTCTATGAAAAGATATTCAACAAAGTACAATTATGAACTGATATTAGGCTAGGTATAATAAATGGGGAAATGTTTTAATAAATGAATTTTTCAAGGATGTATGGAATAAATGGGACAGTTTGAAATAGGGAATTAAATCAGGGATACAGGTTATTTCATGGGGCAAGGTAGGCATGAAATTTTAGCAATTAAATTTAAATAATGGTGGAATGGAAAGACTGATGAGGAGTTGAAAAGGGCACAAGAGATGGATCCTTTTAAAATAGAAGAAAACACAGAATATTGAATGATTTCCCAAGGTAGAGCATAAAAATGGATTCTACCCATCTATCTTGAAAGCATTCAACCAGAGATGTTTATGAATGAATGGTGAACATAAGAATTTTACACATGAAAACAAAGAAGAGAAAAAATGCTAAAATTCATACCACATGGATCCCATAAATCAGAGCTACATTCTTTATTAATTCCCTATCCAGAACTTTTTACAATGGAGCGCAGAGCGTCTTCCTTGACTTTCACACTATTCCCCTACTTACTGAATTACAAACTGCTTTACAAATGGTTCAAAATTACATTAAATAGACTGAAATGTGGGGAAATAGATCCACAAAAAAAGGGGAGTTGTTTTAACAGCTCAAGAACTGAAATCTGAATATGGGAAAGAAACCAACAGACTGCCCCTGAAAAGAAGGAACAGTAAGACAATCTGACCATCTTGAGATTCGCTGATACACCCAACAAATGAGAAGAAGAAACCTATAGCACAAGTCCCTTTAAATCGTTTGCCGAATATGTCTCACAGTTTCATATTTAGTTCTCGGTCTTTGACTATCTCTCACTTTTTTTATTATTTGAAGAAAACTGACTTTGAAGAAAATTGCCTTTGAAATTATAAAAATGAAATGATGCCTTTAGTGAAGGGAAAAAACCCATTTTTGAATGGAAGGAGCAAAGGGAAAGGAGGTGGGGCCCAAATCGCAATCACAATTGGAATCGTAGGGGAGGAAGGGGGTGGAAAATATAATAGAACATTTGAAAATATGCGTTGCGATGGTATCATCGCAATCGGGATCGGAGGTCTGGATATATTCAAAACAAGGCACAAAAGGTCCGATGCGATTGGAATTAATGAAATAGGGATAAGCTAAAGGGTAAATGGGGTAGAAAACAAATAATGCTAAATTTTTCAGTGCTTTGGAAAGGAAAAATGATTTTACATTAAAAATGGGAAAGGCCTTTTAGGTGGGACCAGGGTATAAATCGCAATCGAAATTGGGAGGGGAGCAGGGCAAAATGTGACGTGCCAGAGTATTTTGCCGATGCGATTGAATAATATCATGGTGCATGGGGAAATCCCTTGTAAAACGAAATAAAATAAAGTTTGAGGTTTAAAAAGGGAAGGGTGCTCTTATTGTGAATGAGCGGAAGTTTATATGGTGGGACCCAAGGTCAATCGGAATCGGGAGATCGAAGGAGGGCGGAGGGAAGGTTTTATTTAAAAACACCAATTTCGATGAGCGCAGTGACTTGTAGGTCATTCGATCGGATGGGCAGATCGACGGTGGAGGTGCAATCGAGGGTTTGAAATCGACGGAACTCAATCGGAGGGGATCAATCGCAAGCACCGATTGGGATAGAGTGATAAAGTATGGGCCGTTCGATCGTCGATCGGATCGACAGTCAGGATGTAATCGGGCAGGGTTCAATCGGAAGGGACTTAATACAATCACATCAGAGTTTTTACCATGGGCCAATCAAGGTGCACAATATGTATGGTGCGATTGCGATGGGAAAGGGAAAGGTTTGGATCGGCAGGGGATTTTACAATGTAAAACTTTAAACTTTGTTATAAATTTTAAAGGGTCATGAGGGGGAAGTGGTTTAAATATTTTGATTACAATTGGAGGGGATTTATAATACAAAAATCTTTAAATTTATTATAAAGGGGTATGGAGGGGAAGTGGTTTATTAAATCGCATATGTGTTTAAAAATATTTTAATAATGCGATTTTGCCATTGGATGGGGGAAATAAGGGTTTTATAAAGGAGAATATTAAACTTTGATGACATAAAGTTTAAGGGAAAGGAGGGAAAAAGGTGAAGGGTTAGGGTATAGAGGACTTTGTTCACTTAGGCATAAATTTCGATCTAGGAGTCAATTTTGAGAGTGTAATATACCGTTGGAAAGATATTTCTGGGCTCTTTCTAATGGACATACTTAGAACATGATTCTGGACTGAAAATGTTGTGGAAAAACTCTCTGAAGGTCAGGGTGGTAACGCAGCTTCTGAAGTGTGACTTATTACATATGATAACATAAAGTTACATAAAAATGATAATTAAAAGTAAAGTATCATGTTTTCACCTCAAAACATGGTTTTGAGGTGAAAATTACATCAAACTGAATAAAACATTTCTTTGATATTCTAGGTGTTGTGACTTTGAGTTTATTGACTTCCTCATGACCTTGTTGATATTTATTGACACTTGACTCATTAATTTGACCATGATGAGATCCTAGAACCTAATAAGACCCATCCTATGACATAATAACATGACTCACAAAGTGAGAGTAACTCATGACTAATGACCATAGAGAGGAGAATCAGCAAGTTTCACATGAGGGAAAGACTGATGAAAAATCACTGTCATCAATGAATCCATGACCTAGAGGAATGGTGAAAATTTGTGGTATGGGACTCCTAATATGAAAATGCAAAAGATAAATTTTGATCATTGATGGCAGTATGACTAGACTGACACTAACATTGGCTCCAATGGGGATGGTAGCTCCTTGGAGGTGCCAAGAACACCGTAGACTAAGTAGCCTTATCCATTGGGCATGGAGTCAAAAATACTGAAAGCTGACAAAATGCAGACTGACTCTAACTCAAGACTAGGACTAAAAAACTAAAATAAAACCAAACCATACACATATCATTTGAGTTTTATAGCATTCACCTCAGGCACCAAACTTCAATGACTGTGCACTTGAACTCTAACCAAAAATAACATGGTATATACAATGATGGTGACATAGTTTCTGATCCATTATCTTAAAAAATGGTAGTGCTTCAAAATTCTACCATTCACTGCTCCTCCAGTACAATCTTGGCCATCCATTTCTGAAAGTAAGAAAGCATTCTATCCCCTGTATGCTGAAATCCTGTATGGTCCTTTCCATAGGTTGTCAAACTTACCATGCTTCCCTTTGTCCTCATTTCTTGCATCCCATCTCAACACCACATCATCTAACTGAAACTTCTCTGCTTTGGTCTTTCGATCATAGATCTTCTTTATTTTCTCCTGCAATTGAATAGCATTCTGAGACACTTCCTCTCTTGTTTTCTGAGGGTGGATCATCTGATTGATCCTTTGCTGATTGTCATCTTCTTCACTACCAACTTCTTGCAATAATCTCATGACCGGAACTGTAAGTGATGTAGGAAAGACAGCATTAGTACCATAAACCAATTCAAAAGGTGACATACCTATGGATTTCTTGTTGCTAACTCTATCCGCCCACAATGTGTTGATGAGATTTTGATGCCAGTTCCTTTTGTTTGCCTCCAGCATTTTCTTGATTATATTTATCAAAGACTTATTCGATGATTATGCCAGGTTGTTGCCTTGTGGGTAGTATGTTGTTGAATAACACAACACGATATTGTATTTATTGCAGAACTCCACCATCTTCTTAGATTTGAACGTTGTTGTGTTATCTGTTATAATTTTGTGAGGGCAGCCAAAACGAGATAAAATATTCGATTCTAAGAATTGAATAATTACCGTATCGGTTGCATGCCTTGCTGGAACGACCTCAATCCATTTAGTGAAGTAATTTGTACCTGTCAAGATCCATCGATGTTGCGCTAAGGATGTGGGATGGATTTCTCCTATGAAATCGAGTCCCCACTGCTGAAAGGGAGCGTTTACTGAAACTGGTTTTAAAGGAAGAGGAAGCAATTTCTTCTTCCCTTGGAAAATTTGACATTCATGACAACTCATCACTTTTTTATAGAAATCTGAAATAATGTGGGCCAATAATATCCTGCTCTCAACACTTTGTTAGTTGTAGTCTTCCAAAAAAAATGACCACCACAATCACCTTTGTGAAAGTCATGCATTCCCTTCTGAGCCTCTTCTTCAACCAAACAATTGAGCAGAATACCCCCTAGATCTTTCCAATGAAGAGCTCTGTTTAAAATACAATATTTAGCAGACTTAAGTTTTAGTGATCTACCTTTTCTTTTAGACATTCCTGGAGGTGGTGAAAGATGCTGAAGAACATAAAAAATATCTTAATACCATGGGGATTGTAGAAAAATATATGAAATTGGAACAATCAAACCTTCATCTTCATCCTCTGACATTGTTGTTATGAGGTTTATATCCAGGGCACACAGATTTTATTGAGCCATTAATTTTGCCAAGCCTTGGCCTTTGATCAACTTTGTGGGTTTGATCTCCAAATCATACTCCAACATAGTTGTTATCCACTTACCTCTTCAACCTTCTAGATCAGTTTGCATCAACACATCCTTTACTACTGCATTAGGAACATATGCTATAGTATGTGAATGCAAAATATAGACCCTAAAATATTTCAATGCCTTTATAAGAGCCAATGCTTGTTTCTCAATAATATTATACCTCAAGGCAGCATCTCTAATAGTCCTACTAAAAAAGGAAATTGGCTTTTCAATCTGATCTCTCTTCTGCATCAAAACAGCAGCATAGTATGCTCCAATGCAAATGAAAAAATAATGAAATCTTGAGTATAGTCGAGACTAATCAAGACTGGGGCATTAGACAGAGAAAAATTTACCAGATTAAATGACTTGATAGCCTCCTCACTCCACTTGACAGTGCTATCCTTCTTTAACATGTTAGTCATTTCTCTTAGATGTTCAGCCAAATTGGGTATAAATTTGCGCAAGAAATTCATCTTACCATTGAATGCTTGAATCTCCTTTTTTTTTCATGGAAGATCTATGTGTTGAATGGCCTCTACTCTAGATGGATTGATGTGGATACCATCTTTAGAGATGATATGCCCCAGCAACTTGCCATCATCCATGGCAAATATACTCTTCTTTGGATTGATAGAAATTTCAAACTTTCTGCATCGTTGAAAAACAACTCTCAAATGGTGCAAATGCTCATCATCAAAACCAAAAAATATTGTCATATCATCCAAATAAATAACAAGAAAAACATCTTTTTCATTGGCAAAAGCAATGTCCATTGCTCGCTGGAAAGTATCTCTAGTGTTCTTCAGTCCAAATGGCATTTTGGCATATTGGAAGGTTCCCCAGGGTGTTGTGAAGGCAGTTTTGTCTTGGTCTTTCTCATGCACCAAGATTTGATTGTAGCCTAAGTGGTCATCGAGTAGTGACATCCTTAATGCTCCAACTACTCTCTGCAAAATATGGTCCATCTTCGGAAGTGGATAATTATCCTTTAAGGATGCTTTATTCAGATTCCGAAAGTCTATGCACAACCTTATTTCTCCTGTCTTTTTACGTATCAAGACCAAATTTGAAATCCAGTCAGAAAATCTAATTGGAACTATGATACCAGCTTTGTACAATCTGTTTACCTCTTTTTCAATGGATGGTAGCAGCTTCGGATTGATTCTTCTCTGCTTCTGTCTAAATGGTTTCTGATCCGGCTTGATGGGAATAGTATGTTGAATTATGTTCTTATCATACACCTTCAAATCTGAATAATCCCATGCAAACACATCAGAAAATTTAGAAATCAATTTAACATACTTTTCCTTTACCTCAAGGGACAATGCCTTTGACAACTTGACAAACTTGGGCTTGTCAGCTGTTCCAAGATTCACATCTTCGACTCCTTTCTCAATAAGCACCAAGCTTCGTTTCTTAGCAACATCGTCCTGATCGAAAAGCTCCTTTAAAGGTATGAGACCTCTAGGAATTACATTGTCTTTCAGCTGCAATATGTCCATTTGATTTGCTTCCATTTCTTGATCATCAACCTCATAGTCACCTTCTATTGGAGTATCTTTGAATTTTCCATCACTCTGCAAAAAATCATTGATCTCATTGTCATCCCAAAACACTTGCCAATACCTCAAATTTTCAAGAACAGCAGGCCTATGTTTGACATAAATCTGAAACTTGTTGCTAGAGTTCATCGGAATTTTCAAATTGCTTGCAGTAGTGGCAAGAGAATTAGCAATAATATTCAGCATCCTGGGTACCACTGTCAAAGTGTACTCAGGAAATGTCTTCAAGATGTCCAGGACTACATTTCTATAAGCCCTCAATCTCGGATGCTTTTCTTGGTACTCTCCTTTGACCTGTTTGATTATCAACTCTGAATCTCCATATACAAAAATCCTTTTTGCATTTAACTTCTTCAAAATTTTCAGACCTGCAATCAAAGCTTCATACTCTGCTTCATTGTTAGAGCAGTCAAAAGCCAACTTATAAGCACATACTCTAACATTACTAGGAACCTCTTTAGGCTGGAAAACAGGGCTCCGAATCCATATTCCTATACCAGCTCCGTCCTTACCAACAGCTCCATCAAAATCCATGCTCCAAAGGCCTTCTTATTCTTCTTGTAGATGCTAAATTTTTTCTTCTTTCTCCACTTTATCTTGACTGATTTCTACATCTTTATGTTGTTCATTGTCTTTTGGCTGCTGGCAGGCAGGAAGCTCAGAAGTGCTTGTTGTTTTATCTTTTTCCTGTTTGATGACTTCCCTAAAATTTTCTAAAATCTCAGGTATTTCATCTACTTGTACCAACTGAACATTCTCATCATTCAAACCACCATCTGAATATAAGACAAAGGACTATAAATCTGTGTGGACTGCATTAATGGGATGATTTATTGGCTTCTCTTTTCTAGTGATCATATATTTCATTTTCTTCTCCCTATATGGTTTTCTCAACTGACCAAACACGGAAATAGTGGCATAAGAGAAGTCAAGCTGCATGGTTCCTTTAATTTTTGCACCCCAAGACCTGGATAAAAGCATTCCAAATCGTGGTGGGACATCGGCAACAACTAAATCCATCAAAACATTCTTGGCTAGGATTTGATCTAAAGACACTACCAAGTCTTTGATAAGACCAATACAATGGACCCTACCTGATCCAAAGGAATAAAAATCATGGTATTTTTGGGTAATATCAAATCCTAACTTCTCCATAATGGCTTTGGGCATCAAATTATGCGAGGCTCCGGAGTCCAACATAGCATTATGCAAGATGAATTCATGTAATCTAAGACTCAGGTAAAAGGGAGGGACTTCACTTTCTTCAGATTGATATTCTGTGGCTGGACCAAAGATGAGTTCAGGGTAATCATCTTCAACATTTAACATATCTGAAACAGAGTCTACTTGAAAAATTATAGACACCTGATGTTTATATGCACTATTTTTCACCAACTCAGTCAAGGGCATGGACACTTTTAGCTTGGAAATTTCATTTTCTAAATTAAAGGAAGACACTTTTTCTACCTCTTTAGCTGGAGGATCTTTCTTCTTTATTTGCTCCTTTGCTACGCTCTGTTGGTTCTTTTCATTTGTAGAGTTAATCGTTGAAGGTGTTTTGCTAGAGGTAGGATCGACCGGCTCTTTCCCTTTCTTCTACGTATTTGAATGATCGTTTTTTGATTGGAGCTCTTTTCTCTTCTGAATGGGACTGATTGGAACATATCTGTTACTCAAAGAATACTTCTTTTGTTGGGCTGATAAATCATTCATGTACCCTCTTTGGTAATCATCGGACTCTTCTTCTAACACTGCATCATTAGCCAAAATAAAATCTTCGTCCTTTCGAATGTCTGCAGTTGCTGTGTATTCTTCATCTTCAGTAAGAAAGATGGGCGCACCATCGGCTATGAAGAAATGGTTGGATTCAATCACAGGATCATCATCCTCATCTGTCTCTATTCCCTAAATGTAATTCTGCTGCAATGGATTTTTGATCTACTGTTGTGGCGCTGCTTGGTCCTGCGCTCTCTGTTCTCTTTGTTTAATTATGAATCGTGGTTTCTGCCCTCTGAAATTCGGATTCCTAATTTGTGGTTCATGTCTATCTGAGATGGTTAATCGATCAACCATCTTTTCCACTGTCCGGATCAAAGTGTCCATCTTGATGTCTGAAGGAGATGCTTCTTCTTTCACAGTGACTCTCTTTTCAGCTCTAGTCCGCACTCTTTTAACGAGAAAATTCGCTTCTACGCTCACAGCTATCTTCTGCAAGTCTTCAAGAGTGGAAGGATCTCTTTCTCGCATATGATATGCCATATCAGCATCGAAACCATCTGGAAACTTAAGTAAATCTAATCCCACAGGAGGTTTCAATTTAGTTGGAACAGCATTATATACCGCATTAAATCTCACACAATAATCATATACAGATTCACCCACATTTCTCTTAATATTTTCATACTCAAAAAAAATTTCGAGTGGGTTCTTCTTTACCTCCCACCGGTCTAAGAACTGTGTATGTAACTCCTGCAAAGTGTGAATAGAGCCTGCTGGTAAATCTCTGAACCACTTTCTAACTTCACCTCCAAAGCTTTGGACAAACAACCTTGTGGTTACATTCTCTGCCTCTACCTCATGTAGATCAAAAAAGTCATTCATCTTATCAACATGCTGTTGGGATGTGATGCTTTGAGTGGCATCAAAGATAGGAATTTTACTTTGATAATCAGCAAGCATATCATTCAGAACCTGAGGTAAAACTAGGGGTGCATGTCGAGTAGCCATGACTCGAGGTGGATTTACAACAGTGTTTGCGCTACTAGGATTTAAGGGAGGTGTTGATGGAGGAGACGAAATCTGAGAATTGACTGATGGGAATGCTGATGAATTAGGAGGAGGAAATGTTGTTCCAGATGACTCTGAAGGCTCAAGGATATTAGTTATAGTGATAGATGACGGAGGGGAATTCAAAATATAATCATCAATTGATGTATTTTCCCTTTGAAATTCGATATCTACAAGGAATTATAGATCTAAAACTGTGTCATCAAGTGCAGTTTCAAACTTACTTCTGAACAAAGAAAGCTCAAAACACTCATCAAAAGAAAGATCTTCTACAAACAACCACTCACTAGGCCAAGTATGGGATCTGAAAATTTGTCTAGGATTTAGTGATCCCTCTTGTCTTCTGACTATTCTTGGAATGAGATTAGGATTTTCAAACACAGGGGGAGGATTTGAATTGGGATTGGCCCTTGTGTATCTTCTTGAAGCCAGCGTGGTTAAATTTCTACTGTACAAAATTATATTTTAGCCTAGAAAACTTTGAACATCATTATCCAGAGTCCAGGAATATACAAGGAAAATATTACTGGGGTGACGAATCTCTTATGCTAAAACGTCCCCAGTATGGTCGCCAGAAATGTTATCACCTAATTTGAACCTTAGGCTGAAAAAGGAAAATCAGGGTAACCTTTAAACCACACTCAGCCTTGTAGCGAGCCCTACAAGGTCAAGAGAGGGATCTCTCCGTGAAAAGATATTCAACAAAGTACAATTATGAACTGATATTAGGCTAGGTATAACAAATGGGGAAATGTTTTAATAAATGAATTTTTCAGGGATGTATGGAATAAATGGGACAGTTTGAAACTGGGAATTAAATCAGGGATACAGGTTATTTCATGGGGCAAGGTAGGCAGGAAATTTTAGCAAATAAATTTTAAATAATGATGGACTGGAAAGACTGATGAGGAGTTGAAAAGGGCACAAGAGATGGATCCTTTTCAAACAGAAGAAAACATAGAATATTGAATGATTTCCCAAGGTAGAGCATAAAAATGGATTCTACCTATCTATCTTGAAGGCATTCAACCAGAGATGTTTATGAAGGAATGGTGAACATAACAATTTTACATATGAAAACAAAGAAGAGAACAAATGCTAAAATTCATACCACATGGATCCCATAAATCAGAGCTACATTCTTTATTAATTCCTTGTCCAAAACTGTTTACAACAGAGTGCAGAGCGTCTTCCTTGACTTTCACACTATTCCCCTACTTACTGATTTACAGATTGCTTTACAAATGGTTCAAAATTACATTAAATAGAATAAAGTGTGGGGAAATAGATCCACAGAAAAAGGGGAGTTGTTTTAACAGCTCAAGAACTGAAATCCGAATATGGGAAAGAAACCAACAGACTGCCCCTGAAAAGAAGGAACAGTAAGACAATTTGACCATCTTGAGATTCGCTGATACACCCAAAAAATGAGAAGAAGAAACCTGTAGCATAAATACCTTTAAATCGTTTGCCGAAGATGTCTCACTGTTTCATATTTAGTTCTCGGCCTTTTACTTTCACTGTTTTTATTATTTGAAGAAAATTGACTTTGAAGAAAATTGCCTTTGAAATTATAAAAATGAAGTGATGTCTTTAGTGAAGGAAAAAAACCCATTTTTTAATGGAAGGAGCAAAGGGAAAGGAGGTGGGGCCCAAATCGCAATCGCAATCGGAATCGTAGGGGAGGAAGGGGGTGGAACATATAATAGAACATTTGAAAATACGCGTTGCGATGGTATCATTGCAATCGGGATCAGAGGTTTGGATATATTCGAAACAAGGCACAAAAGCTCCGATGCGATTGGAATTAATGAAATAGGGATAAGCTAAAGGGTAAATGGGGTAGAAAACTGACGCAAAAAAACTGAAATGTCAGCCCCAAGGAGAGCTGGTCAACTGTGACGTGGCTCTGTTGGCATTTTCCTAGTCAACCCTGTTCTTTGAATCCACGTGGCCTTCTTTATTTCTAGTTTATTTATCAATTTCAAAGAAATTGACAAATAAACTCATTCACAACTTTCGCAGGTTATATTGTACTCCTCGGCTTATATATTATCTCTGAACCTTTATAATCAAGGTTTAACCCTCAACTTTATATAAATTAAATGCTTTTTAAACAAATAAATTATGATACCCCTAGGCTCCGGGCCCAACTCCACTTCCAATCAACCAATAAAACACTCGTATCGTACCTGGCTATCCTCCGCGCACCTTGGTTAAACTCCGGGCAATTCCAATGTGCAACCACTGTCCGATGGCCCTCTCCCAAATCAACGACTCTCATCAATATCGCTCGGCGTCCGGGTACGAATGTTAACGTGCGATGGCGCATGTTAAACAGTGGTTTTCCGGGGGTCCACCTTGCCACGCATCGACAGGTCTATGGAATCGCTCGCATTCAGGAAATACCGCATATTCACCCAAAAGTGATGTGATATGGGCAATCCGCCTAGCAAAACCACTCGCGGTTTTTGTACAGTGATTAACTATGATTCATGCCGGTTTCACTATACTTCTCGTTCATTAACTCACGTCTAGACCGCGGTTCCGGTTTTAGAAGCAACACTCTATATCTTTACAAAGCGGGAAATCTTCCAATTTAAACAGCGTTCATGGCCACTGTTCCTCTGCATAGGCCCCACTTGTGGGTGGGATTTATTCAACAAGGTTTTGTTCAATAAATTTCGAGAAAACGATAGGCAGAAGGGTGCAAAATAGGCACAATAGATCATTAATTATACATACACAGGGATCAATCACCTCACAATTAAACAATTTCTTCACAATTAAGATTCAAGACAGTTCTACGGCAAATGTACACTGAAATCATTTAACTGGAAGAAATTGTAAACACAGATTTTATTGCAGAAATATCTTCTACTCTTCCTCTCCGCTCTCCTCTCCTCTGCTATACACATCTGAGGGATTAAATTTATATACATAAACATATGACTCTTCGGTTCCTCTGAGAGGACCGTTCTAGAAATCAAAGGTCTAATTACAACTTATTCCAATAACTGAACTGACAGTTGGATCGAGCCTAACTATTCGACTTCTACAACTCTAACTAATCTAAATAATATAGACAGCTGAGGTATTGACACCTAGCTATTACAATTCAAGTGATTTCAAACCCTCCTAGCCACAACATGTGGACAAAACTTCCTACATTGTTGGCTAGTGTCTAATGCCCCTACATCAGACTCCTGAGGGCAATTTTCTTCATGGGATCCTGTCCATGAGCTCTTCCACTAACTTGCCTATCTTCTGCAACATCCCTTTAGTCATCCAAGTGGCATCTTCCTCTGGCTTGTTCTTCCATTTGATCAAGTACTGATAGTACTCTTGTCTTTTGGTCCTTCTAAATGGTATTTTATCCAATATCTTCTCTGGTTGCAATGGTTGCGCTGGAGGTAGCTGTTCTCTCCACTCAATCTATTCCTTGTCTACTGATCCTTCTTCTGCACCATCATCTTCATACTTGTACAAATCTGCAACATTAAAAATGGGAGATATTCCAACATCAGGATGTAATTCAATCTCATAAGCATTTGGAAAAACTTCTAGTATCTTTGTGGCTTCAATCTTTTTGAACTTCAATTTGTAAATACCTTTAAAGGTCTCTCCTTTCTCAATTGTTCCAGCTTTGATCTCAGTTAAAATGGTGTTCTTTTAACAATTCACTCTTCTATTATTTAGTGTTCTTGCTTGTAGTTGTTTGTTTGGATTTGTGTGGATCTACAGAAGCAAATTCCTGACCATCACTCCTCCTTCTGTTTGATTTTTCAACCTAAGTATTCCTACGGGTGCATTTATAAACAATATGAATTGGACTCTCTGTCTGTTTGAGCAGTCATTATATACATATGTATGCAAAGGAAAATATGGTCACATGGGATGCTCTCTTGGAACTCAGCCCGTTTAAAACTCCTATTCACTACCTCAGTTTGTCCATCAGTCTGGGGATGATAAGCTGAGCTGAAACTCAGTTTAGTGCCAAGTTTCTTCCATAGTGTCCTCCAAAAATGACCCACAAATCTGGTGTCTCTGTCTGAAACAATACTCTTGGGAAACCCATGCAATCTAACAACTTCTTTGAAAAAAAAGTTAGCAACATGGGTGGCATCACTAGTTTTATAGCATGGAATAAAATGTGCCATTTTGGAGAATCTATCCACTACAACAAATACTGCATCATTCCCTCTCTGAGTCTTGGGCAATCCTAGAACAAAATCCATACTCACCATGTCCCAAGGCCTGTCTGGAATAGGCAAGGGAGTGTACCATCTTGCATTCTGGCTCCTTCCTTTAGCATACTGATAGATTTTGCAATTCTTCACAAACTTGTCCATTTTTGCTCTCATCTTGGGCCAGTAACAGAAATGACTCAGCTGCTCATACATTTTGTCAGTACCAAAGTGTCCAGCAAGTCCACCACTATGCTTCTCTTTGATCAAATTTTCTCTCATGGAACATCTTGGTACATACAGTTGGCTTCTTTTGAATAACAAGTCCTCCTACAGGAAATAATCCAGCCACTGGCTTCTATCTGTTAAAACAGGGTTACTACATGCCTCAAATGCTTCTTTAAAATCTGGATCTGTTTTATACAATTCTTTGAGAAAATCAAATCCTACAACTTCAAAATTTGTTTCTTGAACAAACATGTGCCTCCTACTCAAAGCATCAGCTACTTTATTGGCTTGGCCACTTATATGTTTCAAAACAAAATTAAAACCTTGGAGATACTCAACCCATTTAGCATGCTTATGTTTCAACTTGGGCTGCTATACAATATACTGCAAAGCATGATTTTCAGAATATAATACAAATTTCCTAGACATCAAATAATGTCTCCACTTTTTCAATGCCTGAACAGTTGCATATAATTCCTTCTCATAAGAGGAATAATTTCTTCTGGTGTCATTCAAATTTTCACTGAAATATGCCACAGGCCTATCATCCTAACTCAACACAGATCCAATGGCATCTCCACTGGCATCACACTTTACTTGAAATGGTTTAGTAAAATCAGGCAGAATCAAAACAGGCTTCTCAGTTATCTTTTGCTTCAAAATTTTAAAATTTCTTTCTGCATCAGCAGTCCATTTAAATGGTTGTTTGCTCTTCTTTATTGTCTCAATTATGGGTGCATTGATCTTACTAAAGTTTCTTATAAACTTCCTGGAAAAACTAGCAAGTCCATGGAAACTTCTTACCTCAAAGACATTCCTGGGTGAAGGCCACTCCACAATTGCCTTAACCTTCTCTGGGTCCATATTCAATCCTTTTGTAGAAACAACAAACCCCAAATACATCAAATTTTCCTTCATGAATGAGCATTTCTTCAAATTTATCAGCAGTTTCTCATGGTGCAGCTTCTTCAAGACATGACTAAGATGCCTTAAATGTTCTTCTTTAGTTCTGCTGAAAACTAATATATCATCCAGGTACACTATCACAAATTTATCAATGAACTCTTTCAATACTTCATTCATAAGTCTCATAAAAGTGCTAGGTGAATTTGACAACCAAAAAGGCATTACCATCCATTCATACAGTCCTTCATTTGTTTTAAAGGCAGTTTTCCACTCGTCACCCTCTCTTATTCTAATCTGATGGTATCCACTCTTTAAATCTATCTTTGAGAAATATTTAGCACCACTGAAACAGTCCATCAAGGCCTCAACTCTGGGCAAGGGGAATCTGTACCTGATTGTGATCTTATTAATTTCTCTAGAATCAGTACACATCCTCCAGCCTCCATCTTTCTTTGGGCTCAATACTGCTGGTACTGCACATGGACTCAGACTTTCTCTAATCAGCCCCTTGTCCACCAATTCCTGTACTTGTCTCCTGATTTCCTCATTTTCCTTGGGAGTCATTCTGTAGGCTACCTTATTTGGCATATTTGAACCAGGGATAAAATCTATCTGATGGCTAATCTTTCTCACAGGTGGCAGCTCATCAGGTAAATCATCCACAACAATTTCACAGTAATCATCTAACATCTCTTGGATTTCTACTGGTAAATCAGAAATATTTGTATAAGTAAGAACTACTTTAGGTTTGAAAACTAAAGCAAAACTTACCTCTTCTTCTTCTATCTGTTGCAGATATTCCTTCCCACTCAGCAACAAGGTCTTTGGATCAATCACTCTGCTGGATGGGTCTCCTTCCTCCATGGGTATCAATGTATGGTGTACCCCATCTTTGAAGAACTTTTAAGTGTTCTTCTTGCCATCATGCACTGCTACTCTGTCAAACTGCCAAGGTCTACCAAGCAGTATATGACACACATCCATGGGCATTACATCACACAGGACCTTATCTTTATATTTTCCCATTTGCAGCTCTATCTCACACTACTCTTTCACAACCAGCTGGTGCCCTTTGTGCAGCCAGGACACCCTGTAGGGAGTTGGATGCTCCCTTGTCTTCAACTTCAGCTTCTCTATCACCTCAGTGGAAACCAGATTGTCTGTGGAGCCACTATCAATGATTAGCTGACAGCATTTCCCTTGGACTTTGCATATGCTCCTAAACAAAGTCCTCCTTTGTGCAGGCTCAGCGACCTCTTTGGCTTGCTTCAACAGGACCTTATTTACCACCAAGGATTCTCCCATCTCTAAAAGAATTTCTTCTTCAATCTCTGCCTCTTCTCTAGCCTGGGCAACAACAGCATTTCTTGGACCAGCACCCACATTCTCTGGACACTCATAGTGCTTATGTCCCACTTGCTGACACCTATAGCACCTCAACTCTCTACCTCTGCTTCTGTCTCTGCCTTCTCTTCCTTTTCCTTTGTAAAACCCCTTCTGCCCCTTGCATCATCCACTGTAGATGCATTCTGAGGTGAGCTACTGTTAGTTCCATCCCTGGGTGTAGCAGGCTTTCCTCTACCACCTTAACTTCCCTTTCCACGGAAAGTGCCTCTCTTCTTGGCAGATTGTTTCCTCGGGAGTTTCTCCTCTGCTTTCAAGGCCATCTGATAGGCCTCTTCCACTGTCTTAGGAGACACGAGACCAATCTCATCTTGGATCTCCAGCTTGAGACCATTCACATATCTGGCAGTCTTCTCTGGTGTGTCTTGAAATTTCCCAGCCCTTATGCTTACTCTGTAGAACTCCTCTGTGTATTATTTTACTGTTAGCAACCTCTGTCTCAGGTTCTTCATTTGCTTATACAATGTCAGCTGGTAATCACTAGGCAATAATTTACCTTTTAATTTAGCCATCATTCTGGTCCAGCTTTTGATAGGTTGCTTTCCAACTCTCCTTCTTTCTGCCTGCACTCCATCCCACCAAAGTGCAGCATGTCCTTTCAGCTTTGTTACTTCAAACTTGACCTTCTTATCTTCACTTATTTCTTCATAATCAAAGCACTTGTTCAATTCATCAATCCAGTCCACTAGTTCTTCTGGATTCAGTCCCCCTACATAACTCGACACTTCAATTCTGGGCTTAACTGCAAACCCCAGAACAGTCCTAAGGAGCCTCATGTCAGGAGGAATCTCAACGTTTTCTTCATCTTCTTTTGTTTCAGGTTCACTGATGTCTTCTGGATCTCTGGGCTATCTTCACTCCATGGCATCCATTCTAGCCTCGACCCTCTACAACATCCCCAACACCTCTGCATTAGCAACAGGCCTCCTTCTGCCAGCACCTCTACCAACTCGGATCGCCATGTTAGCTCTTTTGCAAAAACAACCTTAAAACAATGGCTCTGATACCACAAATGACGCAACAAAACTAAAATTTCATCCCCAAGGAGAGTTGGTCAACTGTGACGTGGCTCTGTCGGCATTTTCCTAGTCAACCCCGTTCTTTGAATCCACGTGGCTTTCTTTATTTTTATTTTATTTATCAATTTCAAATAAATTGACAAATAAACTCATTCACAACTTTCGCAGGTTATATTGTACTCCCCGGCTTATATATTATCTCTGAACCTTTATAATCAAGGTTTAACCCTCGGCTTTATATAAATCCAACGCTTTTTAAACAAATAAATTATGATACCCCTAGGCTTCGGGCCCACCTCCACATCCAATCAACCAATCAAACGCTCATATCGTACCTGGCTATCCTCCGCGCACCTTGGTTAAACTTCAGGCAAGTCCAACGTGTGACCACCGTCCGATGGCCCTCTCCCAAATCAACGGCTCTCGTAAATATTGCTTGGCGTCCGGGTACGAATGTTAACGTGCGATGGCGCAGGTTAAACAGTGGTTTTCTGGGGGTCCACCTTGCCACGCGTCGACAAGTCTATGGAATCGCTCGCGTTCAGGAAATACCTCCTATTCACCCAAAAGCGATGTGATATGGGCAATCCGCCTAGCAAAACCACTTGTGGTTTTTGTACAGTGATTAACTATGATTCACGCCGGTTGCACTATCCTTCTCGTTCATTAACTCACGTCTAGACCATGGTTTCGGTTTCGGAAGCAACACTCTATATCTTTACAAAGTGGGAAATCTTCCAATTTAAACAGCGTTTATAGCCACTGTTCCTCTGCACAGGCCCCGCCTGTGGGTGGGATTTATTCAACAGGGTTTTGTTCAATAAATTTCGAGAAAACAATAGGCAGAGGGGTGCAGAATCGGCACAATAGATCACTATTATACATACACAGGGATCAATCACCTCACAATTAAACAATTTCTTCACAATTAAGATTCAAGACAGTTCTACGGCAAATGTACACTGAAATAATTTAACTGGAAGAAATTGTAAACACACAGATTTTATTGCAGAAATCTCTTCTACTCTTCCTCTCTACTCTCCTCTCCTCTGCTATACACATCCGAGGGATTACATTTATATACATAAACATATGACTCTTCGGTTCCTCTGAGAGGACCGTTCTAGAAATCAAAGGTCTAATTACAACTTATTCCAATAACTGAACTGACAGCTGGATCGAGCCTAACTGTTCGACTTCTACAACTCTAACTAATCTAAATAATACAGTCAGCTGAGGTATTGACACCTAGCTGTTACAATTTAAGTGATTTTGAACCCTCCTAGCCACAACATGTGGACAAAACTTCCTACATTGCTGGCTAGTGTCTAATGCCCCTGCATCAAAAACAAATAATGCTAAATGTTTCAGCACTTTGGAAATGAAAAATGATTTTACATTAAAAATGGGGAAGGCATTTTAGGTGGGACTGAGGTATAAATTGCAATCGCAATCGGGAGGGGAGCAGGACAAAATGTGATGTGCCAGAGGATTTTGCTGATGCGATTGAATAATATCATGGTGCATGGGGAAATCCCTTGTAAAAGGAAATAAAATAAAGTTTGAGGTTTACAAAGGAAGGGCTCTCTTATTATGAATGGGTGGAAGTTTATATGGTGGGACCCAAGGTCAATCGGACTTGGGACATCGGAGGAGGGCGGAGAGAAGGTTTTATTTAAAAACACCAATTGCGATGAGCGCGACGACTTGTACGCCATTCAATCTGATGGGCAGATCGACGGTGAAGGTGCAATCGGGGGTTTGAAATCGGTGGAACTCAATCAGAGGGGATCAATCGCAAGCGCCGATTGGGATAGAGCGATAAAGTATGGGCCATCCGATTGTCGATCGGATCGACGGTCAGGATGTAATCGGGCGGGGTTCAATCGGAAGGGACTTAATACAATCGCACCGGATTTTTTACCATGGCCCAATCGAGGCACACAATATGTATGGTGCGATTGCGATGGGAAAGGGAAAGGTTTGGATCGGCGAGGGATTTTACAATGTAAAATTTTAAAATTTTTTATAAATTTTAAAGGGTCATGAGGGGGAAGTGGTTTAAATATTTCGATTGCGACTGGAGGGTATTTATAATACAAAAATCTTTAACTTTATTATAAAGGGGTATGGAGGGGAAGTGTTTTATTAAATTGCATATGTGTTTAAAAATATTTTAATAATGCGATTTTGCCATCGGATGGGGGAAATAAGGGTTTTATAAAGGAGAATATAAAACTTTAATGACATAAAGTTTAAGGGAAAGGAGGGAAAAAGGGGAAGGGTTAGGGTTAGGGTATAGAGGACTTTGTTCACTTAGGCATAAATTTTGATCCAAGAGTCAGTTTTGAGAGTGTAATATACCGTTGGAAATCTCTTTCAGGGCTCTTTCTGATGGACATACTTAGAACATGATTCTAGACTAAAAATTCTATGGAAAATCTCTCTTAAGGTCAGGGTGGTAACGCAGCTTCTGAAGTGTGACTTATTACATATGATAACATAAAATTACAAAAGGATGATAATTAAAAAAAGTATCATGTTTTCACCTCAAAACATGGTTTTGAGGTGAAAATTACATCAAACTAAATAAAACATTTCTTTGATCTTCCAGGTGCTGTGACTTTGAGTTTATTGACTTCCTCATGACCTTGCTGATATTTATTGACACTTGACTCATTAATTTGACCATGATGAGATCCTAGAACCTAATGAGACCCATCCTATGACCTACTGACATGAATCACAAACTGAGAGTAACTCATGACTAATGACCATAGAGAGGAGAATCAAAAAGTTTCACATGAGGGAAATACTGATGAAAAATCATTGTCATAAATGAATCCACGACCTAGCAGAATGGTGAAAATTTATGGTATGGGACTCCTAATATGTAATTGCAAAAGAGAAATTTTGATCACTGATGGCAGTATGACTAGACTGACACTAAAAAACCATTTACTGGAAATTATCTGGAGAATTATCAAACTTACGTTCCAATACCTCAAACTGGTTATGGTCAACCTTATGCACCGCAACCTTTAATGGGAGCTCCTTATCTCGGAGTTAACACAGTGTGGAACCTGTTGTTGAACCAAAAAAATTTGCAACCTACTGTGCAAGTACCTTATAATCAACCTGGTCAGCCAACTGGTCAACTTGTTTATACCCAAATCCAGCAACCTACCCAGCCTACACTTCAAATTTCACCTCACGTATCTGTACCTAGTAGTCAGAAAGTTGGTCCGAGTACGCAAAGAACTCCTGTCAAATCTGTTGTGCAAAATTATGTCCAACAACCAAGTACACCTATCCCTTTAGTTTCCCAAGTCCCTATTGCTACAACCCCTCAAACAACGACATCAATTGTATCACAGGCAATCCCTCAAGTCACTGCTCATCAAACTGGACTTGTGGTTCAGTCTATTGTTCAAACCTCTGCAGGACAACCTGTTACAACTACAATTCCAACAAGCCAACCTTATATAGGTCAGTTTTTTAATCAACCATATCAAGGGCAGTTTCAATATGGACCCATAGGACAAAATCTAGTTTATCAAAGTCAACCATACCCTGGTTATACATAACAGATACTAGCTCAACCTCAGTTTGGTATGGCTAACCTTGGTTACCTCGGAGGTTTCCAATCCCATCTGCATAAGCTATTCCAGGCTACCCTAGATATCCTCCTTTGGGTACTGGTATTATTCCTCAAGGTTATCAATTTTCTCAAAAGGACCCTAACCATGAGTTACCATTCATTGCAACTTTAGACTTACCAGACAGGGAAAATTTTAGGGGCGAATTTTAGCCCAAAGGTGAATTTTAAGGGGTTTTAAATTTTGATACAGTGAATTTTTTATATAAAACCCATTTTCTATAGTTTTATAAAGTTAGCCCTATAATTATTTTAAAAATAATTAAATATTAAATATTAGCCCACCAAAATAAATGCCCATAAAACTGAAAAAATGGAATTCTCTCCCAATTTTCTTTGCTTGGAGCAGATTTCAATGGCATTCGCTCTCGATTTTCTTTGTTTGGAGTAGATTTCAATGGAATTTGCCTAGATTTACTAGGTCAGAGGGAGGTGTTGGAGTGATTATCCCCATCTTTTCACTGGTTGGGGCTTGGAAGTTGGATGTGTAACAAAGATTTCATCGGATTTACTGGGTCGGAGAGGTGATTGGGGCTTGGAAGGGGCTTGAAAGTTATGTTCAAACCTACCAGATCAATGGAGGTGGAGATCGATGGAGATCTGGATGCATTTTCCATTCACTGATGATAGGCTCAATTGCACGCATTGACGAGGGCAACTGGTTCCGGGGGACGGTAGCTGGATTTAGAGTACCAAGGTCCAAGTCTCAAGATAGTCCATTTCCCGAATCCCTGGTGCCATGGAACTAAACACGTGCCGCGAGGAGGAGTTTGGGCAGTGGTGTTGGCCCTTGGGTTGCAACTGTAATTATATTTTTTTTTATAAATTTTTTGAGTCCTAATGCTTCAAGTCACAAGTGTGTTGTGATTTCTTTGGCCAATCTAACAGCACTCTAAAACTGGTGATTGCTTCAAAGTTCAGTGAGTCTAAGTGTGGTGAATGCAGGTGCTTTATGCTAGTCAGTGGTGAATGTCGAAGAACACACAAGAATTTTCAGAGGTTCAATGTGTGAAGAGTGCAAATGTTCCCTTGATGCGGTTTAAATTCAGTGGGATTTCAATTGATCTCTTATATGCAAGGCTTTCTCTAAGAACAATTCCAGAAGTAAGTGTGATTTTCAGGTTTTGAAATTAATATATTGGTCAAAAAGTGTTGGCTTTATCTTTACAGGACGGCTTAAAAATTTTTAGTGAGACTTCTCTCTTTGAGATTGATTCCTTTCCCAAAAAGGATAGGGTGCAAGAGTCAGCTTGAGTTTCCTACTGAGTATAAATTTCCTCTCCTTACTGTTGAACCCCAAAATGGTCAGCAACACTGATTGCCAAGTATTGCAATCTGCTTCATTTAATTCTGCAATTATGCCCTCTACAAAAATTTGGCATATTTAACCCAAACTGTTAGAACTTGAATCTCTCCATTCATCAGTTCATGCTCTCCTTCACTAATACATGGGTCTCCCACTACCTAGTTCCTTGACATTTTGTAAATGGCATGTACAATCTAGCAATGATGGCAGTTATACAATTGCAGTTTGACAGTCAAAATGACATAGTTGATATCCTCACACAGTGATGTTAGTGATGTTGAAACTTGATGTTGTGGATAATATTACTTGATGCTTCATGATGGGTGTTAATGGTCAGCAGCCCTGATTTCCAAGTATTTCAATCTGCTTCATTTAATTATGCAATTATGCCCTCTACGAAAATTTGGCATGTTTAACCCAAACTATTAGAACTCAACTCTCTCCATTCATCAATTCATGCTCTCCTTCACTAATACATGGGTCTCCCACTACCTAGTTCCAGGCAGTGTATTGTCTGCATTATTATAGAGAATATAATATTCATTGACATTGAGATGCAGGGAAAAAATTATACATTGAGGAAAAATTTGCAACCTGTTTTGCTTCAGAAGCTTATGATTCTTGAAGAAGAGGGTGAATAGCTTCTAATATTATTGTAGAGGTGCTACAGGAGGTTGGATAGGGTCTAAGTCTAGATAAGTTGCAAAATATTGAACAAGGTTTGGAGAAGTTTAACTATGAAGTTATGAAAAGAAGAATGGGTAACACACAACCCAAGTTATAACACACCTCATAGAGCAAACACCTAAATTATAATTCACTTCTTGAATGGACAAGGTTCATTATTGTCTGTTAGGGAAGAAAAACAAAAATCTCAAGGTAGAACCTTAGAATTGTTCAAGGTATTCATGTGTGAAAGGTTGTGCAATGTCTATTTGATACTGTCAAATATTTCTATCAACAAATACCTGGCTTTGTTCAAGGTACTCTTAAGGAAAATAGATATAAATAACCAAGTATCCTAATCAGTCAGGTGTGCAAGAGTTTTGGATTGATTTGGTTTATGATTTTTCTTCTTTTGGTCTTTCTGCTCTTCGTTCAAGCACAAGTCTAAAGAAGGAAATGATGTACAAGATAAACTCTTTTTACCAATCAAGTGATCATGGAGGGTTGAAGGAATGTGTGATAATTTTTATTATATACTCAGAACAATGTTCATTATTTTCAACCTAAAGAACACTTTATTATGTGCACCACTCGGTTATTTTCACTGGTTTTTTAATTGAATTGTTGATAGGCTTGATTGCAATAAATTCGTATAAGATTGATGGAAAATATTAGTGTGTATGCAGAGATCAATGTGTTAGTGATTGAGTCTATTTATGAGTTTACTGGTGTCATTCTTGTAGGAGTTGGTTAATTTTCATGTATTGGATTGAAGTGACAAAGTTTTGTCTTTCAAATGTTGTTATATGCAAATATTAAGGTCTTAGGCAGAGGTTCTTGTAGAAAAACTTTTTAATAAGATCACTCGCTTGATTATGCCTAAATCTAAATGTGCACACTACTGATTCTGATTGATTCATTATATGTTAGATTTGTTGGAGATACATTTTTTTGACAAAGATTTTGTATTGATATGCTTGCTACACAGATTGTGATGCTAAATGTAGAGATTAGTACATAAGTCTTTCTATAACATAATTTTAAATTAATATGATATGTATATGCAGGATTGAAGTGAGCTTAAGTTTCTTCTTTTTATTTTTGTTTACATTCACAAAGGTAGACACTTAGTATTTATCTTTTCAGAAGGTTGACTGCGTATTTTAGAAGTTATTAGTTGCAATACTTTAGGCAGAGACTTTTCTTGTATTCAAGGTTTTATGTTGACCTTTTGTAGAGGTTGAATATGAAAAGTTGAGTTTTACATACAATATTTATTGAATATGATGCTCCTTCTTGTTTTGAAGAGATATGAAGATAGAGTTTTGTGTATGACAAAGTTGTATGCAGGGTGCGAAAATTAGTGTGTAGGATAGAGGACAAAGGCTTATGAATTTGATGAAAATAATGTTTTTGCTTGTATTTTAATATTGAAGTCAATGAAGTAGATGGATTTGATGATTTTTTTGTGTTGAGTATGGTTATATGGTTTCCTATTTGTAATATCCCTGGTTAAAAATCCATGTAAAATAAATAATAACCTCGATTGATGGGACACATATTCCAAGTTGAATATTGGATCATCCTCTAGTAGTGGAAGGTTCTATGGCTGGAGTCAAACATAGTGGTGGGTACTAAGTCTAGTACAGGAATTTTTCCATCCTGTAGTGGTTGGTTAAGGACATCCTCTACTACCAGCCACTCCTGCTCATACTTGACATCTACCCAAGCAGTGAAATCCATGAAAGATTTATTGGCACTGATTAAATACTCCAGTGTTTTTTTGAAATTGTGATTTTTTCAAAACTCAGAAAAACTTGCGATTTGTTTGGGTTATTTCTTGGGATGGGAAAATTAGAAAAAATAAATATATTCCAATATTTTGGCAAAATTTTCTACATTATTATAGAGAATATAATATTCATTGACATTGAGATGCAGGGAAAGAATTATACATTGAGGAAAAATTTGCAACCTGTTTTGCTTCAGGAGCTTATGATTCTTGAAGAAGAGGGTGAATAGCTTCTAAGATTATTGCAGAGGTGCTACAGGAGGTTGGATAGGGCCTAGGTCTAGAGAAGTTGCAAAATATTGAACGAGGTTTGGAGAATTTTAACTGTGAAGTTATGAAAAGAAGAATGGGTAACACACAACCCAAGTTATAACACACCTCATAGAGAAAACAATAAATTATAATTCACTTATTGAATGGACAAGGTGTGTTACTGTCTGTTAGGGAAGAAAAACAAAAATCTCAAGGCAGAACCTTAGAATTGTTCAAGGTATTCATGTGTGAAAGGTTGTGCAATGTCTATTTGATCTTGTCAAATATTACTATCAACAAATCCTTGGGTTTGTTCAAGGTACTCTTAAGGAAAATAGATATAAATAACCAAGTATCCTAATCATTTAGGTGTGCAAGAGTTGTGGATTGATTTGGTTTATGATTTTTCTTCTTTTGGTCTTTCTGCTCTTCGTTCTAGCACAAGTCTAAAGAAGGAAATGATGTACAAGATAAACTATTTTTACAAATCAAGTGATCATGGAGGGTTGAAGGAATGTGTGATAATTTTTATTATATACTCAGAACAATGTTCATTATTTTCAACCTAAAGAATACTTTATTATGCGCACCACCCAGTTATTTTCACTAGTTTTTTGATTGAATTGTTGATAGGCTTGGTTGCAATGAGTTCATACAAGATTGACGGAAAATATTAGTGTCTATGCATAGATCAATGTGTTAGTGATTGAGTCTATTTATGAGTTTACTGGTGTCATTCTTGCAGTATTTGATTAATTTTCATGTATTGGATTTGAAGTGACAAAGTTTTGTCTTTCTAATTTTGTTATATGCAAATATTAAGGTCTTAGGCAGAGGTTCTTGTAGAAATTTTTTTTAATAAGATCAGTCGCTTGATTATGCCTAAATCTAAATGTGCACACTAGTAATTCTGATTAATTCATTATATGTTAGATTTCTTGGAGATACATTTGTTTGACAAAGATTGTGTATTGATATGCTTGCTACACAGATTGTGATGCTAAATGTAGAGATTAGTACATAAGTCTTTCTATAACAGAATTGTCAATTAATATGATATGTATATGTAGGATTGAAGTGAGCTTAAGTTGCTTCTTTTTATTTGCGTTTACATTCACAAAGGTAGAGACTTCGTATTTATCTTATCAGAAGTTTGACTGCATATTTTAGAAGTTATTAGTTGCAATACTTTAGGCAGAGACTTTTCTTGTATTCAAGGTTTTACGTTGACATTTTGTAGAGGTTGAATATGAAAAATTGAATTTTACATGCAATATTGATTGAATATGATGCTCCTTATTTTTTTGAAGAGATATGAAGATAGAGTTTTTTGTATGACAAAGTTGTATGCAGGGTGTGAAAATTAGTATGTAGGATAGAGGACAAAGGCTTATGAATTTGATGAAAATAATGTTGTTGCTTGTATTTTAATATTGAAGTCAATGAAGTTGATGCATTTGATGATTTCTTTTTGTTGAGTATGGTTATATGGTTTCCTATTTGTAATATCCTTGGTTAAAAATCCATGTAAAATAAATAATAACCACGGTTGATGGGACACATATTCCAGGTTGAATATTGGGTCATCCTCTAGTAGTGGAAGGTTCTGTGGCTGGAGTCAAACATAGTGGTGGGTACTGAGTCTTGTACAAGACTTTGTCCATCCTGTAGTGGCTGGTTAAGGACATCCTCTACTATGAGCCACTCCTGCTCATACTTGACATCTACCTAGGCAGGGAAATCCATGAAAGATTTATTGGCACTAATTAAATACTCCAATGTTTTTTTTGAAATTGTGATTTTTTCAGAAATCATAAAAACTTGCGGTTTTTTTGGGTTATTTCTTGGGATGGGAAAATCATAAAAAATAAATATATTCCAACTCTTTTGGAAAAAAATTCTGCATTATTATAGAGAATATAATATTCATTGACATTGAGATGCAGGGAAATAATTATACATTGAGACAAAATTTGCAACGTGTTTTTCTTCAAAAGCTTATACCAGTTTTCCCATCACATTTGACATAGAAAAATAAATCTTTCACTAGAATTAACAAGGAGAAACTAATCCAGAAAGGGAAAAAATGGAGGTAGACGGATGATTGCTTTGTCAAACAAAATAATGATCTATTCTCAATTTTGACATGGTCAAGTCTGGATGGAATAGATGATTTCCCATAGCAACTGTAGCCAAAGTGTGTCTATGCTGACAAAAACAACTTGAGCATGTGTCTAAGACAGTTGAAAACTTCTAAAATATAGACCTATTTGATTGTGCAACTGCTAATATCTAGGTGGGTAGAAGAACATTTTAGATTGATGATTGTTGTACTGAAAAATATTTTCATCCCAAGGGAAGGTAGGCTAAGAGTTTCTCTAGAGAGGCATCTACAAAAACTATGTAATTGACATAAATTAGTCCAGGAGTGTGCAAGTGTTCAATTTCGAGTCTTCGAAGTTCCTCGTCTATACATTGAAATGTCTCGAACCAATGTAGGTTTTCCTTTGATGTATATGAGACCCAACTAGGAGCATGCATTTTAGAAAGGTAGGATAAGCTCAAAATTCAAATAATATAACTCTTGCTATAGATACGATTAATTCATTGTGAAGTGCTTTCTTCGTTATAGGAGAATAACTCCTATAGGTAGCACTATGCCATTATAGTGAACAAGGAAGGGTAGATGTGATATCCTTATCTGAGGCCCTTGGTGGCCTTGAAGATTCAAGAAAGACATTGTCCTCCTGTTGACCATAGTTTTAATTCAGGGTCCTATGTAGGCCTTGGCCCACATAAAGAAGTTCTCAGCAAAGCCAAATTTATTCATAGCTAAGAATAAGAAATTATACCTCACTCTATCCAAGGCATTCGCCATATCGAGTTTTATGACTCATGTACTTCTTTCCAGATGGGTGGCTACTGTGAGCAACTTCCTGAACTCTTATGTTGTTTTCACAGATAAGTCTGCCCTGAACAAAGCAAGTTTGTTTCTCTATGATAACACATTGCATCAATGGTTTAAATCTATAAAAGGTAGTCTTGCCTAGAATATTTTAGTTTCTGACGTTAGGGATGAGGGTGAAGTAGAAGGAATTTATTTTTTCTTTAAATCTACATTGCTTCCTTGATTCTTCCACATAGCTTAAGAGGTCCCTATTGATATATTTCCATGCTTACTAAAAATGTGTTGAGAACTTGTCTGGACTCTGGACTAGGGACTTTGTTAAGTTTCATATTCCATATTGTTTCTTGGACTTCTTTGCTTGATATGGGTCCTAGGAGTTTCTCATTATCCAGTTCTTGTAAAAGACATGGATCTTGTCCAAAATTTCCTCCTGAGCACTTCCAGTATCTACTCTTGTTCTGAAAAGAGGTTCCTAATGTGAGAGAAGGCTGCTAATTTGATTTCATTAAACCATATGTTTTCAATCTGTCTAAGAGTTACCTCATAGATGAAATTTTAAATTATTCTTGAGTGTTCTTGGTAATGGAAAAATTTAATGCTCCTGTTCCCTGCTTTCAGCCACAGGCTCCTTGATTTCAATCTCCAAATTTCTCCTTCGACGATCTGAGCTTGGAATATTTTAGCACTTACTTCCTTTTCCCCTTGCCTGAGTCTATTCAGAGAGCCCTTATTCTTCAATTTCGGACTTGACTTCTTCAAGGATTCTCGTCTTTATGGAATGGGACGATCTTCCTTGTGGGATTTAGCCCATTCTTTCATTTCAATTTTAATCTCTTTATTTTTTTCTCCCAAATGTAGGAGGCAAAGCCATGAACTGGGAGAGATCCAGAATTTCTCACCATTTCTTTAAATTTTGGCTGTGAGAACCATACAGGGCTATATTTTAAATGACCTGGACCAAGTGCTTGAGAGTTTGATACTGAGAGCATAATCGTCTTGTGATTGGATAGTGCACTTGGGATAATTGAAAATTTTAGAATTACTCGGAGAAAAAGGAGCTTTATAAGAGAAATCTATCAAGTCTGAACCTTGGCTCTAGCTCTGTATTGCTCCAATTGAATTTTCCATTAAAAAGGTCCTATTCTAAAATCATGTCTTCAATGGTCCTAATGGTTAAGAACATGTTGGTTTTTTTTCCATTTCACTTATTAAACCTATAGAAGGGTCCATTCTATTGATTAAACAAGTGTAAAGATACCATTCCATTGATTTACCTTGCAAAGGGTCCATTCCGTTGATCAAACCCATTAGATTATTTAACGCTTGCAATTTATTTTTCCCATGCTTGTTCCATGCATGTAAACCCAAATCATTGGCCCACCTAGCAATGTGGCCCACTTGGTGTCTTAGTGTAAGAACACTCTTAAAAATCATTAGCTCCTCGTCAAGCTCATGAAATATTATTTGCAATGATTCCAAATTGTTTTGACAATTGTTCATCTAGGAAAATTAAAGGAATTTGCACCTATGATTAAATCGTAAATCATTAGGGACTTGGATGTTGTGTATATGTGAAGTTGTTTCTAGCCTATGCTTGACAACTACCTCATAAGGAGATTCTCCTTCATTTTTCCTTGCAATCCATTTAGTCGCTAAAACCATCCTTGGAGCATGGCTATTAATTAGCCCAAGTCCTCCATCTTCTCTATGGAAGGTGTAAATGTCACTAGTAACTGGCTAGTTGCCTTCCTCCTCACTTTTATCATGGAAAATGATAGAGGATATGTTTCAACTTCTTATAACCAATTCTTTACAACTTAAGGGAGAGGTGTTGGGAGGCCTAGAGACTGATGTTATACTTCTTAAATTTCTTCGTGCCAGATATTTCAGGGTGAATGATGCATTCATCATGTTGCAGAATAGTGTGGCATGGAGGAAGGCATTTGGAGCTGACAGTATAATTGAAGAGGATCTAAAATTTGATGAGAATATGAATTCAGTGGCCTTCATGCATTGTTATGATAAAGTGGGCCACCCTGTGTGCTACATTTCTTATGGGATTTTTTGAGACAAGGAGCTCTACCAAAAGATCTTTGGAGACGATGAGAAGCTGAAGAAGTTTCTAATATGGAGGGTCCAAATTCTGGAGAAGGGCATCAAGCTCCTTGATTTCAAGCCCGGCGGTGTCAATGCCATGATTCAGATCACAGATCTTAAGAATATGTGGAAGAGAGAATTGAGAGCTGCATCAAACTAAATTCTTGCACTTTTTTAAGATAACTACCCAGAGATGGTAGCAAGAAAGGTCCGTAACTTCTCAAAACATAAATGTTTTTTCCTTTTTCGAGTTTTCCTAGAAAAATCTATCTGAATTACTATAAATGATCAGAAGGATGATGTTATATGTCCTCGTAGATCTGGTGTTTTGAGAATTTTGGCACACCAAAAATTGGAATTTCTGATGCATCTCTAGATATTTATTAAAGTTATATATATATATATATATATATACTTAACAGGAATAAGTAACCCAAGATACCTCTGCCTAGATATGATCCTGTGATTTTAAATGGAAGCATGATAGAGATGTGCCATGGATTCCTCTTCTAATGGTTATTTTGATGATCGATCAGTTTTGGGCACCCTGATCCGTGATTTGACACAAATATGATCGAATTTCTTGATGAATCGAGTATAAAACATAACAATGTCAACATCCCTATAAGCTCTTAAAACATTCACATTTGAGGAATGAAATCTTCCAATTTCATTAAATATCTTAGTTCACACCTGAAGTTTGATCAACCTACAGTGGGATGTTTATTGTTTTGATATCCTACCTTGAATGATTGGTTATGATTGTACTGGAGAATACCTCTAATCAGTTTAAGTAATGACCTAAGTGAAGACATGTGTTACTTTCACTTGGCATATTTAAGTTGAAGAATTGAAAGGGCATCAAAATTAACATCTCATCATTTCCACAGTAGTTGTGTTGTCAAGCAATCTCACTATATACAATAGCTTTATCTTATTGCAGCAATAATCCTCAAGGTTAATCATTTCCCTGCAGCAGTTGCTTAAGACTATCATTGCAGTGTTTTGATAAAACACCCTTGTGAAAATAACCTTTTGTATTAAAATAATCCTAAAGTGTTCATGATAGTCCTCCTATGGGCCTAACTGAAGTATACCTATGGTGAGTAAGTTCTGAAGATCATACAGTTTCGCTAAGCACAAAGATCTTCTAGAGTTTGCTCGCATGATACAATAGTCATTAACATTGTTTTGAATGAGTGGTTTGTAGTAAAAGGCCAACAACCTGAAGGGATCCTAAAAGGCATCAACAAGCCTAAACCTTGTGGTATATTGTTGATAGCAAGAAGCTTCAGAACAAAAAGGCATCATCACACTTAAGGTATATTTCTACGACGCATATAACTTGACCAGAGACTTTAAGTTTGTTTGAACAGAGACGTTAGAGACACCACTGAGAGTGATGATGACAATAATCAATAAGATAGTAACTTTTATTTACTCTGGATGCTATTTTATCCACATGCTAATAGTTAGTAGCAAGATATTTTATTCAGCCTTTATCTCTTTCTGTTTATTATGATCAAATTGTTTCCTTACATCTTCCATAAATTGGAGTTATGATACGATTTTCAATTCTTCATTTTACACAATTAATTGTGTTACAGAGATTTTTTATTGACCTCCTTTGTTACTGATTTAAATATTTTGCGTCTTCTAGGTGACATAGAAATGGAGCCATGTTGTCTATATAATAAATCTGTATTACATAGCTCAATTACAAGATGCTAATGCATACACGCCAATGATTATACACATGATCTTTTAACCCAAAAAAATCCTCTTAAGTAACAAGTTGGCTACTTTGTCTTTTGTCTCTTTTTCTTACATAATATACCTCTGTGAACTCCCTAGGACGGAATTATTTTCCTACCTCCTATGGAAGATGTGCAATGTTTATGTTTCTGACCCATGTGCCCCTTCTTTTTTCTCCATCATGTTTGCCTTTTCAAACTCTCATGTTCCTTTTCAAAAAGTCTCTCTGTTTTTCTATGTTGTCCAATTCGTTGCCTATTTGATTAGGTTTAGTTATTTCTATAGTACTTGATGGCTAGAATTAATAATATATTTTGGTGGATTATAAATTTGTAATTTATTATTTCGTGAATATTTTATTTGGTCATCTCATAGTTATCCCTCATGTTTTGCTTTACACTGAGAAAAATTATGAAATGTATACTAGCCATACCTCCTCTATTTGGGAGGTTTCAAGTTCAGCACTAACTTATTATGTTAAAGAGGAGTGTGGTTTCTTTTGGGTCATCTCCTCCATTAATATCACTTGGCTATGCTTATAATTTTACCTTCTAAACCATTATGTAAGTACTCTTTGGCCACTTCCTACAAGTAGGAATATTTCTTTGCAATATGATATCATGTACATGTTCAGTTTGCATACTAGATATCTCCTCAACTGCTATAACTATTCTACATCTTCATCCACATCTGACATTGATGGTTCAAAGACTTCAACTTTTCATAATTCAATATGGAAAGGATGTTCATTTATAATGGGAGGTACAAGTTGAATGAATGCTTCCAATCCATTGTAAAATCTTGAATTGGCCATAGTTATTAGTGACAATATTTCAACTTTTTCCCTTTTCCTTGGAATCTCTCTTTGCTTAAACGTAGCCACATAAAATCTTCAACCTGGAAATTTTTAATAGTGATTATTTTCCAAGGACAACTATATGGGGAAACCTAGTGGATGCTTCCTCTCATTACTAAATAGAATTTGTTGTAAACTTGTTGGTATAGATTAGTGCACTTCACTGGGGATTCAAACTAGGCCCCCACCCACATAGAACTAGTAAAATTCCCAACAATATTAACAACAATGAGTTGATTTATCTCTTTCGACTAAATTATGAGTAGTTATAGTCTAATCATGCATTGATTTATACATTGTCTAAAATTTTTGGAGTTGTTCTTGTATCTTCTTGTGGATTTGTTCTATTCTTTTGATCAATTTGGATGCTTTGTTTAAAGTATTTTCTACTCTGTGTTGCATCAATACATTTTTTAGAACAATGTCAAAAGGAGTTTGATTTAGAAAACCTAAATTTGTTTGAGAAGAGGACTAATTGGTTGAGAAATAAATTTCTCTATTTTAACAATGTTGAATATAGTGTAGGTATGCATCCTATGTTTTTGGGCTTTTTTTATTATACAATAATAAGATTTTGTACCATTGTCCTATTTACAACTTTAGTTTGTGCATTCGTCTATGGATAATGAATTGGTCTATTGTAACAATGTTGAATTTAGTGTAGATACACATCCTATATTAATAATAGTTGGTATCATTCTCTTATTCAAAATTTTAGTTTGTGCATTGGTTTGTGGATAAAATGTGGTAGGCCTCTTCAACTTGGTTTCCATATTTTCCCAAAGCATGGTCCAAAACTTAAGGAATCAAAATGAAGATCTACCTAATCCAAATGAATTCAAACTTCCTTTTAGAATGTGTGTTTCTTTTTGGACTAGGAAATATTCTTACACAGGATTAACTCTTTCAGGAGGCATCAGACAGGTATTCATATTGGTTGATCATACTTTATTTGTGAAAAAGTAGGAAATTCACCCAATTTCGAGCAGGTATTCATATCTAAATAAAACATAATGTTTACCATTTCTAACATGGCCTTCACTGTAAGTCCAATGAGTTTATGTTGTAATATATGTAGAATATCATTGTCATTTTCTCCTCCCTTTGCAGGGATCAAGCTGCCTCGTCTGTGATTAATTAATCACCCTGTTTTGTGGCTGCAGGTCCAGGTTTGTCTCAACGTTATCTTTATCAAATGATATACCATCCCTCTATAGGACTGTGCCTCCAAAGGTGTTCATTACTTGGGTTATACATTACACTTGGCCCCTATACAAAAGCTGAGCCATGGAATTATACTCCCCAAGGCAACATCATCCTCAAAGGAACTATTTTCTACGTGGAAGCTATTGGACTAGGAAAGGCAGCGAGGCTGGGTATGTTCTGTATGGGTGACAATACCTAATGGAGCATGATGTATTATTATAAATTGCATTTATCTACAAAGGTAGAAGACAGAACTACAATTTGTCTTGATGGTTCATCCATGCCATATGTTGTAACTAAAAAATGCAATTGTTTGAGGCGAGATTCTAGTTGTGATCCATCAAGTCAGTGGTTCAAGATCATCACCACAACTAGATCATTGTCACTTGTTTCGGGTATATAATAATATCAACGACTGTAGTGCGGATACTATAACATAACATAACCCTCAATGTTAAAGGAAATAACTGTATAATAACACATCACAAACCAACTTTTTTGTTGTCATTGAGTTGGCCTCCCCAAAATTGTAAGTGACCATGATCCATCCTCAAATGTAAATTCCCAAAAAAAAAAAAACAAAATTAGAGGGAGGTATCAATCTTCAAAAGAATGGACTTGATGAAATGTTATTGGATCTTCTGACTTTATACAGTATAGGAACTCTGAAGGGTATCCTTATGCTTCTTCTTGTAGCTGGTACACTTGGGTGTTAGGTTGCTCATAATATTATGGCAGGTTCCATTAACTTACATGAGAATGCATCTTCCACTAAGTACTTGTCTTTGAAGTTAATTTTTTTCAATATGCAGGCTTGGGGTGTTAGACATATCACTTTAATTGGCCATGATCATGTGTCTATGTTGAATCCTCTGTGCTAGTGTTTATATACTCATGATGATTTTCTGAATGGATGTCAACTAAAAGGTAATGCAACAACATAGAATTTGAAGCACATTTTTCTTAGTTTGGTAGTTTCTATATCCTTTATTGGCTTGATTTATTTGTTAATTATTTTGAGAGGCATGTGACTATATTTTGCTAAATTGTTTTGGTTCAAACCTTACTAAGAAGAAAGAACAGGGTGTTTCTATGACCATTCCAATGCTTGGAAATTTTGTGACAATAGACGAACTATAAAATATTATGAAGGACTGTATGTAGCTTAAATATTTGATTGACATCCATGATGTAATTTTCTTGTTGACTAATACAAGAGAAATTCATTGGCTTCCAACACTTCTATGTGCTAATTCTAACAAGGTGGGATGAAATTGATTCAAAATATCTACAAAATATCTACTGAAAAACTCTAAAATATGCTTGCTACATGTGATATGGCATGATTTTTCACCTGTGATATTCATTTCAATGGATGGTTTTGGACTATTGCAACAGGGTACATTTTTAAATTTGATGGATTAACATATTGGTGCACACAAGGAGAGAGGAATATCACTAAGATGGATGGTATGCATTCTCAGATGCATGCATACTGAACTAAAGGGTACACCTCCCTAATTCTATTCTTGGCGGCATGCACAGCAATTTTGGGACTTAATATGCAGGTTTCAAGGAGGAATAGATTTTTAAAATAAGAAAAAATCATTGCAACGAGGATGAATTCTAGGAGTTTTGATCTCTGCCATTGCATATTCAGAATCTAAAAGACTTGTAAATGCCTGAAAATCTGGAATGAGTAAAGCTTGGGCACTTGGTCGTCTTCCTCATGTATTTTCCATTGTTGGTGAATGCTTACATCTCTATTTTTCAGCCTAGTCAAGTTAATTTTGTGACATGGTGTGGGCCTTTGTCCCCTGGTTTCACTAAGATTATTATGAATTTTCCTAGTGGTCCTTGACCACAAATATTGGTAAGGTAAGAACTTTCCTCTGATTAGGTTTAAACAATAAGAGTAGGGTTGTGTCTAGGCATATGTTGTAGGGTTCAAAATAGTGTTACGTAGTGATATTCATCTAACATATATGCCTCACTGGAATTCTCTATCTCTTATTTGACTTCAAGACCCAATGGAAAACACCTATTGTTGGATCCTTCCCAAATATTATTACTATTTTCCTTGTTTATTTTACTTGTTGGCATAGTTCATTCTCAGTGATTTATTTGTAGATCATAGGCAGGTGATACAGATACCCCTTTTTTGTTGGGAACAAAAAACCAAAAGTGAGAGGATTTCAAGAGGTGATAGTTATTTTTCTATGAAACATGCACCCAAGGCTCATTTTAGGTGTCAAAACATTCCATGAAAATATTTGTGCAGTCAACATCTCCAATGATCTAAGGAAGTGTACCACACAAGCATCAAGACAAGGTCTAGAAATTCCCATAAGAAAGCTATCTTGAGTGTGAATATTCATCATGGCACAACCAAGGGTTATTAACATATCATACACCCCACATCATATGAAGATCCCCCAAGCATGATTTATACACTTTTTCCTTTCACCTCGAAAATGATAGGATAGAGTTTTAGATCTTCAACCCACCTTCTCCTTTTATTTTTATGCATTCTTTCTAAAAGAAAAAAACACTTTTTATGGGAAATCCACACTAAATTTCATTTTAAGGAGGGACTTATCATACCCGGATGGTCACAATACACACCAATATGTGGTGTTGTATTCCTCTACTTGTATTATTCTTGTACTACTAGGTACAAAGTATGAAATATACCAGTACTTGCTTGATGTGCTCTGGGTTTGGGTTTACATACCCATGATGCATACGTTTGTGGCCATCTTGTTTAATATATATACTACATATGAAGTTCTACAGATGTTCAAATTTCTAAAATTCTGCCAATTTTGGCGTGAGTATTCTATCACCATAGGTATATGAAAGTTTCAAAACAAAACTTCCTAAATTTTTCATTCACTTCCATCCGTGCCTGAAACCTATAAACAATATTTTATCTCAATGTTATAATATTACTCCATATTTTCATAATTAATAAAAATATTTCATCATACTTTTAGTTCCAAATCCACCTTATTAGCAGCTTGTAATGAATGGCACTAGTCAACATCAACTACAGGTTAACAAAAGCCCCCTTTCATAAAACAAAAATATATATGCTTGCAGTTATTGGTGAAGGACAATGTGTGATATTTGATGTTGTTTTCACTTGATGTCTTGTATCCTCAAGCCTTAATTAATATCGAAACACATACTAATTCACACAGAAACAAGACTTGGCCAAATGTAGGTGTTCCTTTCTTTTTGGTTCACATAATCTCTGATGTTGTTGTTAGACTATGACTATTAAGAGATTGTGAAGCATCCCAATGAGAAGGTTGGAAGGTGAGTTCATGGAATACTTTTTTGTAACAATATTCTTGAGGAAGCTACAAAATTATTTTAAAAATACTAACATATTTGTGCTACTAATAATTTTTTGTGTGTAATATTCCAAATCTGGAAATTTCTGCTCCATCGGGAATATCTTAAGATATTTCATTTTTCCTTCTTCAGTGAGACACTGCAATTCCATTTCAGAGATTGACTGTTGGGGCATTTACAGGATATGTCTCCTTCAAAGAAGGGAGAGATCCTGAGGCTAGCTAGCCCTTCACAGATTCTGCCTATGGATATGCAATATTCCACCTCGGGAATTTTTGCCACAGCATCCTTGAGGACGCTGTATAAGGAAGCTGCTGCAAAAATAATACAAACCAATGTTGGGATGCCTTAGAATATTCATCCTAAAACTCCTATGCAGAATATGAGCTCAGATAAATAACTCTAGATGGGTTATTCATTTCTCCCCAATCTAGGTGTCCAAAACAATGCTCAATGAGAGAGCTTACAGCAACATAAGAACATGAACACTGAACTCTACAAATCTGAACATACCATAAGAGGGAAATGTATGCAGACATAATTATATGATTATATCAGCATAAATATACAAGAAATAGTTGAGGGACAAGCCACTCAAACTTTAAGAGAAAACCTCCAATGAATAAACAATGAAATACATGAGTTGCTGCAACTCCACAAAATGCCGGAGTAGTTGCAACTGTGCAATGTATATGAAGGCATAGCTGCTGAATATGAGTGAAATACATATGTGGCTGAAGGAATACAAGAAATATCCCAATAGCAAGGAAATGGGCTGAAATACAAGATTTCTAGCCAATCTATGAAGATTGCTAGAAATGCCGGAGAATACAAAAATGTGACAACCAAGTTGTCACTACAAATGAACCAAAAAAAGAATGAGGCTGTGGCTAATCTGAAATGTATATGCCCTCCTCTGATCATGTCTCTAATACAAAGTGCTGATCACTTTGTCTCAGAAGCATCCTCCTCCGAAGCTCCAGAAACCCCTCTCTCATTGCCTCCTCCAAAATAATGCATTTTCCTCCACGGACTGTGTTAAAGGGGAGATGATAGAAGTGTGGCCTCATGCCACTGATCTGAAATACAGCCCAAGAATCCTCCTTGCAGCTCCTCCAATGAATATATCACTCCTCCACTAAAGAAAACTAGACAAGAGAGACTCCATGAGTTCCTCTCTAGCTGCACCCAGCTACACAACGTCCTCTCTACTGCAGAAATAACATTGTAGAAGATGAATGAAGCTGTGGATAATGCCGGATTGAGGAAATGAAGCCCAATCCTCATCCTTCCTTAAGGAAGAGGTAGGGATTCCCGACCAGGAACACCCTAGTGCCTGAGGGCACCATCACCTTGCTAAACATCCTGGGGATGCAAGCTTTTGCAGACCCAAGTCTGAAAATCTAAAACATAGCATAATGAAAATGGGCTGCCATCTCCTCCATATAAAGTGAGAGCACTCTTCTCCACCAATGTCCCACCAATTAGGGTTTCCACCCTCATGTGAATCTCTTCCCTCCAAAACTGTGCAGCTTCTCTAGGAAGCCTCTTCCTCCTTGGGCAGTGTTGTTGACTTTAGTCAAAGATGAATAATCAAGTAAGTTGGGTTCCATTCACACCCTTGGTGTTTATTTCAGCTGCTTTATTCACCTCCCTTTCACATTAGGAATGTTATTTCTTCATCTAAAAGGGGCTAAGGTGTCTTCGTCGCCATTTTATTAAGCAAAAATAAAATGTGCAACTATAATATTCCATTTTAGCTTGAAGCTAAAATTGGGAATATTACATTTTGTATATATCTAACACATGTTATTTAAGTAGAATAAATTTATTATGACAGCTTGTACAATAAGAACAATTAAATATTCTTTGAATTTCACTGAAAGGAAAAGTATTTGCTTGATTAGAAAATGTAAATGCAAAACATATCTTTGTGTTTAGTTTCCTCATATTCTTTACTTGAATTTGAGAACTATATGACTTGGTAGGTGCTTCTTGGTTTTTATGACCCATGCCACCTTCCAACCAATCCTGGTTGGCCACTTCACAACTTTATTCCATTTTCTGTGGTGAGGTGGGGCCTATAAAAGGCCACAGTTCTATGCTACATAGAGAAAAGAGGTATTGGAGATTTGAAATAATGTCATGTTGTTGATATATTGGTTTCTACTCCACTAGGTAGTCAAAACACAAAGGGAATCAACATTACTCATAAAATAAATAAATCATCTCATGTTTTCTTATTATCAATCTTTTCCCATTCCTCAACTAAGCTTTCAAAGTTTGGATATGTCAAGGTTAGAGTAATTGCAAACTCATTCGTAATGTAGTTGGATGGGAGTTGAATAGACATGGCAAGATGGGACCTACATTGGTTAATCTTTCAATCTATATGGATCCAAAGAGGTTAGTTTGAGTAGCTTACTTGTATCAATAAGATAAATGATATGTTAATTACCTTATAGGTGACACTACTTCCAGGTTGGCTATATCAGCAAGAGTTCTAAATTTGAAACTTATTAAATGGTGTGCTCTACCATCTCTAGACTTGAAATTATTTTCATCTACAAAATGCCTTCTTCTTGGAGCTGGTACACTTGGATGTCATGCTACTCCTAATATTATGGTAGGTGCCATTAATTTACATGAGAATGCATCTTACAGTCACTCTTGTCTTTGAAGGTAATGTGTTTTTTTTTCAATATGTAGGCTTGGGGTGTTAGAAATATTACGTTCATTTACCATGATCATGTGGCTATGTCAAATCCTCGGTGCCAACATTTATATACTCATGATGATTGTTTGAATGGAGGTCAACTAAAAGGAAACGCAGCAATAGAGAATTTGCAGTGCATTTTTCTTGGTATGGTAGTTTCTATATCCTTTACTGGCTTGATTTATTTTTTCCTTATTTTGAGATCCACATGACTGTATTTTGATAATAAAAAATTGGTTCAAACCTTACTCAGCATGAAGCAAAGGGTGTTTCTATAACCATTCCAATGCTTGGAAATTTTGTGACAAGAGATGAACTATCGAATATTAGGAAGGATTGTATGTAGCTTAAAGATTTGATTCACATCCATGATGCCATTTTCTTATTGACTAGTACAAGAGAAATTAATTGGTTTCAAACACTTCTATGTGTTGATGCTAACAAGGTGGGATGAAATTGATTCAAAATATCTACAAAACACTCGATATTTTTTTCTTGTTAAGACCATCTAAGCATTGTGCTTTCCGATTATCTCTGATAGCAGATTCCCATCTTGTATAAAATCCATATTTTTTGTAGGTGAAGTGAAAATAGAGAGATTTTTTAAGGTATGTATTGAGTTGAGTGATACCATGTTAGAAAGGATTAAGAAAATATTTTTATAAGTCTAGGTTGCAACAATTTGTTTAATGAATATAGGAAACATTGTGTAGTTGTGATGAGCTCATATAAGTATATTTTGCGATCTATAGCAACTTCGCTCTCATATAAGTTGAATTAGATAAATATGTAGATGTATTAACAATAATAAAACCCACTTGTAGAAACATTTCTACTAAAAGGCTCCATACCACTACGTTAACAATATTACAGAGAAAAATCTACCAATAGACTCCAGGGTTCCCAATATCTTTTCCTTTCCCATTATGTATGGTAATATAATGTTATTAATTTCTATGAATTACCAAAAAAATTAGGTCAATGGGACTAAAAATACCATCCAATAGTCACATATTGTGGGAGTTCCAAAGCAACTCCTAGAAGCTAAAAGGAGATTTGGGAGCAACACTATAACTAGGACTCAGGACTGAAACATAACTCCATTTCCACTGGATTAAACCATGAAACCACTGCTTTTTTGCTAATCCAACAATACCATAGAACCATGACCCTTCCCATGTTAGTGGTTTCATGGCACATGGCTCATGGGTTCCAGATTAAATCAATGAAACCACAACTTTATTGCTAATCCATCATTACCATAGAGCCATGAACCTTCCCATATCAGTGTCTCTTATGACTTCAAAGATTCAAAAGGAAAAATAAATAAAATTTGGAGCATGGAATAAAACCTTACATGCTTCAACCCATTTAAAAAATTGGTCTTTTAGTTCATTTGTTGAAACTCAAGATCGACTACCTATTAAATCTCCAAATCAGATGGTTTTCCATATATTCTTTTTTATTTTCTGCTATCTCTCCTTTCATGAAATCCAGAATTGTAATAGCCTTTACCATATCACACCCTTTTGATACTATATAGGACCAGAACTTCCATTTTTGGTCTCGAGCCACCATGTGCATGGGCACCTTTGAACAAAAGGATCAAGTCTCCTTTCATTCCCACTTTTTCTAAAGGCTTGATGACCTACTAGATATCCTTAATGAGACTTGGAAATCACTCTGAGTCCCAAAAAACACATATTTCCAGCCTTTTAGGGTAGCAGCGAACCTTCACACATGGACTTGGAAACCCTTTCTTTGTTCTAATATTTTTTCTTGTTCCATCTCAGATTTAACCTATTATATATTAAAGTTGGCATTGATGTGGATAATATTTTTCCATTTGGATTAATTTTTTCACACTAACATCATTTTTTGATCATTTGGATAAATTTTTCATATTGTAATTACTCATTTCTTGTTGAATTATATTTTTATTGTTATTTTTTGCAATGAACTAATTACTATGAATGTGTAGGAGAAGTCAATATTTAGTGTGAATCACTATTAGTTGATATAATCATAAAGACCTTGTTTCTATATGATTACTGGCCATATCAAGTAGTTGTGGACTCTGGAGGATGCCATATCGAAAGCACTAAGAGAACCGCATTTGTAAAAACATTTTCTGCTCCACTTGTTAGATGGTCATTTAATTTTTAGACGGTCATGTCTTGATGTAGGGGCATAATTTAATTTTCTGATTTTACCTTGGTAATTTCTAGAGAATTTAGTTTGTTAGATTGAACGATGATGTGTGTCCAATAAATGGCTTTATTTCCAAGTGGAGCTCGAGATCATCCGAAGGATCATGAGATAACTATTGTCATGATAATTTATGTTCCTATTTTGGGTTGATTGAATCCTATATTTTTTGATCTAAAATGAATTGTAATTAATGTCGAAACATATTAATAAAAAAATGTGTTAATTTTTAGTTAACGATGGTATTTTCTATGCTTGGAGTAATTTACTTCAATCTTTTATCCCAATTCAATTTCCTATTTAGTAATCACATTAACATTGACAGTAAATGTTGATAGAACATAAGAAAATAACTAGAAGACAAGCCAAGACAAGAGGACACAATATTTTGGCGGATGCCAGGGAAAAACTCCAATGTGAGAAAAACCCTTTGATCAAATCTTCTTATTATTCTTCAAATTCAGCAGAGAGAGAAACTACAAGTTATAGCAGTCAACATGATACAATACATCATACAATACATAGGAGTGCTATGGCTATGAAGTTCAATATGAAATAATCTATTTATTGCTCTTCTAATGGCCATTTATTAGCTACATGAAGAAGGATTTGTGGAATTTGTATTTACTATAAGATTACGTATAGCTGAATTGCAGAAAACTAAGTAGAATTTGGTAGGAAGTTTGGAGTATGTGATTCATAATGATATTTTCTTCTCTTCATTGATGACTTGTCAATGTGTGAGTTTTGACCTAATACATTTCATTATCAATGTGTCAAGGCTCAAAACTCGACCTATATGTCAACTACTTCTTATGATCGTTCCTAGGAACATGAATCCTAATTTTTGTAGGTTTAAAATTTATCACAAGTTTGCTCTATTGTGGTTGAATTTGTGGAGGTTATCTCAAAATTTATTTAAGGTACCATGGATCTAAATTTCTTATGAACTTTCAACACTATAACAAACTTTGGTGCAAATTGTTGATCAATTTTCACTTGGTTAGGGTTATAGATGTTAATGAAAATTTTGTGTGCATGCATGAGAGTTGGGTGCAAATGCTCAATGTTGTGTAGCATTAGTGTGATAAATATGGGATAATGCAAAGCATAGTTTTGAAGATTAGTCTAAGTTGACTTGTACCTAATCAACTCAGTGAAGTTGATTGTTGGTTGAACGATTAATTGTTGGTTCAATGGACATAAGATCTTGCAGGCCCAAATACCAAAGGGCAAAATGGAGCCCATCACGGGGTTCTCTTTGTAATTCTCCACCACTTCTACCTTCCATGCTTCCTCAAACTCCGCTCCAACCTCAATATCAGTGCTAGTAGTAGCATTAGCAACAACATTACACTTAGTAGAACTAGAACGCATTTTCCAAACTGCACGAGAACTACTTCCCTCACGAGTCACCATGTGCCATGCTTGGTCTCGATGGTTCGCTTCCTTCAACTCCTGGTTCAACTACCATATCTTCATTGGAACCAACACCCCGAACTCCACTAGACAATGATTCGCCATTTTGTACTAGTGATTCGCCATTTGTACTGGTGATTCGCCATGATTTTACAAGATAATATAATCTCGTGAGAGATTCGCCAAAAAATTATATATACATATTATATTATTAATAAAATTGCCTTCCATTTTTCCTATGTATCATGGGAATTCGCCCATTTATTATACATATAAATTTAGGGGGGTTCTTAAAATTTTCCCTATTTCCAGATTTGTTGCACTTCACGAACGATCTGATTTATTATCTTTCGTTTTGGCTGCCAATGCATTATAAGTTACCTAGTGACATACCTAAGTTTGAAAGAAAATCAGGAGAAGACCCCTCAAATCATGTGATGACTTATCATTTTTGGTGCGCATCCAACTCTTTAATCGATGATTCCAATCGATTAAGACTTTTTCATAGAACATTGATAGGCTTATCTACGAAGTGGTATATTGAACTACCATGTGGATCTTTCAATAATTTCAACGCGTTAGAAATAACTTTCTTAACTCACTTTCAGTTGTCAATTCGTTATGGAAATGGAACATAACTCTTAACTTCATTAAAATAGAGTACGTCTACATACATTTTAGATCACATATATGAATGGAGACGTAGACAACGTTTCATGAAAGTTTTCATTCCGGATCAAACCTTGGCAAAATGGTTCATCAAATCATTACTTCCAAAGATCACTAAAGATGTAGCTAAGGGAGGCATTGTTATAGAAGAACAGGTCATAGCTCAAGCACAGTACTTAGAACTTGTATATACACATTCTGGTACTTTATACGAAAAAATTACTGACTCGCCATGTCCAGGTCAAATAACTGCAACTCCTTCTGGTTCTCATTTTGTAGATGTTGTAATTGGTACAGTTAGTGCTAACAAGAGTAAGAAGAAGTCATCCAAACCTACTTCTCCCATAATAAATTTACCAAATTCACCTAAAGGAGATTCTTCCCTTGAAACTTTTGTCGACATTTATGTTGTAGATTCATCCATGACTAAATCTAAAACTGGAAATAAGAAGAAAGGAAAGAATAAAAATAAACAAAATACATCTCCTAAAGAAAAAAACGAACCATCTGATGAAAAGCGGAAACCTCGTTATCCTTGTCTTATCTGTGACGAGGATCACTATACTAAAGAGTGTCCACATCAGTCCAAGGTATCCAAATTTTTCAAAGGTTCACCCACACCTACTGTCTTGAAGGATCCCTTTCCCACTCAAGATAGTAAAATGATAGGATCTTCTTCCAATTCATCGGAAGATATTTTAATGATGTCTCAGGTCATGGTTGCGACACGATCTTAAGACTATGAAACTAAGAATCCTGTAACTGGTAAAGAGATTGAAAATTCTAGTCAAACACCAGCCATACCTCCTTTAGTTTTCGAACCACTTTAAATCGAGAAACCTAGTCATGATCTAGTGATTATAACACCGACTAAAGGTGTACTTCGAAAGTCAGCTTTCAATCCACATGCGAGAGTTGCTCAGAATTACAACATTGTTGAAGATTTGGCGATATCCCCTTCAGCAATGTCGGCCTTGGAAGTGCTACAATCATGTCCAGCACAAAGGAAATTACTATTATCAGCTATCGGAGTTATTGATCCTCAGGACTCAAACCTCATGGTCTTTGATCTCGAAAATTTTGTACCTAGGCTCCCTCATCAGATGGCTTTTAGGATTCCAATATTAGTCAAATCAAGACGAGTTTTTCGTACTGTAATTGATGAGGGGGCATCTACATGTATAATGTCATTAAATTGTTGGAAAACCCTTGGTTCTCTAGCACTCAACCAATCACTGACTATCCTTAAAGCCTTTGATGGAAGAGGATTTCATCCATACAGAATACTCTAGGATCTGCCTATAGAAGTGGAAGGAAAAATCGTTAATCTATAGGTGGAAGTTGTTGATGCCCCTCTTGATTACAACCTTCTTTTGGGTAGTAGTTGGTCTTACGACATGACTGTTATTGTTTCATCAGTCTTTCAGGTAATCATGTTTCCTCACAAAGGAAAGATTGTTAAAATCAATGAGTTGTCATACTTTTCATCAGACCCTACTTCTACGGATAACATCCAGCATGTCGGAAAATAGGCTATCCCATACGAAGATGTTGGTGTAGGATTAATGAAGGATTCCGCTCTCATGGGAACTTTTGCTATACCTCCACCCAATGTATTGTGAACAATTTCCAATATCAATATGATCTCATCAAGCACTATACCATTTTATGACACATGGACTGTGCCTTCAGAGTCAAAATTGGACTCTTTTAACGACGAGATGCCTTTGACTCCTTTTGAATCGGCATATGTAGCAATACAATCGTATTCAGACACCGCATCAACTATCCCTGATCAAATGAATGTGATCAGAAAAGAATCATCTTCTCTGTGAAGCTCGGCCTTGACACCATTTTCAGATCGCTTGCAACATGTAGTTAAAACTGATGAAACTATTCGGGAAATTTTTTCATCGGATGAATTACCATGGGATTATCCACATCATAGATTGTCATTTTTACCTGATCTTGATAAGCTTGAAAAAAAAATTTCGTCTATTTTTACGATTGATTATGTCAAGGAACCACAAAATCCCACATCAATTACACATTCGGATTCTGAGACAAATTTGGGAAATATTTCTACTGTTATTACTCAGATTGAACCTCATGCTGAAGAAGGCAATTCTGAGGTAACCTCAAACCACGCTTAGCCAAGTAGCTAGCCCTACTAGGCTCGAAGAGGGATATCTCCATAAAGATGACAGCCAAGATGACTGAGGAAAGAATATTTTAGGCTAGGTATAGTAGTTCAGGGTTTTTGATTTTGATTGTGTAGGGTTTTGCTGGATCAGGAGGAGTCAAACAGTCAAGGAATGGAAAGTAGGTCAAGATTTGCAAGGTGTTCTATGGGGCAAGGTAGGTACAATGTTTAGCACTTTATTTTTTTGATGATGAGATGATTAAGAAATTTTAGGAGCTAGAAAGCGCATGGTGAACTCATGATTTATTTCTAAACTGAAGAAATTACAAATTGTGGATATTTACCCAAAACAAAGCATAGAAACTATGGATTATGTTCATCTAACTTGTAAACATTCAGTTAATAGAAATGAAATTATGGATGAAATACACAAAAAATTCTAACATATGAGAACAAAAGAATAAACTGAAACTAAACACAATACCACATGGATCCCATAAAAATAGTTGTGAATTTGATTAATGTCCAGGCCAAAACAAATACAAAAGTATGTCTCTTGAGATGCCAAACCTCCAAGTGGGTCCAACGATTACACTGACTGAGAAAATACATCATATAGAACTCCAAACCACTCTCCCTAGCCTCAAGGAGTCGAATCCATGAGATAGGAATCAATTTCACTTACTCAAAAACAAGAAACTGAAGACTAGGAAGACCCGACAATTTGCCTCTAAAAGAGAGGAAACTAATTCATTTGACCTCTAGAGGACTCACCTAATGTATCTACCTTAGATGAAATTCATTCACCATGACCATTTACATCAGTAATTTCTTCATTTTCCCAATTAAAAGGTCAAACTGGAGTGAAACTTCAAAATTTGCTGAAGATGGCCAGCAACGCCCTAACAAGAAAAACAACTTCTTTTGCAAGCAACTTTTGGAGGCCTTCCCGGTGTCCAAATCAGCTCCATGATAGCTCATTGGAAAGCTCTCTAAGTCTAGTTTCCAAATAGGCCTATATTTACAAAAATTATGCTCATTTACCCTATCAAAACGTGAATCTCCCAAGACTGGTAAACGTGCAGCGCCTAGGTCAAAAAGGAGGCAGAAACATGAAAATTTGGTGGTTTTTTGCACTTTCGAGGGACCATTTCTGCTCCAAATTTTCTGAAACTTGCTAGGGTTGATGTCTTAATAATTTTTAACATGATGGTGGTGTATATTTTTCATTTTTATGCCCTAAAAAATAGCACAGCGCCCAGGGCGCTGTACGTTTGGAAAAATTTCTGTGTGCCAAAATTACTCAAAAAACCAAAAATGCACTAAAGTGCCAAATGTGCAAAAATTTGCCAAAATTTCTGAGGTTACTTGCTTATCAAGTGTTTGAGGCATGAAGAGACACCTAAAAAAGTATTTCTAACCTCTCCTTCTCCTTTTTTTTGGTCAAAGCTTGAATTTTTGCATGGGCTCGTTTGAGCTTGGCCCTTGCAATTTTGTTCCTCATGGCGTAGTGCTTTGTCATTTTCCTCTGAATTTCATTGTCCTTGATGGCCTTCTATAGCAACCTCTCTGGATTCAAATTGTCTCTATCAAGCCATGACTCTCTATCCTTTCTAATCTCTAAGGTAAGCAGCTCACTTGGAGTGAGCTACTCTGCCAACTCAGCTTCTCTCTGTCTCGCAAGGGTTAGAGCTCTTTTCAGCCCCCTAGTATTTCGTCTCTGCCTTGGAGGCTAATCCTCCTTATCATCAATCTCACCAAATCTTTCTAAGGTCTCCTCCAACAAGGCCTTACCCTTTTCTGCCTCTCTTTGTGTTTTGATGGTCCTAACCCCTTTGATAATCTGCTTGGTCTTTAGTTTCTAATTTTCTTGCTCAAGAAAATCAATCACATATTTTTCTCTGTCAAGATTAGCTTGAAGTTCACTAATATTTTCTTCTTTGCCTTTGATTGCTACACTAGTGATTCTGTCCTCATCTTCCTCATCAAGATCAATTAGCTGAAATTCCTGCTCAATTTCATATTTATCCTCCTATTCATCAATGATTGGCTCTTTAGCCTTTTCCTTGCCTTTGTCCACTTGTTTTTCTGATGAAGAGGGCATGGCCCCTTTCACTCCAAGTGAAGAAAACACATGCATGTGGCCTCTCTGATAGGTCTTGGGAAATGGCTCAACATGAGTCACATTAGCCCAAGTTACCTCAATGTCCTTCTCACTGCTTGATGACTCAGTATCATGATGTGATGATGAGGGGTTATGGAAAGGTGAAGAAGTAGGATCAACATGAGATGAATGAATCTAACTAGGTGATGATGTATGAGCATCAGGTTGAGATGGAGGAGTGGATATGGAAGGATGAGATGATGAAGGGATACTCTTCTCATGCTGACTAGGTGGGGTAATAAAGACTTCATTTGCTATGAATGTGTCCCATGAAATGCTATTTTGCTCAAGCTGATGCATGACTATCATCTTGATGAGGGAGTGATGGAAAAGACTCTGCATTTGATTATTATAACCCCTCTTTTGTACAATGTATGTCATCTTGTCAATGTTGCGGGAGAGATAGTAGGGTATGTGAAGCATTCTGACTCTATTGAAGTGCATGAGTATTTGGATATGATATGAATAGAGTCGAGAAAACCTCCCCTCATATGTGAAATATTTCATGATTATCTTCATCATAGGGACATACCGATCAAGAAGATGAGAGAAAGGGAAAATGGTCTTCTTTTCATCCTTGTATCTAGGTTTGAGATATGGTTCATAGTAGCTCTGATCAAGGTTTCCTTGTTTATCCATTTCTCTCCCACATTAGGGATCCCTGTAGCAACTGAAATGGAATTAGTGGACATGGTAAAAGTGACCCCAGCAAGAGTGACCTGCCTATCATGAAGATTTGTAATGAACAACCTTGTCAACATAGGGTGATGTTGAATATGCTGCACTTTCTCACAAAACTCAAAACAAACAACATTTTGAAAGCATGACACAGTGAGAGGAGAAGCCATGAGCTCCTTTGTGGTTACTGGTTCATATCTGATGATTTCCCCTCATTTGTGGTTACTTCTATTTGGTGTTTTTTCCTCACTGACACCTTTTTCCTCCTCTTCAAACATTTTGAATTTGAAGGCTTTGGAAACCCTAGGGTAAATATAATGTGATGAAGGGAGTGAGAGATGAGATGACTAGCTTAGGAAAATGGAGGGAGTGAATGTAAATGAAAACCTAGATCTATGAAAACCCTAATATTAAACAGTGTTTATGATTGATATCTGTTTAGGGACATGAATATGGATTTAGTGCATGAAAATGGGAAGGAAATGGAAAATAGGGTTTCATAGCAACAAGCACTTAAAATCTCTTATGGAACACCAAATATACTAGAGGAGAGGTGTCTTTAGGGTCCACTTACTGATTAAAATCCTTTTGAAGAAATTTTTGAGGAAATGAAGCTTGCTAGAGGTGGTGAAATGCTTTGAAACCCTCCCTATGCAAACGTGCAGCGTTCTGGAGGAATGCACAGTGCCCGGGCGAATGCGCAGTGCCTCTGGGTAAACGCACAGTGCCTGTGTAATTTTGTCTGGAGTTGACAAGAAAACGTGCAGTGCCTTTGGGTAAATGCACAGCGGCTAGGTAAACGCGTAGCGCCTTAGTGAAAACACGCAGCGCCCCTGAAATTTGACCCAAAAACCTAGAATTTCTCCTTCGCTGGGAAATTCTGATGGCTGAATGGATGCAATGACTTGCTTTGAGGTGTTCTGAAAGGCATTATAGCATAGTGGATTTGAAATTTTAATTTGAATCACCCACTTTTATAATGTTCACTTTTCCCTTTGGATTTTGGCACTGATACTCTTTAACTTTCTGAATTTTTGGCATTGCAGGTTGATCAAACATGGATTTTGGCTTTCTTTGCTCCACTTAGGGTGGACATGATTGCATTTGACAGTTTGGGATTGAATTTATTACATATGAGAACATAAAATTACATTTGGAAAAACATAAATAAATTACATATTGAATTTTATATCAAAATGACATTTTGATATAAAAAGCATTAAACTGAAAAAATACAACTTTGGAAGTATGATAATTACATCATGATAATATTATTTAATCCCTATCATATATGTGTTGACCTCATTTGAAATGAAAGAGTGACCATGAGAACTATAAAAACCTAATGACCTAATGGGACTGCTTTAGACCTGAATTTCATGAATGGGATTTGATTTAAAAGACTTTCTGGTGAAAAGAGCATTTCCATAGGTGTTTTTATGCACAAGGAGACATGATAATGAATCAGCAATGTGAATCTCGGAGGGAGAGTGAATTTTATTGACAAGGAAAACCACAAGTGGAAAAATTTTATATCATGACCTCATGGAATGATTGAAAATTTCTTTAGAGTGGGACACCTAAGATGCACATGCAAAAAAAATTTTGATCCCTGGTGGAAGTATGTAAATACTGACACTAACATTGGCTCTAGCTGAGGATAATAGCTCCTTGGAGGTGCCAAGAACACCGTCGACCAAGTGCCTATTCATTGGGAAATGTAGTCAAAAGCTAAAGACTAACTGAATACTGAAAACTTGACTCAATAAACTGACTCAAGACTAACTGAAAAAGATGCTCGGAATTGAGCTTATTCAACAAAACCTACTCTAACTGATCCATTCATCACTTGATAAAGTGATGATGTAATGCCAGATTATCCAATCATGAAACTGTAACAATAATGATGCTTGGCAGTACTTGAACCAAAACACAATTGGGCATTCTGATAGCCATACATGCACACAATGTCTCTAACTTTGTGAAATACAATCTGGTCTATCATTAAACTGAAAATATATTCCATATATGTTGCAACGGGATCATAAAACCTAGACTCTGCTTGTTGCCCCAACTCCTCAATACATGCCTCTAGCTGCAAACTATCAATCCAAACATCCAAGGGCAACCTTACCTTTCTTTTCTCCTGCTGGAAAAGGTTCCCAAAGAATGGGACTTGACAGTCCAAATCCTGGGACTATATTTGGGTCTCCAATTCAGCTAGATATTTCTCAAATTTTATGGAAAACTCTTGCAAAAAATTGAGCTTAATTTCATGGCTACATCGACAGGACTTCGAATAAGAAGAAATATATGAAGCAAAGTTCTCATCTACGTCATCATCTTTGCACATATATTCCCATTCTCTAAATCCTTGAATAGAAGCCACCTCTATTTTGAATTATTCCTTCTCCATCCATGTTTCCAGAAAGGTATGCCACAACTCTGCAAATGACTTAATAGATCTGACAGACAAATTTTCAATCCATTGTCTACATTTCCCTTGAAATGAATCATATAAAAATCTGATGAAGACATATTCTTGTTTGACTCTAAGAAGTTCAACATTTTTTTTAAAACTGGCTACATGTTTAAGAGTCAAAGTCGGATCTTCTCCATTAAATATAGGGCCATTGCTCAAAAAATATGCATCTTTCGGTAATTGGTTAGGAAAACCAGGAAGATTAGAAAAGTCGATACATGAATACCTTGAAAAAATAGAAATGACATCTGAGTCCTTCATTTAGCCAGTGGAGCCACCATTAATATTTCGAAACTCAGGATTTTGAATAATGGAGTCGCCAAGTGAATGTTTCAGCCTTCATATGTGTCTGACCACTGTTCACCATCAGCAATCAGATCTTCAACTTGAAGAATCTTTCTCAGAGAAGATCTGTCACCTCTTCCCCAGTATGGTCGCCAAAATGTTATCACTCGAATTGAATCTCAGGCTGAAGAAGGAAATTATGAGGTAACCTCAAACCACGCTTAGCCAAGTAGCTAGCCCTACTAGGCCAGGAGATGGCTCTCTCCATAAATATCATAGCCAAGATTACTGAGGAAGGAATATTTTAAGCTATGTATAGTAGCTCAGGGTTTTTTATTTTGATTGTGTAGGGTTTTGTTGGATCAGGAGGAGTCAAACAGTCAAAGCAAGGAAATAAGGTCAAGATTTGCAAGGTGTTCTATGGGGCAAGGTAGGTACAATGTTTATCACCTTAGGTTTTTGATGATGAGATGATAAAGAAAGGTGAGGAGCTATAAAGAGCATGGTGAACTCATGATTTCTTTCTAAACTGAAGAAATTACAAATTGTGGATATTTACCCAAAACAGAGCATAGAAATTATGGATTTTGTTCATCTAACTTGTAAACATTCACTTAATAGAAATGAAATGATGGATGAAATACTCAAAAAATTCTAACATATGAGCACAAAAGAATAAACTGAAACTAAACACAATACGACATGGATCCCATAAAAATAGCTGTAAATTTGATTAAAGTCTAGGCCAAAACTGATACAAAAGTATGTCTCTTGAGATGCCAAACCTCCAAGTGAGTCAAACCATTACAATGACTAAGAAAATACATCATATAGACCTCAAAACCACTCTCCCTAGCCTCAAGGAGTCGAATCCATGAGACAGGAATCAGTTTCACCTACTCCCAAACAAGAAACTGAAGACTAGGAAGACCCAACAATTTGCCTCTAAAAGAGAGGAAACTAATTCGTTTGACCTCTAAAGGACTCACCTAATGTATCTACCTTAGATGAAAGTCAAAACATGACATTTAAATTCACCATGACCATTTACATCAGTAATTTCTTCATTTTCCCAACTAAAAGGTCAAACTGGAGTGAAACTTCAAAATTTGTTGAAGATAGTGAAAATGCAACTTTCCTAGTAAACACGCAACGCCCTAACAGGAAAAATAGCCTCTTTTGCAAGCAACTTTTGGAGGCCTTCCTGGTGTCCAAATCAGATCCATGATAGCTCATTGGAAATCTATCTGAGTCTAGTTTCCAAATATTCCCCCAGTTCCCAAAATTGTACTCATTTTCCCTGTCAAAAAGTGAATCTCCCAAGACTGGTAAACGTGCAGCGCCTAGGTCAAAAAAGAGGCAGAAACATGAAAATTTGGTGGGTTTTTGCACTTTTGAGGGACCATTTATCCTCCAAATTTTCTTAAACTTGCTAGGGTTGATGTCTTCATCATTCTAAACATGATGGTGGTGGCAATTTTTCATTTGGATGCCCCAAAAAAGAGCACGACGCCTAGCGCACTGCGCGTTTGGCAGAATTTTAGTGTGCTAAAATTACTCAAAATTCCAAAAATGCATTAAAGTGCCAAAATTTACCAAAATTGTGAGCTTACTTGTTTATCAAGTTCTTGAGGCATGAAAATACACCTCAGCAAGTATGTCTAATCTTTCCTTCTCCTTTTGTTTGGTCAAAGCTTGAATTTTTGCATGGGCTCGTTTGAGCTTGGCCCTTGCAATTTTGTTTCTCATGGCGTAGTGCTTTGCCATTTTCCTCTGAATGTCATTATCCTTGTTGGCCTTATCTAGCAAACTCTCCAGATGCAAATTGGCTCTATCAATCCATGACTCTCTATCCTTGCTAATCTCTAAGGAAATTAGCTCACTTGGAGTGAGCTACTCTGCCAACTCAGATTCTCTTTGTCTCTTAAGGGTTAGAGCTCTTTTCAGCCCCCTAGTCTTTGGTATCTGTCTTGGAGGTTGATCCTCCTTATCATAAATCTCACCAAATATTTCTAAGGTCTCCTCCAACAAGGCCTTGGCATTTTCTACCTCTCTTTATGCTTCTATGGTTTTGACCTCATTGATAATCTGCTTGGTCTTTAGCTGCTAATTTTCTTTCTCAAGAAAATCAATCACATACTTTTCTTTGTCAAGATTAGCTTGAAGTTCACTAATATTTTCTTCTCTGCCTTTGATTGTTTCACTAATGATTTTTTCCTCATCTTCCTCATTAAGGTCAATCAGCTGAAATTCCTGCTTTGTTTCATATTTATCCTCATGTTCATCAATGATTGGCTCTTTATCCTTTTCCTTGCCTTTGTCCACCTGTCTTGCTGATGAAGAAGGCATGGCCCATTTCACTCCAAGTGAAGAAAACACATGCATGTGGCCTCTCTGATAGGTCTTGGTAAATGGCTCAACATGAGTCACATTAGCCCAAGTTACCTCAATTTCCTTCTCACTGCTTGATGATTCAGTATCATGATGTGATGATGAAGGGTTATGGAAACGTGAAGAAGTAGGATCAACATGAGGTGAATACATCTGACTAGGTGATGATGTATGAGCAGTAGGCTTAGATGGAGGAGTGGATATTGGAGGATGAGATGATGAAGGGATACTCTTCTCATGTTGGTTAGGTGGGGTAGTAAAGACTTCATTTGCTATGAATGTGTCCCATGAAATGTTCTTTTGCTCAAGCTGATGCATGAATATCATCTTGATGAGGGAGTGATGGAAAAGACTCTGCATTTGATGATTATAATCCCTCTTTTGTACAATGTATTCCATCTTGTCAATCCTATGGGAGAGATAGTAAGGTATGTGAAGCATTCTGACTCTAGTGAAGTGCATGAGTAGTTGGATATGATATGAATAGAGTCGAGAAAACGTCCCCTCACAGGTGAAATATTTCATGATTATATTCATCATAGGGACATACCAGTCAAGAAGATGAGAGAAAGTGAAAATGGTCTTCTTGTCATCCTTGTATCTAGGTTTGAGATATGGTTCATAGTAGATCTGATCAATGTTTCCTTGTTTAAAACATTTCTCTCCCACATTAGGGATCCCTGTAGTAGCTGAAATGGCATTAGTGGACATGGTAAAAATTAACAAGTAGTCTCTCTCATAATTTATGTAACCTTATAGCATAGGGTGATACTAAATGCATTCCACTTTCTCCCCCAAACAAAACAACCAAATGTTTAAAGCATGGCATAGTGAGAGGAGAAGCCACCCAGGTTCCTTTGTGGATTTCTTCCAGTTCATATCGATGAACCTTCCGTCCTTTGTGTTTGCCTCTTTGGTGTTTGTTCCTCACTGACACCTCTGTCCTCCTCTTCAAACATTTTGAATTTGAAGGCTTTGGAAACCCTAGGGTAAATGGAATGAGATGAAGGGAGTGAGAGATGAGATGACTAGCTTAGGAAAATGGAGGGAGTGAATGTAAATCAAAACCTAGTTCTATGAAAACCCTAGGATTGAACAGTGTTTATGACTGATATGTGTTTAGGGACATGAATATGGATTTAGTGCATGAAAATGGGAAGGAAATGGAAACTAGGGTTTCATAGCAAAAAGCACTTCAAATTTCGTATGAAACACCAAATATACTAGAGGAGAGGTGTCTTTAGGGTCCACTTACTGATTAAAAGCCTTTTGAAGAAATTTGTGAGGAAATGAAGCTTGCTAGAGGTGGTGAAATGCTTTGAAACCCTCTTTGTGCAAACGTGCAAAGTTTTGGATGAACGTGCAACGCCCGGGAAAATGCGTAGTGCCTTTGGGTAAATGCACAGCGCCTGTGTAATTTGGTCTGGAGTTGACGGGAAACGCTCATCGCCTAGGTAAACGCACAGCGCCTAAGTGAAAACGCGCAACGCCCTTGAAATTTGACCCAAAATGCTTAGAAAACTTGGAATTTCTCCTTTGCTGGGAACTTCTGATCGCTGAATGGATGCAATGACTTGCTTTGAGGTGTTTTGAAAGGTTTTATAGCATAGTGGATTTGAAATTTTAATTTGAATCACCCACTTTTCTAATGTTCACTTTTCCCTTTGGATTTTGGCACTAACACTCTTTAACTTTCTAACTTTTTGGCATTGCAGGTTTATCAAACATGGAGTTTGGCTTTCTTTGCTCCACTTAGGCCGAACATGATGGCATTTGATAGCTTTGGATTAAATTTATTACATATGAGAACATAAAATTACATTTGGAAAAACATAAATAAATTACATATTGAATTTTATATCAAAATGACATTTTGATATAAAAATCATTAAACTAAAAAAATACAACTTTGAAAGTATGATAATTACATCATGATAATATTATTTAGTCCCTCTCATATATGTGTTGACCTCATCTGAAATGAAAGAGTGACCTTGAGAAATATAAAAACCTAATGACCTAATGGGACTACTTTAGACCTGACTTTCATGAATGGGATTTGATTTAAAAGACTTTCTGGTGAAAAGATCATTTCTGTAGGTGTTTTTATGCTCAAGGAGACATGAGAATGAGTCAGCAATGTGAATCTCGAAGGGAGAGTGAAGTTTATTGACAAGGACAACCACCAGTGGAAAAAATTTATATCATAACCTGATGGAATGATTGAAAATTTCTTTAGAGTGGGACACCTAAGATGCACATGAAAAATGTATTTTGATCCCTGGTGGAAGTATGAAAATATTGACACTAACATCTACAACAGTTCCTATTGACATATCAGTTAAACCTGGAATTATTGAAAACATTCATATAGGTGCTTCTTGTTCGATGGAAGAGATTAACACTTACAAAGCTCTATTTCAATAATTTTGAGACATTTTTGTCTTGTCTTACAAATAGATGCCAGGTATCGATTCTAAGATTTTAATTCATGAAATTAAGACATGCCCGAATGCTAAGTCTATTAGACAGAGATTACATCCAATACATCTGTGGAAATCTGCATCAATAAAAGCTAAAGTTGAGAAGCTATTACGAGCAGGATTTATTTATCCAATTCCTTTGACAGATTGGGTATCTAACACAGTTAGCGTCACAAAGAAACAAGGGACTATAAGAGTATGTGTCGATTATTGAGACATTAACAAGGCATGTCCAAAAGACAACTATCCTATGCCCTATATCGACCAAATTGTTGATGATTGCGCTGGAAATGAAATATTCTCATTTATGGATGGTTTTTCTGGCTACAATTAAATCAACATACTCCCTACCAATCAACCAAAAACAACGTTTATATGTCCTTGGGGCACATTTTCTTATTGCAAGCTACATTTCGAACTAAAAAATGCTGGTGCAACTTTTCAAAGAGCTATGTCTTATGCTTTTCATGATATCAAACATATTGTACAACCATATCTGGATGGCTTACCTACTCATTCTTTATGCATAGAAGATCATCCTATACACTTACAAGCTATTTTCATGAGATGTAGGCATTAAAAAATTTGTTTGAATCCACACAAATGTGTTTTTTGTGTACAATTAGGATAATTACTTGGATTCATCATTTCGAAAGATGGCATTCGTGTTGATCCTTTGAAGGTAGAGGCTATCATCAATTTACCTCCTCCTTCCACTCTTTTCCAACTCCAAAGTTTGCAAGGGAACTTGAAATTTTTTTACGTAGATTTATCCCGAACTATGTTGAGTTAACAAAATGTTTTACCCGGTTGTTGAAACAAAGTGTTCCTTTTATTTGGGACAAGATTGCTGACAAATATTTTGATGCACTTAAAAACGTGTTGACCCATGCACCATTATTGCATCCACCCAATTACCACCGAGATTACTTTTTCTACTTATTTGCCTCTAATTACACGATTGGAATGGTTTTGGTTCAGGAGGATTAATCTCACAACAAACATGTGACCTATTACCTAAGTCTAAATCTCAACTCGGCGGAAATCAAATATTCACATGTGGAGAGGATAGCCTTGGCAGCACTTCAAGTTGTCCAACAATTCCATCACTACATATTGTTACATAAAACAACAGTGATTTCTAATTGCAACCCAATGATGTATATATTGAAAAAATAATTACTTGGGGGCAAATAATCCAAATGGATTGTCATCCTACAAGAGTTTGATTTGGAAATCGAGAAGTCCAAGTCAAATAAATCACTAGTGTTTGCCGAACTTATGTGTGATTTCCCCAATACTGAGTCGGAAACGGTGGCATAGCATCCTATCACGGATGAATATATGTTTCTTATTAGTACTTTAGACCCTTGGTATAGAGATATCATCATATATCTTCAGACCCAAACCTTTCGCCCAGAGCTTTCATTATCAGATCGACGAAGAATCTGGTATCAATCCTAGAAATAAAATAATTTTGGGGATACTCTTTATCGTTGTGGTGAAGATTCTGTTTTTTAATGTTGTATAAATCACGAAGAGGCTGAAAGGGTTTTAAATGGTTGCCACTCTGGAGTGTGTGGTGGTCATATGTCTGGGTTTTCCACAACCCAAAATATATTGCACACTGGTTATTTTTAGTCATCTTTATTCAAAGATTGTATCATAACACGGTCCGAAAATGCCACAACTTCCATTTTTTTTTATCGAAAGATGCATGTTCCTCCAACTCCTCTTTCATTGTTTTCGATCCTTTTGTAAAATGGGGCATCGATTTCATTACATGTAACCCTCACTCCTTTGGAAGGCATGGGTATATTATTCTCATCCTAGATTACTTCACCAAATGGGCCGAGGCGATGCCTACATTTGCGGCTGATGGAAAATATGAAGCTACTTTCATATTCAATCATGTGATTTCTTGTTTCGGTGTCCCTCAAGTGATTATTATGGACCACGGGAGTCATTTTCGAAATATTATGATGATCAAACTTTCTGATCGACTTGGCCTACGCCATGATAATTCTAATCTGTATTACCCACAAGCTAATGGTCAAGTTGAGGCCGTCAACAAGGTTTTAACCCCCATGATTAAACGGATTGTCAGAACTCATAAATCGAATTGGCATACCATGATTTTTTCTGCATTGTGGGCATACCAAACCTTTGCAAAAACTACTACAGGGTTCACTCCTTTTCAACTTGTTTATGGTTTAGAAGTGTGTTACCCATTGAATGTGAAATGCCATCACTCAAATTCTCCATTGAGTTGTTACCAGCTACCTCTGAAGAGGAGAAACGCTTTCTATACTTAGCACAATTACATGAGACTCAGCACACCACTGCATTGGCTGTCGAAGCTCAGAAGAAATGTGTGAAAGCTCAATATGATCAAAGTGTTAATCCTCGCATTCATTCAGAAGGTGACCTAGTTTTAGTATACGATCAAGCTAATGACAAGATAGGCACTGGTAAATTTGAACTGATGTGGCATGGTCCCTATATTGTCAAGAGTGTGCTTGAAAAAGGATCCTATGAATTAATTGATTATGACGGGGTCTCTTTAGATAAACCCAGAAATGGTCTTTATCTTAAGAGATATTTTGCTTGACTTTCATGTGAAGATCTCTTTTGTACAATAGTTACTTTTTAGAATAGTGTGCCTTATATTAGACAAGTGTGCCTAGATTATTTTTTTTTGTTACTACTATCGCTACTTACACTACTACATTTGGCGGAAATTCCTACACTTGGTTCCGACGCTTTTGACCAAATGTCGGAAATTTCCCCAAATTTTTTCCATCCTGCCCGAAACCGTCGCTATACCGACGTTTATAGAAAATTTTGGCAATACCGACACTTAGACAAAGTGTCGCAATTGTGACGTTTGGAGGAAGACGTTGCAATTGCAACACTATGGCCCAAAGTGTCGCTATTGCGACGACTGCCTCCAAACGTCGCAAGTGTGACACAATGTCTAAGTTTCGCAATTGCGACGTTTGGAGGCACCCGTCGCAATAGTGATTCTTTGTCCGCCATCGGTATAACGACACTTATATGCACACTACATAAAAATACGAAACTTATATGCGCACTACATAAAAATGATTTTATTGTTTCGTATCCGTCACAATAGCTACATTAACGTCTAATATCACGTGCGCATTCGCCCTCTGCTCTTGCAGAACAACATGCGCCCTCAACATTCGCCCTCAGCTCTTGTAGAACAGCATTTTCCCTCAGCATTCGCCCTCAGCGTTCGCCCTCAGCTCTTGAAAAATGGTAAGTTCTTACTGCAGGCCCTTCCTCCTATAGTAGGGTTGACTCTATTTGGGTTTTTTTGGTCAGTTCCATTGGATTGTGTTAGGCTATAGGGCTCTCTCTAGATGTCAAGAATCAAGATTCAATACCCTCTATTATCTTCATCACCTAATACAAGATTTAAATTTTTCCCAAAGAAACGCTTATTAATTTGGCAGCCATTATTTCTCCCTGCTTTAAAAACCCTAAATTTAAATGAAAACAAGCATTGCATTTCAACTACAAAAATATATTAGTGTTCAAATGTACATGTGTGCTACATTAACGTCTGATATCACGCGCGCATTCGCCCTCCTCTCTTATAGAACAGCATTCTCCCTCAACATTCGCCCTCAGCTCTTGCAGAACAGCATTTTCCTTCAGCATTCGCCCTGAGCTCTTGCAGAACAACATTCGCCTTGCATTCGCCCTCAGCTCTTACAGAACAACGTTCACCCTGCATTCGCCCTCAGCTCTTGCAAAATAGCATTCGCCCTCAGCTCTTGCAAAATGGTAAGTTCTTACTGCAAGCCCTTCGTCCTATAGTAGGGTTGACTCTATTTGGGTTTTTTTGGTCAATTCCATTGGATTGTGTTAGGCTGTAGGGTTCTCTCTAGATGTCAAGAATTAAGATTCAATACCCTCTATTATCTTCATCACCCAACACAAGATTTAAATTTTTCCCAAAGAAAAGCTTATTAATTTGGCAGCCATTATTTCTCCCTGCTTTAAAAACCCTACATGTAAATGAAAACAAGCATTGCATTTCAACTACAAAAATCTATTACTGTTCAAATGTACATGTGTGCATCACTTGTGTAGGGTATTCCTTTTCCACTTTCACATTATCCAAGAATGTGTGCAGTATAGTTCATATTTTTTGTGATTTGGATTATCTTGAAAAAGGAAAGGTAAATTATTTCCCATGGAAAAAGAAGGTTTTCCCTTTTTACTACTGGAAATGGTACAACAAAGCTCCATTTCTACCCGAAACTCCTATGAAACAGGAACCAAATAAAGGCCATGTCCTCAATGGACATCATTTGGCTTTGAAAATGGCCATTGCACCGTGTTGTTTCTTATATTACATCACGATAGTTTCTTAGGTCATTTCTTGTTTGTTGAGATGAAAAACAACCAAAGAAATTGTGAATATCCTTTCAAGAAATAAATGACCATTTCTCAATCATATCTCAACTATTTTTTATTTTATTTAGTGGTTGCTTACTTTGAGAGAAATTTGACACTTTTATAAGGAATATAACATAAAAACACAAAAATGGGAAGGAATTGATGAGGTAGATGACCTTTAGTTGTTGTCAATTAAGAATTGATAATACACGATGCATGTTCTATACTACAAACTAGATTCCTTCCTGGAGTTAGGACACAGAGTATTGAATCAAAGTTGTAGTTTCTAACTTCTTATATTGGTTCATCAATCTTGAAATTCAGACATTGCATGTCTTCATTGCTTCACGTTTGAATAATTTGCATCATATCGTACAATAGGAAATTAGGAATTATGATTATTATTACTTTATGGATCTGTTAAGTTACTTTTAAGTTTGCATGGTTTAGTGTGAAATTATTCTAGTGTGCCCCTAGGCCCAGGTGAAGGAATGCCAAGGACTGAGAACCCTAGTTTTTAAATGGTATTGTTTCTTATACCCAAAAAACGCTCAACATCACTTCTTATTAGTTCTTAACAATAGTGTTGTAAAAAATTTGAGAATTGATATAGCAAAATCTCTCACTTCTCAAGATAAAGTCCTAAAGCTAAAGTGTGATACCATGTGTAATTCAATAGCCCCATTGTCACCTCACCAACCTCTTTTCACTTCGGGCTAGCTCTCCTCCAACTCAAGGGGGGTTCTACCTAGTAGATGTTAGGGATCTAATGGCCCAAACAAACCAAGTCAAGAGCCCCCTAACTCTCTATGTTTACTACTATCAATCAAAATATTGAACAATAGGGTCAGACATGCATCCTGAAGATAAAATTGCCAGGGTATTTTTGGGTAATTTCAAAGGGAAAGTCCCCAAACACATATAATCAAGGAATTATAACGTGATTTCAAACATTAAATATCAAAAAAATCGTTTAAAGGATATTGAAAGGAAAAAGTTGATGGAAGATAGAAAGTGCCTTACTTTAATTCTCTAAGGATTTTTCAATAGTTGCTCCAAAAGCTTCACTTCAAGGCCCTTCAAGACCGTCTCCAACAATGCTATACCATCAGCTTCAAAAATGTTGCTCCAAAAATGTCCTCAAGGTCTTCACAACAAGTTTACTAGAAGTTTCTCCAACAATATATTCAATAAGGTCTTCATTGTCAACTCGTCTCTTGTTTGGGTGCCTTAATGTGCAATGACATGTTTCCAGGACTGAATTCAATGCAAGGCTTATTTGAAACTCTAACTCTGTCTTCCGGTGTCTTATTAGAAATTATTTCAGTTTTCATTTTGTGTTTTCAAGTTAGATATTGTTTTCAAGTTTTTACATTTATAATTTTATTGCAATGTGGCAGACTGATCAAGGTAGTACAGGAACAACCCCGATACGGGATGATCGCAGAAAGAGGCTAGTGGAAGAACATGTAAACTGCCAGCATTGCTCTATCTTCAGGTATTTTAGTTATTTACATAATTGAAATAATATTAATTTTGTTCAAATATGCAGACACCTAGCCATGGTACGCCTGATGATTCCCTCTTTGAGGAAGAGCTTTATTCATCCCTATCTCCAGTGCTCTTGTTGCGAAAAAAGGCATGAGATGCAAGGTCAGAATTTAATACATTGATAGACGCACCTCAAACACCTGAAACAGAAGAGAGGATAAAAAACTTATGAGCCATCTAGAAACTTATCAGGTAATAATAAAAATTCAAAACGATATTTTTTTTTTCTGCATGAGATGAATTGTGATAGTTTGATTTTTAATTTTTGCATTGACTAAACTAACAAAAATTTCTTTTGTATGTAGCATTTTCTGGCACTTGCTAAACCCGGTGTTGGTGGTAGTGGGACACAAGGGCAAGAGATTTCCCAGCAACCCTCTTGTACACCTTATACTCCTTTAGGTGCCAGCCAAGAAACACACCCTGCCCAAGCAGACACCCAGCCAACCGCTGAACATGTTGGCAATGATGAGGCTGATATGGCCAACTACATTATTGTGTTTCCTAGAGCTACACGTGTCAGCTCCACAGGGACCATTAATGGCACGTTTTTGGTGAACGATGAAGGTGTCCCTATAAAGCACGTAAAACTCCCAGGTAAATTTTAATATTTTAACTATTTCATGTACTTTATCTAAAACATATTTATCATGATTTTTATTTTTAAATTAATGATAATATCTTCTTCTTTTTCTGTGTAGGAAACAATGAGTTCTACAGGTTTTTGGAGAGCCATGCGTTGGTAATTTTTGGCCCAACCATACGCACAGGGTGGAATTCCAAGAATTCCAACCTGAAAAAAGAACTTCTAGATTATCTAGAAGCCCTTTTTGGGGTCGGCACATTTGACAGAACAGCGGTGGCTCGGGTAGCTGGAAAATATTTGAAATATACCAAGGACACCTATAGGACGCAATTGCACTTTAACCCTAGATATGAGCGTCCTCTCACAGTTCCAGAAAGTGAGTGGAGAGCACTCATCCATGACGGAAAAGAGAAAAGGGCAAAGAAAGAAGGAAAAATGCCAACTGGACCCGCAAGGTAAATTACAATTTTAATTCAATAGCTTTAATTTTCTCTATGTCTAAAATAAAAGTGTGCTACGTCATATCTGACTTCAATATTTTGATGCTAGGTTGCCTGACACCTCAAAGGCAACCAAAGCTAGGATTGAAAAAAAGGGCCATCACAAGCTAGGCCAGGGCGACTACTTGAAATTAGTCGCAAGAATTGTAATTAAGTAGCTAAACATCTTATAATTAATTGTATCGCCTTCCAACGTTTTTGTAATCCTATCAAATATGATTAAAATACACAATCATATGTAATGTAGGGTGATGACTTCGGAACAGAAACTACAGAGGAAGATAAAAATATCGCTTTCCATTTCGGCTATCAAGTCGTAGTTGAACGTCGCAGAAGCTTGGGGCAGGTCCCAAGATCCAGAATGCCTGATAAGGTAAAACATTAACCTTTCAATATGTTTGTTTTCATCCATAAATTTAATGTCTAACAACTTTGTTTAGATCAGGGGATTAGCACTACCGACAAGGCAAATAACCCATTTTTAAAGCCAGATGTAGATGATCCTCACATGCAACCTGATCATTGTAGTGGGGACCAAGCCGACAATGCTACTATCAGTGAGGGCCGTGACGGTAATTAATTTCCACTTATAATTTTTTCTAATTATACCTTGATGGTTGTCCTTATAAAAATTTTTGTTTAAATGACAGAGAATGTTTCCCTTGAGGATCTTACCACCAGAGAGGAAGACAGGGCAACAGTCCCAACGGCGACAACTGGTGCACCAGGTAAATAATCTCATTGCAATTTTTTTTATTAATATTACCGAACTAGTTCAACGTTATTTAAAAACTGAAAATTAAAATCTAATATTATCTGTTTTGTAAGCGATGCCCTGTCATTGGATGAGACCAGACATCGTGACTATGCAACTAGGTCAGCGGCGACAACTAGTGCACTAGGTAAATAATCTCATTGCAATTTTTTTTATTAATATTACCGAACTAGTTCAATGATATTTAAAAACTGACAATTAAAATTTAATATTATCTATTTTTGTAGGTGATGCCCCGTCATTGGATGAGACCAGACATCGTGACTACGCAACTAGGTCAGCGGCGACAACTGGTGCACCAGGTAAATAATCTCATTGCAATTTTTTTTTATTAATATTACTGAACTAGTTCAATGATATTTAAAAACTGACAATTAAAATTTAATATTATCTGTTTTTGTAGGCGATGCCCCGTCACTGGATGAGACGAGACATCGTGACTACGCAACTAGGTCAGCGGCGACAATTGGTGCACCAGGTAAATAATCTCATTGCAATTTTTTTTATTAATATTACCTAACTAGTTCAATTATATTTAAAAACTGACAATTAAAATTTAATATTATATGTTTTTGTAGGCGATGCCCCGTCACTGGATGAGACCAGACATCGTGACTACGCAACTAGGTCAGTAGTGCAGGTCGAAAGGCACGAAACAGGAGCAGAGCACGATGATATTGATGATGTAATTAGGAGCTTTATAAATAGGAAGAAGAAAAAGAAAAATTGATAATTTAAAATATTGTATTATTATAAGACAAACGTTACCATACTTGGAACGTTTTTTGCGTTATATAAAAAACTCATTTATCATACTATTTTTATGTCAAGCATTAATTGCAATGTTTCCTTACGTAGTTTTTGTTGAATTGTTTTTTTATTAGTTATTGAATATTTTTTTTATGCTCATGAAAGTAAAAAATGAAATATAGATTGGGTATTGGGGAATTGACAGTGATGTGAGGGGGGGGAGGGGATGGGCCATAAGAGCTTCCACCTTCACGTGGTTGGCCCTGTTTAGTAGAGAATAATTTATTGGAGCGATTTAATCTTGTAGAAAACCTCCCTCGATCCAGCGTAGCAACAAAAAAGTCACTGTTGACTTAGTTGCTACTCTTTCAGATCGTGGGAGGCTTGTTCCAAGTTCATGCGACTCCAATAATTTTTTCTTGAAACGAAGAGGAGCTTATTTAGGTATGTTTTGACATTTTCAACATATGTTCTAACATTATCATAAGAATTCATCTTACAGTAAAAAATACTACATCAATTACTTGTATTTATTGTATAGATAATGATGGATTTTGATTGACTTGGCAGTGCAGGTACAAATCCTCTTGCATCATGAGCAATACAACTTGTCAACCAGGGTCATGTCCAGGATATTTTTGCTTGTGCGCTTGACAAAGTTCGCAATGTCACATTTTGTAAGTTCCTTTACAGTTCATAATTCAATATTAAGCTTGTTCATGATTATTACCAAGGTTTTTTGTATGTGTTTTTTCATCTATTTGATTGTAAGCAACTCTGCATGTTTCCTGTTGTTCACTATGATTTCTCCCATTACCACTCCTAGGATGAATCCGACTTTATTGTTACATAGGTACTTTATTGTTACTATGATTTCTCCATTTACGATTTCATAGGTTACATCATGTAAAGTTGTCAATCTCAGGTTGGTGATGAGCTTTAGTTCTCTAGATTTGGGGCTTTCTTGATATTTTCTCCCTCATGTCATTCCTGCATCACCTTGTTGTTTGAGCATGCCAATTTTCTACCACTTGTACCAATTGGAACATGTCAATCTCTGAGTGGTGCCACATTTCACCTATTTTCAGTGAGAGTTTAGGGTTTCTCTAACATAGCTTCAGAAATCCGATTCAGTGCCTGCTTGAATATCGTCACATAATACTCATGGTTTGGATTGATGAGCATGTTTTTAATGGTTGGTTGATTCATAAGAACCACCCATATAGTCATCTTGAGATATTTCAGAAGTTTTCTCGGGTTTCCTTTTTCACCGTTTCTAGTGGGTGGAATGGTGTGGGGTGATCCATCAATACTGGTGCTCTTGTAGTAGGGAATTTGTTTTTGGGGATATAAAGGAGCATTTGATGTAGATATCCCATTGGATGCATTCATAGATGGGCACGAGAGGTCAATAATTTAAATTAAAAATATGAAACCTCTAGTATGGCAACCTGAAGGCCGCAAGAGACACTGGTTAAAGATTGTTTTGTGCTGGCCTTAATATAGTCGTGATTTATTTCTATTATCTTAATGCAAATATATAGTCCGTTCTCATTAAAATGAGGATTGTGGTTGTATTTCTCTTTGGTTGTTTCTCTCTTAATGCTCCAGAAGTTGCCAAAAGTTGCGATAGTTGTTTAGTTTTCCTGTTACAACTTAAAAGTAGTTTTTAGCAATGGGAGTCATGTTTTTTAAGGTTCATACTAATATGAAGATCTTGTAATTCTATATTCATGATAAGAGAATATGGCCTCTGCTTTGGGCAGTATGACAACAATTGCCACATCTACCTCATTGGGTATGAATGGAAAGGGGAAGAAGTTGGGTGCAATTTTTTATAATTATGGCAGACAATTGTCTTCTCTTTCAATTTTTTCACCCATTTCCTTTAATCGCTCAAGCAGAAGAGGAACTCTGAGATTACGCGACAGAGATAAGGTAGTTGATAAAAGAGCTATGGAAAAGGAGTTCTACTTCAACAAGGATGCCTTAGTGACAAAAAAATTGCAGGTCAGAGAAAAAATTATGTTTAAAGGAAGGTCACCTGCACGTGAAACTTCACTGCAGTGGATCTTTCCTTGTCCACTTATATTCGATTTTAATGTGTTATTTTAATTTTTCATGGAGGGTTGTTTTGGCATATGGTTTGGCATTCAATTGCAAACTTACTGAAAGCATTGTCAATTTTTCTTGCAGGCGGTGTGAACAAACATGCTGATCTTGTTGGAGTCACCCTTGGGGCTAGAGGCAAAATGTTGTCTTGGAGAGCAAGCATGGTTCTCCGAAAATAGTTAATGATGGTGTGACAGTAGCTAAGGAGGTAATTTGTATATGTGTGCTCTGGTTTTCTTTTTAACGTTGTATTAGTTCCCCCTCTTAAATGTCTTAGATTTGGTAGGCATAATTTGAAAACTCAAAGGTGAAAGGAAACATATTTGTTACCCAATGGTCTACTTGGCCTATGGACTAGCCACATTAGAGTAATGCATAAATATTTTCACAACAATAAAAGGAAAGGGTTATGGTTGAGTGAAATTTTATTGGTATTGACAGTGTAATGAAATGTATCTCAATGCTATGGTTTTGGCCTTTTTATTGGTTGAATTAGAGGACCCAGTTGAAAATATTGGGGCCAAGTTGGTAAGGCAAGATGCGGCAAAGACAAATGATTTAGCTAGGGATGGAACCACAACATCTGTTGTTCTTGCACATGTTGGAATATTGAAAAATTCCAGAATAATGAATGGAGAATAAATCTCCCTTCTTTTAACACAGAGAAAATAAAAATTTCTTTGACAGGAGACAAAGTTTCAATACTTTGAAAAAAAACTTTTATTCCCTTCAATAACTCAAAAAAAAAATATTACACTTCTTCCTCACTGAGAGGGATTACAAAATTATGATTGCTACAAAACGCAGTGCATAAACCAACTCACTGTCTATTCAAAACAAACATACTCTGTCTCTAAAACACTCTGTTGTGTTTTTCCCTTTCGCACTGTTGTGCATACACACTTAAAAAGTTACACTCAGTCTTTCACTTTTTACACACTGTTGTGTAATAAAAAATTTACGTACTGTCTATAAAAAAAACTACCAAGATTTTTTGTCCTTTTTATTTTTATATGTCGTAACATATAAAACATATTATAATAAACCCTCTTTTTAAAAAATAAAATTAAAACTAAATTCTATGGCCCACCTTTCATTTCGCATATGATATATATATAACATATGTTTAAAACATATGTATATATTAAAGCATACATAAAATTAAATTATCAAAACATTAAAGAACCCTTTTCGTCGGACTTCAAAAGTCTGAATAGATTGAATTTCAAACCAAATTCGCGTTCCAATATGGGGTGCTGACGTCTGCCTAATTTGTAATGTGAATTCTCAATCCAATGTGCCTTATAAAAAAATCGGGTCTGGTTTTCAGGTTTTCAGATTCCCTTCAATTTCATGCGATCCAATATTAATACTCCACGTGTCCTCCTTTTGAATTTACAAAACTGGCGGGCAAATTTTTGTTTGTTTAATTTCTGGTTGGTGAATTGTGTTAATGTTGGTTGTTGTGTTTAAATACAATCCTGTATAGAAATATGGTTGCGGCCATCTACAAAAAAAAACTTGCAGGAATTTTAAATGCTGAATTAAATTTCTGGATGGCATGCAAGCAACCTCCAAAAAAAAATGTTGCTACTGCATCTGTCCTTCTGCTGCAGCAGTTGAAGTTAAAATTCAACAGCACAGGGTTTAATAAGTGAGGGTGTAAAGGTAACTTTTTGTCGATAGTACTGGATTAAGATCATCTATTCATTTTTGTAGGGTCTTACGGTGTTTGGTTTTTTAGTTTTGGGTTGGGCTTATTGAGTCTAATATAGTTTTTGAGTGAAAAAATTGCTATCAGGTATTACAAAATTTTGGTTCTTTTGTCAAAATTTATGAGCTTGTTAGGAAATACAAAACTGACAATGGTTGTATCTTAAATTTGTGGAAAATAATTTGAAATGAAACCTTTTTTTTTAGGTTTTTGCAGCAGGTGCAAACCCCGTTCAAATTACTAGGGGAATTGACAAGACAATAAAGGCCCTTGTTTCGGAACTCAAAATTTTGTTAAAGGAGGTAAACGCTTGCCTTTTGAGTAGGCTGGTTTTCCTTTTTGCTGATGGTTTGGTGTATCTAATTGAATTATTTGCCTAAGGTATTTTTGGTTGCAAACTCCTTTTGATTTTTCATACAGTATTGGCCTTGTGGAATACATTTGATTGTGTGGTCTTGTTAGATCTACAACATTTATAGTTGTTTAGTCTTATGGCCGAGGTGCACTTTTATTATGGAAATAGTCGATGCAATATTGTCATTTAATCTTGACTGCAGGGTAGCATGTTGAGAAGTTTCTTGTGAAACATTTGGTATTCAAAATTACACTTGATCCTATACAGCATCATGCACTTGACTTAAAAATTAATATTCAAAGTGTGCCAGACAATTCTTGCAAAATTTCAAATATTTATGTTATTTTAAACCATTATATTTTTCACGTATTAGATGCTGAAAATGAGAAAAAGACTTTGGTATGAAACCAACTTGTGAATAATTTCCAGCAAAACAACCACTTCCAAGACATGATTTAGAAGTAGAACATATGTACTTATGAAGCATAAAAAGATATCCTTTATGCATTGTCAATGTTTGGCTAGGGTTATTTTTGGAGAAAATAACTCCTTATTCCTAGAATAGTGATCTTCAATACAAGTAAATGCCAGAGAAGAGAGATCATCGTGTGACATAAACCTATTAACAAAATTGAACAGGGAATGATTATTAATTATGGCATACTAAGTTGTCAGTAATTTTGACTATTTGTCTTTAACATGTAAAAATGTTAAATTCCAAACTTACATCATCATGGTTTGGCATCATGAGCTTGACTAATTGTCCACCATGCTCATAATTTCATTGTTGTCTTCATATCTATAAACAACGTTTCAAATAATAATAATAAAGTTCTATAAGAAAAATCCAGACCTCCATGTTGCTGCTCCTTGTGAGACAAAGTCAAAATTTCATTACACAATCTGACACATAAGAATCTCCTATATCCTGGTGGTATGTATCCAAATTCTTATAATAGTGTCTTCAAGACTTATGTTGACATTGCCAATGAGATATTTAAGCAATGAAAGATGGATCCTTCTTCATTGTTGTATATGTAACAATCTTTTATTAATATAAAGATTGATGGTTTTGTCTTTCTGAAAATGAAATGTAAAAATAATTTATTGTGGTCAATTGAAAAGTTTTTTTTTTAAAGCTTTTCATTATGGAAGGGCGACATAGATATATGCCCTTTTAATTGAAATTCGGACCTTCCCTTCAAATTTGATCATTGTGTGGGACCTTAACAAACAATAAAACTATTACGCCGCACGTTATATAAAACATATAACAAAACCTTTGTCAAAACTTCAAACGAACCCTTTAGCCGTGGGTATTTCATCACGAATTGATCATTTTACCATGTACCTTCTTTTAGAGGAATATTCTTCCACTTGATTAGGTACTTCATAATGGTTATATGTCAAAGAGATACAAAATGTTTATCTATAACTTTTTGTGGTTCAAGAATCAACTTTCATTCTTCTTCTAATTTTGGAAGTTCTATTTACATTGGCATATTTTTTCCCAAAACCTTTTTTAGGCAAGATACATGAAAAACCTTATGAATGCAAGAAGAAGGAAAATATAACTTCTATACCACTTGTGCGATCCTATGAATAATTATTTAGGGCCATAACATTTTTGAGCTAATTCTTTATTCTTCTTTTTCTTGAATGAAGATTGCTTATAATGCTATAATCTAAAAAATACCCAATTGCCCTCCTCAAATTATCTTTCACTTCAATGTTGTTCCCCTTGTTGTTTTATCATGTTTCATGTAATTTGAAGGTTTTCCATAATAATTTTCAAAGTTTCTTTAGTATTTTCCTTATGTGACTATGTTTCCTATACTTTGGACTTATCTTGCAAAAAGTATGAGATACTAGGATTTGGATATCCATAAAGGGCCTTAAATGGGGAAATTTTAGTAGATGTGTGATAGGTAGTATCATATTACCATTCTTCATTGACGAACCCACTTCATCCATTAAGATTGATTTTCTAAAGAGTAACATTTGTAGATAACCTTAAAAACATTTGTTAACTATTTTTGTTTGACCATTTGATTGTGTTTGATATGTAGAACTCATGGCAGCTAGTGTTTCTCCACTCATATTAAATAATTATTTCCAAAGTTTTATTGTTACTATTACTTTAGGAAAACCATGAAGACTATGAATTTCTTTCACGGACACTTCTGCCACTTGGCTTGTTGTTTATGCACTTTGAGCTCTACAAAAAAAATCTACAAAATTTTTCTATATAAATTACCACAAAAATGTAATACTTACCTTTATATTTCAGTAACCCTGTAATAAAGTCTATTGATATATATTCTAGTCTTTGAATATGTATGTGGAATGGTTGAAGTAATCCTAGAGATTTTACTATCTCTCTTTTATTTATTATGCAAACCTGACCTTCTCTTACAAAATTTGAATATCTTTCTTCATTCCTTCCAAAAATATATTTTTTGATCCTTTGAGATGTTTTAAGGAACCCTGTCTATTGATATATATTCTAGTCTTTGAATATGTATGTGGAATGGTTGAAGTAATCCTAGAGATTTTACTATCTCTCTTTTATTTATTATGCAAACCTGACCTTCTCTTACAAAAATTGAATATCTTTCTTCATTCCTTCCAAAAATATATTTTTTGATCCTTTGAGATGTTTTAAGGAACCCTGCGTCCTACCATCAGAAAGACATTGGACTCCCTTAATATTTGTTTATTCAAATATGCTTGCATGCATAAAAATATTCTACATTTGCACCAAAGTATATCTCTCTTTCACTCCCAATGCTCCATAGAGTTCATCCCATCCTTTATAAATTTTAGTTTTTGTTTAGTACTATTGTCATTTTTCCATTATGGCAAGCTTCTTCTAGCCACTTAGGAATAGAAAATGTAATTGGATATAAATTTGAGGCCTCTTTTATTTTAGAAAGAGCATCATGTACTAAATTTTCCTTACCCTTTTTGCAAATTATCTCAAAATTAAAACTTTGCATTTTTTCTCCTCATTTTTGTTAATATTCCAATGAAATCCATAGATTCAAAAAATACTTTATGCTATCATGGTATATCTTGACTTTAAAGTACCTCCCAGTGATATACTATCCCCATTTTTTATTGCATGTAATATTGCTTCCATTTATTTTTCATACATAGATTTCACCAAATATTTTCTTTGAATTCCTTGCTTTTAAAAGCCAATGATATCCCTTATTGTGTTAATGTTACGTAAATTTCTTGTCCTAGTGCCTCACACTCTACTATGAATGTTTTACCAAAAGTAGGTGCAACCGATGTTGGTGTAGAAGACATGGCATCCATTAAAAGAGAGAATGCCAAAGTAGCCTCATCATTCCATATAAATGATATTTTCTTCAAAAGATATGTGAGTAGACTTGAAATGCATGCATAATTCTTAAAAAATGATCAATAATATCATGTAAGTCTAAAAAATCTTCTAAGAACCTTGATTTTCTTAGGAATAGGTCATTTTGTAATAGCTTGCATCTTTTGAGGCTCCAACTTCACTCCTTCCTTTAAAACAATATGAACCAAATACTTGAATTCTTATTTCCCAAAATCACATTTGGATATTTTTACATAAAAATGATTGTTCTCAATAATTTATATAACTTTTCCACATTTTTAGTGTGGTATTCCCATGATTTATTATAAATATGTGTATTATCAAAGAAAACCAACACAAATTTTATAATATGGGATCAAACAAAATTGTTCTTAAGTCGAGCCCGCCGGACTTCAAACGGCGATAAACCATAATTCAAACCAAATTCGCTTTCCAAAATAGCCTGCTGACGTCGGCCAATTTTGTGATGTGAAAACCAAATGAATTCCGCCCTAATATTTTTTGGGTCCGAAGTTGGGCTGGCGTACGGAGGGAGAGTTGTGACGCGAATTTCTTATCAAATTCGCCCTAATATTTTTCAGGTCCGGATTTCCACTGCGTGAGCAGCCCAAACAAAGATTTGCTCCAATCAATTTCTGCCACGTGTCCTCAATCAAAACTTGCCCTGCTCCCAGCTGTGGGTGTATTCGATGGCGTTTAAGGCGATGGGACATGGATGTGCCGATTTCATATCAATCGCATTAAGTTTTAACGTTGCTCAATTAAGTTCCAAGGTTTTCACATCTAATCGCATTAAGTTTTAACATTGTTCAAGATCGGACCTCCACTCCTATTAGCGATTCCGCATGCTCCAATATGATCCGGCCTTTGGCTCTCATTAATTATCAGAGATTAATTATGACAGGCGTCCTTCGATTGCATTGCATTCGGGTCGATAAAATGGCATTTCTTTATGGTTTTTCAGACGAGCCGGTTGCTGGGTTACACTGCTTGCTCACTGTGACGAGAAGGAGAAGTGGCCAGCTGAACTGCTGCGTAGACCTTGCTGCATATCTGCATTTCTCTCGGTCTGGTCCTTGTCTGTCTTCCTTTGTTTCTTGGAATTCTACTTCTCCATCTCCTCTTGTGCCCACTGCTATTGAGACTGCACCCATGCCTCACCTACGTCATAGGATGCGTTGCCGCAGGGGGAGCACTAGAGGTCAACCCCTGCACGCTCCCTCCAGCCCCTCAACCAAGTCATCTTCCGTCCAGTCCAGTGATTATTACGCAGGTCACTATCCAAACACTAGGAGTGGGTGGAGTCGGGTTGTAGGATCTAGCCACCATATGGATTCCCCTGCTCCTCATTTCCCCACCGCTAGTTCACCTTCTCCCACGATGCGCACTATGCAATTTTCCTTTAATTTCTCTCTCAACTGCCCATGAATCACAGCTTCAGTCACTGTGGTTTTCCATGAGGAGGCCCAAACTGAGGAAGAATGCACCCGTCCAGCGGGTCTGAGCTCGGAAAAAGCCGGCCAGCATTCGGGCCTTCAGGAGGGGAGCCGTGGCATGAATGTGGAGGTAGCACCTAGCGATCCTGGACCTTCCGAAGGATGGTGCCAAATCGTCGAGGAGCTGGAGGAGAAGTTTGGTGAATTTGTTTTTCTTGCTTTGCAGCCCACTTAATTGGGCTACTTTTAGATTATTTTACTGTGCTGGACCTTTGTAATATTTTTGAATTCTGTAAATTAAACGTTCAAGACTGGTTTCCCCGTATGAGGGCAGTCTTCTTAATTTTTTTATTTTTTGATGACAAATTTGCCATGAGTCTAGGCAATGATTTTGACTTCGGTGTAATTTTATTCCCACTGTTAATAGATTAACTTTACTTAGAAAAAAAAATGTTTCCCTGTTTCTATTTTAAACCTGTTTTTTGAAATACAGAGCCATGCTTATATGGTCTACGTATTATACTCTTTCTCTGTATGTCTACGGGAACCTTTTTGCTATGAACAGGGTGGATGTTGTAGCAGGCTACTAATGGAAACAAGCAAGCCTGAACCTTACATCTCAGATGCAACAGATGGTTACCAATTTTGGAATCAAGCGAGCCTGATCTTACAAGCGAGCCTGGGTTTCTGCAGATGGTTTTTATTTCTGGGAACAAGCGAGCCAGAACATACAATCGACCCTGGGTTTATACATATTTTTGCTCTATCATGGATGCTTTTTGTGTGAGGTGTATATCAACAGTACATGTCTCTGCACATTTCTTGTATCCACTTTATGATACTATTTTATGTGTTGACAGGTTATCACCCTGCCTTCAAAACTAGCGATGCTAGTTTATTGATATGGTCTGATGATCTTTTTATATTTTGGACATATCACACTCCTCACATGATTAGCGTTTTTCTCTGTTCAAGGATTTTGGGTACTTTAATTTGTATTTGGAACAATGGACGTCGGTACTCTATCTGTTGTTTTACTATTCTACATACTGCTATTTCACTTTCTTATAGATACCTCGGGCATATTTGGATGCTTTCTCAGATTGTCGATAATCTCCATGTGGACCGTTACTGGATTTTATATCATGTCCCTGTATGTGACATGGGGTATTTTTCTATCATTGTCTGGGGTGGGACTTCCACTTTTCTGGATGGATATTTGGGTTCCAATCTTGAGATGTGAAAATGTAATGACTTCATGGACTGTTTTACTTCATATAATATATTCAAAACAGCGTTTTTTCTCTTGTGAAAAAAAATGATTAATGTTTATCACTCTGCCTTCAAAACTAGCGATGTTGGTCTATGTTGATGGTTTATTGATATGGTCTGATGGTCTTTTTATATTTTGGACATATCACACTCCTCACATGATTAGCGTTTTTCTCTGTTCAAGGATTTTGGGTACTTTAATTTATATTTGGAACAATGGACATCGGTACTCTATCTGTTGCTTTACTATTCTACATACTGCTATTTCACTTTCTTATAGATGCCTCGGGCATATTTGGATGCTTTCTCAGATTGTCGATAATCTCCATGTGGACCGTTACTGGATTTTATATCATGTCCCTGTATGTGACATAGGGTATTTTTCTATCATTGTCTGGGGTGGGACTTCCACTTTTCTGGATGGATATTTGGGTTCCAATCTTCAGATGTGAAAATGTAATGACTTCATGGACTGTTTTACTTAATATAATATATTCAAAACAACGTTTTTTCTCTTGTGAAAAAAAAATGATTAATGTTTATCACTCTGCCTTCAAAACTAGCAATGTTGGTCTATGTTGTTGGTTTATTGATATGGTCTGATGGTCTTTTTATATTTTTGACACATCACACTCCTCACATGATTAGCATTTTTCTCTGTTCAATGATTTTGGGTACTTTAATTTGTATTTGGAACAATGGACGTCGGTACTCTATCTGTTTTTTTACTATTCTACATACTGTTATTTCACTTTCTTATAGATGCCTCGAGCATATTTGGATGCTTTCTCAGATTTGTCGATAATCTCCATGTTGACCGTTACTGGGTTTTATATCAAGTCCCTATATGTGACATGGGGTATTTTTCTATCACTGTCTGGGGTGGGACTTCCACTTTTCTGGATGGATATTTGGGTTCCAATCTTTAGATGTGAAAATGCAATGACTTCATGGATTGTTTTACTTCATATAATATATTCAAAACAACGTTTTTTCTCTTGTGAAAAAAAAATGATTAATGTTTATCACTCTGCCTTCAAAACTAGCGATGCTGGTCTATGTTGCTGGTTTATTGATATGGTCTCATGGTATTTTTATATTTGGGACATATCACACTCCTCACATGATTAGCGTTTTTCTCTGTTCAAGGATTTTGGGTACTTTAATTTGTATTTGGAACAATGGACGTCGGTACTCTATCTGTTGCTTTACTATTCTACATGCTGCTATTTCACTTTCTTATAGATGCCTCGGGCATATTTGGATGCTTTCTCAGATTGTCGATAATCTCCATGTGGACCGTTACTGGGTTTTATATCAAGTCCCTGTATGTGACATGGGGTATTTTTCTATCATTGTTTGGGGTGGGACTTCCACTTTTCTGGATGGATATCTGGGTTCCAATCTTCAGATGTGAAAATGTAATGACTTCATGGACTGTTTTACTTCATATAATATATTCAAAAGAGAGTTTTTCCTCTTTTAAAGTTTCATTTTTTTTTTTTAAATTGAGCCCGCCGTCGCTATACCGACACCTTGTAAGCGTCGGAATTGCAACAGCTTAAAAACGTCGAAAGAGTGACAGTATAAAAACGTCGTACGAGCGACGTTCAAAACGTCGGACCACATTTCGTCGGAATTGCGACAGTTTACAAACGTCGGAAGAGAGACATTCAAAACTTCGGACCACATTTCGTCGGAATTGTGACAGCTTACAAACGTCGGAATAGCGACGTCCAAAACGTTGGACCACATTGCGTCGAAATTGCGACAGTTTACAAACGTCGGAAGAGCGACGTTCAAAACGTCAGACCACATTTCGTCATAATTGTGACAATTTACAAACGTCAAACCACATTTCGTCGGAAGTGCGACAGTTTACAAACGTCGAAAGCGCAACGGTTTGGGAAACGTCGGAAGAGCGACGCTTGTTTGGAAGCGACGGAAAAACTGTCAATAGTGCGACACTTTTTAAGTGCGTCGGAACTGTGATGGTATGGAAAACTAGGTTTTTCCTGCCCTCGAACTGTCGCTCTTGCGACGACTATGTGTCGGAATAGCGACGAATTGGCCGTCAAAAATTTTGCCAAATTCCGCCAAATTTTCCAGTGTTATCTTAATTACTCTTGATATTGAAGATTTCGACATCCCTTCAAACATACATTGGTTTTTCTGATGGCGCCTGTCATAGTACATGGAATTTCTCTTCCGTGGCTTGGGATATCTATTTACCCACCAATGAGTTAGTTTCTATTCATGGGATATTCCTTGGTCAAACAATAAACAATATTGCAGAATATAGTGCAGTCATTGAGTTATTATCTGATGCCATTACATTTTGTATTCGACGTTTGATCATTAGGTTGGATTCGCAACTCATTGTATTACATTTAAATAGAGTTTATGCTATTATAAATCCAGTGTTGTTAAGATTATTTTTTAAGGTTCATATCTTGGAACAACAATTTGATTATATCGAATATCAACATATTTCAAGAAATTTAAACACATTGGCTGATGCATTAGCTAATCTAGTTTTAAATAGACATTTGAAACATTAACAAAGTAAATCAAAACAACATTCAATCCATGTTGAACAAGATACTCAAAAAACGAAAGTAATAATATCATTAGGATAGATAAGTTTGTGTCCAAAAAATATTACATCGTCTGTGATCATAGGTTCAAACACCTTATGATCTAAAATATACTGATACAAAAAACAAAAACAAAATCGATCTACATTGACCAACAACTATCCATGATGATGATCATGATAATAAACTATAGCACGCGCCAGCTTGCGCAGAAATCTCCTAAGTGGACCTAGAACACCTGTCACGTGTATCTAGAGCCTGAGAGGGATATCATTAGTTCTTGTCTTTGGAATATAAATGGTCAACCTCTCAAGGTTGTGCTCCATGTCTGTCAGAATCTTTGTTGAATTGTCCTGCGAAGGTGCTACTAGTTGTGCCTCTCGCTAGTCAAAGCGACGAAGCATTGCTAATCGTTGTGGACCGACATCTGCATTTAAAATTTTTGTCAGTATTGGATGATAAAAAATCAAATAAAAATTAGATTAAAAACTTCAAAATTATTCACTAACATAACTCGTCCCACAGTGCCCCTGGAGGCAAGGATGTTTCAGGATCACCTCTGTAGTCCATTCCCGCATAAGGAAAGTATTCAATGGTGAAGACTTGGTTCCTGAGCCACATGAAATAATCCAGAGTAAACCGCACTACTGAACCACCCTCGCCACCATGGCAAGCCATCAATGTTACCCATCGCACCATCCAAGGTTCTCGAGGAGTTCCATGATCTAATGGAATCAGTTGAGGAGCAAGAAGTGTAATTCTCTCTAGAGCAAATGAGATAATAATTCCACCGTATCCAAATTTTTTCAACTTCCCATTTTTTTCTCTAGTCAATTGGCCTTTCATATTGGCCAATAGTTCTTCACTCCAGTTGAATATTGTCCCTCTGAAACACTCAACTGCAGTTTTCATTTGTGATTTAGTAGCCACATGAGGAGCTTCACTCCCGCATAACCTGGTCACTTTGAATGCTATGACTTTAAGCTCTAGTCACAAGATGGTTTTTATGTCTATGCGACCATCCTTCAACTCTGCACTATTGCTACAATACTGAGCTTTGTAGCCAGCAGTGGGAAGACCTCCCTATCTAGTCCCAAATAAGGAAATGTTTCTCCCTCTCTGAGACAATCCAGTAAGGAAGTATATATATATATGTGTGTGTGTGTGTGTGTGTGTGTTAGCTCAATCTTGAGCCGGTGGTCACCAATTATGAAACATTGATCTTGTACGTCCCATGCATTCACAAGCCAAGTCATTAACTCCACTTGTGCCTTCATTCCCTAAATAGACCAGAACCTGTACAAACCATAGTTTTTCAATACACGCATGGTTACATCATCGTCCATGGCTTCGTTATCTATGAGCTCGTGTTCTCGTTCCTTCCATTCGAACATGATTGAAAAACATACATATCAACAAATTAAGCAGTTAAAATCAATTGGAGGGAACTGGAACCATTTTTTATGAAGAAATATTAGTTTTCAAAAATTTCATGGTGCCTGCGCAATTTATGTGTGCAGACAATACGATCTTCCACATGCGCTCCACGCAGAACCCACAATAGACCGACGATTTTTGTTTTAAAAAATCATCGGGGTGCGCGGTTATCACTTGGAGCACCCGTGCACCCCGAGGGCGGATTTCGAAACATAAATTTCTTCTAAAAAATGAAATAAAATCTCGAAATGAAAAATGAAATGGATGAAAACTTAGCTAAGGATGATGTGGATTACCTGGTTCTGACGGTTTGAGAAATGAACAGTCGGTTCTCCTGATATCAGCGCCGGAAGTTTTTTGGCCAAAAGCTCTCTATGCCCTATTCTGAAAACAAATGGTGAAAATGACTTATTTCAACTCCTTTTTATAGTTTTTAATGAATAAAATATTATTATTTTATTTATTTTTCACTTTTAAAAGGTCAATTTTAAATATTTTTACTTTTTGAAAGCAAATATTTGTAATCTTTTGAGTTTTTTGTGCAAGATATAGGACCTTTGGTGAAAATAATTATTTTTACATCAAGCATACTATTATCACTTTTTCGGGCTCTATAAAAATACGAAAAATTGAAACCCCTTTTCAGACTCTCGAAACATGAAAATATCGTTGAGTACTTGACTATTCAAACTCGTTAAAGTAAATGAACAGTCATCCTTTCAATATAATTTTACTACTAAACTGGACTAATTACGAAAAAGGTATATGTTGACCAAGCATGGTCAATAGTGTTCTCTCCTGCATTATTTTGTCCTTTTTTGGGCCTGAGAGACTAAATTTACAAAAAATAACAACCATGGAGTTTACTTATGTTTTTCTTCTGACTCCCTAAAACTGAAAAACGTCAAGTTTTTCCTATACTGGACTCGTTAAAATTTAACAGTAAAGGACCTGTCAATCACAAACAGGATCGAACCACTCCTTCTTAGGGTTCGATTTTAATACTAATATGGACTCATCCGAGGATGAGCTTACACAAACAAGAAAATGTTATCCTCCTCAAGCTTGAAAAAAATAAAGAGGTACTTGCCAGTAATGGTGGGGGGAAAAGAGAGAAAAAGAATATAGTTGTCATACTTATTTAGAAAGAATCATGCCACTCTTGAACACAACACTTTGTCACACTTGTACTTGGGTTGGGAAATCCTTTTCCTAACATTTAATCAAACCACATTGAAAGTATTCAGCCAATTTCTGGGTATTAGCTAGAGGCCAAATGTTGCCAAGCCATCTACGGTGTCATTATGTGTTCAAGAGAAATTTCAAATAAACCATTCATTGCAAACATTTGTCTCCATTCACGTTGACCATCCCTGAGTCAGTCCTTGCAAAAATATTTCTTCAAAACTCGATCTAATGGTTTCGTGTCGTAGGCTTTCCTGCGACGGATCACTTTCTATCGACATCAGTTCATTATCTAGAAATTTGACCTAGAATCCTATTAGTACCTTAGGATCTGCATGCCTTAATGGCAGGTTTCTCGCCTTCGATGACAGGTTGCATCATTGACCTTTGATCGAAAGATCTACGAGTGTTTAATTGCAAATCATTCATTCACACTTCATATATTGTACTATAGTACTTTGAGAGTCATTTTCATTATTGGTGGTTTCTCTCACACTTGTTAACGGTTCACATCATTGACCGGTAATCAAGTGGTTTCTACCATGTTCGACTTAGACACAATCAATCGCATGGATAGATTCGTACTAGTTCGAGAAGTGGAAATCAAGACCCTGGATCTAGTTTCCACCATCCAGGCTGCGAGGAGTTTTATTATTCATGATACAGTAGACTACTTATAATAGATGGTTGCATCCATTCTATGTCTAATTTTGATGTAATATTGAAACCATATCTGTACCAGAACATTTAGTTAGCGTTGATCTGAGTATGGGAATTCCTACCTCAGCGATGATATATATATATATATATTTGTATTGAAATTTTTTACAAGTTTTTGACCGGTGTCTCCAATCCAATCCTCGAAATGATAAAGCACTTCACTCTTCAGAACAACCTCAAACTTCGCACTTTAGGGTGTAATTTTTTACACATCATTTTTTCACCATGACATTTGACTGTTCATATGGTTCTATCACTATCCATATCATGTTCTCTTAGAAGTCAAAAACACTAATGTTCCTGAATCAAGTCTTGGAAAAGTCTACCTACACGGTTTTTCTAGCCTTTCCCTATGCATGCGCTGATGTTTTTTCCATTAACTACAGCAAATCCCGCACTTTTTTCCACTATTACCTGCGCACCCCCGTGAAAATAAAATAAAAAGAAAAATTAAATTCTAGAAGCCTATTTGGTCGAATATTCTCCCAATTGGAAGATTCTAGGGTCGCGATTAGTTTGAGATTTATCCCTCCACTCATGGAGCTTATCCCTTTGTCCATGGAGCTCAAATCCCTTCATGAGAGGAATCCTTCCCCCTCTTCATGGAACTGAAATTACCTCCATTTCCTTATAAATTGAGCTCAAGTTTTAGGTTGAAGGGTAGATTATGAATCATAAAAGCTGACTTATACAGTTTCTAAGCTGAAAAGAGTTCATAAGAGTGCATACTTTCTACACTATCAAGTTGTTGTTGGCATGATAATTATCACACCCTTGTGTCTATAACTCCATGCTAGTATTCATAGAGGAAGTCTTATCAGACAGAAGGAGAAAAAAATTTTAGGACCCCGGGTGAAATATGTTCAACATCAAGGCATCAGGTTGTAAGTTTACTCTTTCTATTCAAGATAATATATATGGATCTCTTTTTCTCATTGCTTTCTTTCTATGCTTATTAGAATACTGTCAATACTTAGATTCCTTGATCACTAAGTTGGATTAGCTTTTTTTATTATTATATGTTGCAAATGCTTTGATTCTTTGTCTTTTCTTTGATTGCAGGTTCTACTTATTGGAGAAACCACTTTGGAGCATTGGGAAAAAGGGCTACGTCAAACGTGTGTATTTCAAGGTAGGGGCATGTCCTCTCTACTTTACTATTATAATAATATTGAAATGCAATTAATCTAGAGGAAAAGGTTTTCAAATGGATCTTTTTTTCTAGTTATTCGCTAAGTACTAAGTAGATCGCTCTTGTCTGCAAGAGGGATTAATCCACATAACATAGAGTGATTCATTAAGTTTTCTTAGATAAAAGCCACATGTATCTCAACTATTCACACAACATTGATAAATTTTTTAATGAAAGAAACAAGCAACTTTATTACACAAGTATCAGAAGAAGAATAATAAAAATGCAAAGTTACTAAGAAACACCTCTTTAGAATCCCACTTTCAAGCTTATGACAAGCAAGATGAAATGACTTGTTGTTACGGCATCCACTATTACAACATCTATTATGGCATATGTTGTTGCAACATCTTTGTCCCAATCTAATGTTACCTATGTTTTTGCTTCTCAATTTTTTTTCTTAATCCACCAAGTGCTGGTGTAGTGTTGGGTGGCAGAAACACCTCTTTGGCTTCCCACTTTCAAGCTTTGACAAGCAAGATGAAATGGATTTCTACCCCTTAATTGTTACAACATATATTGTTACAAAATCCACTGTAATGGTCACTATTTCAGTAGTTCCAAAAGTAATAGTTGTTATAACATTAGCTTTTACCATAGTTTCGAGATTTTCAACAATAATGAGTGTTACAACATCAACTGTTACAAAATTTTCAATAGATTTAACATTGCCATGATGTTATGACATTTGTTGTTACAACATCTGCTATTGGAACATCCACTGTTATAACATCCACTTCTCAATCCGTTGTTACATATGTTTGTGCTTCTCAATTTTTTTTTTTGATCCCCCATGTTGTATCTCTGTAGACATTCCTCAGCTAAAAAATCGAGCCAAAAACATCTATGTGAGGAATTGAGAGGAATTGAAAGAGGAATTTAGAAGGCTAAACATTCTCCTTGAACATTTAAACATCTAATAATAGTAGAGATGTATAGATGAACCTCTATATTAAACACAAATATATCCAAGTAAAACATATAATAAACCATCTAAAAATTTATGGGCAGTAATTTAAACATATTGTTCAATTTCTAACTCAGTTGTGAACATAACTTTGTAGAGGGACATCATGGAGATTGATACTCAATCTAGCCCTTCCCAATGTCCTATATTATTCTCAAATATACGTAGAAACAAATTATGAAATTACAAGAAGAACTCACAAGCATAAAATTGTTGTCATGAATGAAAACCAATAGCATTTGATTATATCCAAGTTGAAAGTATTGCAACAATATTACAAAAAAAATCTCTAGGTATCAACAATTTCTTATTCATAAAAAATGTATATATAGAGTGCTTTACAAATATCCTATCTCTTAAAAGATTAACATTCAAAGTATTATTTATCCAAATATTTGGATAATTTTTAAACAACTTTTATCCAATGTTGTGAACATTGACATTGGGATAAAATCGACAAGGGTCCGAAAAACCAAAAATTTGTAAAAACGGGAAAATATTAATAAAAATTGGCAAACATCGGCAAAATCAAGATACCATCAAAATATTGGTAAACATTGGCTAAGCCAAAAAATTGTGATTTTGAGATAAAATCAAGATGTTGTCGAGATGCTTGCAACACTATTATTAACTAAAAATAGAAAACTGCTACAAAAATTTATGCAACTGTGCTTGATTTTTGCATTCAGGTTCAATTTATTTGAAATTGCACTATTCTTGTTGCTAGAAATACTTAATAGCTATGATTTGTTGCTAATATGTTTCATTGATAAGCTAAATTTATTGAACAAATTTGAACAACTAATCCCATTCTTCATCTGTTGGGTAACTAAGATCCATCATCTGTCTTTACTATTCATTTGCACCAATATACTTCTCAAAAGAAGGATTTACTATGAACAAGTGTTTGATTTCATAGCAGATGAAAAGGTCATCAACAAAAATTTGAAGTAGATTCTAACCGCTAATCTCTCCCTCGATTCCAACAAACTTTGTCCTATCCTCTGTCTCTCTGTTCAAAAATATTTCATATTAGTCTTTTGTTACCATTTGCCCATATTAATTCTTAAAATATGGAAGTCTTGATCCTTTTGGTCATAAGCTGACCTCTTGACTTGACCTTGCATCATTGCTGAGCTTGCCTTTAGAAACTGCACAATATTGGAAGGCAAGCCAGCCTAAGGATCAAAATTGCGCAATATTTCTTGGAAATCCAACCTTGAGCTTGCAAACTACACAATTTTGGATGGAATCTCGGGCTTAAGCTCAAAATATGCACAAAGCATCTAATCAAATCAGAAACTACGCAATGCACTGAATCAAGAAGTTTACCACTCCTCAGGAATTACGCAATCCTTCATGTTAGTGTGCATGAAACGTTCCACGAAAAATAAAAAAATAAAAAAATAAAAAAATCATCCCTAGAAAATAGAGTCGTCATTAGTTTCCCGAAGTTGGCACAGTTACTATGTTTGAAACTTTCTGCCAAGTGTCACTTTTTCCTTGATTTTAGGCATGTGCATCATAAACCCTAATTCATCCAAATCTATTTAATAGATGCCTCTATACCTCATTTTTACATTGGATCTTGGAGCTATAGCATTCCCAAGGAGAGAAAGGAGCCTTTGGTGGAGTTTCCGTCGCTTTTCCAGATGAATTTTTATTTTGTCATCTTTTGCCACATTTTCTGTCGCTTTTTGTCATTTTGCTTTTGTGAGTGATGTTATGCTTTTTTATGTTCATTTTTTCTGGTGTTTTAGCTTATATTATCTTGTAGAAGTGTTGGTTCATTCCTTCATTCACCTTTCATAAGTGTCACATTAGTTTTCTTATTTTTTCACACCGGTGATTGTCGTTTCAGCGACTCTCCATACAAGTTTGTTTTTCCTTCCACATGTTGATTTTCTACACTCGATTTGCACTGATATATCTATACCTAGTCATATATTCACTTTAACTTGCACTATCACTCCGATATACTAGTTTTCCACACCCTCACTGGGTAGATCTGCACTGCACTTGGCCAGCACTTGCCTTGCCCAACCGGGCATTATGCAAGTCAAAGGCTCAAGCTCCCAGCTTGGCTTCTAAGACTGCACAATGTGTAGTAAATGTTGACCCAACTATGCATTTCATAGTTCCAAGGCTCAAGCATGTCCCCTTGGCCACTGAAACTGTGAAATGCGTAGTCTCTCCATCAATCTTACCAGGATGAACTGCGCATTGCGTAGTATCAAGCCTCAAGCTGTATCACTGGATGCTAAGACTATGTAATGCACAGTTCCTGCAACTATTCCCTCTCCCTTGAACTCAAGAACTGCACAATATTCCTCATCAGTTCACTAGTTTGTTTCTTGATATTTATTTGTATGTTGATTTGCTGAAGCTAATTTATTCTTTCCATGAGTGTCTTTTCCTCCTACAGGTATCACAGTTGTTGAGCATTTCCCTCCAGCAGTCACTGTTATCATGGCACCCAAGAGAGATGCTTCAAAGGATACCACTGAGAGAAGTACCGGGGAGGCAGTTGAGAGTATGCCAGTAAACTTTCTAGTTTATTTAGATGCTCAATTTTTCGTAGAAAAGGAATCAAATATCACATGAAACAAAGTGAATGAAGCTTTTTAAAAAGGAAAATTTAAATCATATCTAGAGTACTGAAAGGTATATATCAATGTTCAATGGTCAAGAATACACAGGGTTGCATGTAGATATCCAACTTTCCCATTCGCAGACGTTGTCAACTTGATAGTTTCACATATAGGTGTCAAGACTATGACTTTGAACAATGCCAATGGACAAAGGCTTGATTCTTTTCTGGCAATAGATTACCACCTCATGTATCATTTTCCAAAGCTGGAGTCACTCATGGATTCCTACTTTTATGCTACCTCCAGATACTTAAGCACAAAGGACATTGTTAAAAGCTGGGTGAAATAACCATCAAAGTTTCTACAAATTCCCACCAACACCTACAAGAGAAAGTCTCTCGGGAAGTCCCTTGATTAGTCTACATTATAGAATCTATAGTCAAGAGAGCACTGAGATATTTCCTAAAGGGTGGGAATTCTTATTGAACCAGTTTGTGAACGAAGGGAATCCATTCAACTAGTCATACTTGTTGGCTTGACAACTAAGTATTCATGTAGCTAACACCTTGAATCCTCCCAAGGGAAGGCAATCTATATTTTACATGTACGCATATCTACTGTATGCAATCTATGCTCACAATTCATTCCCCGACATGAATTGAAATTGGACACCACGAGACCCTGTCGTGGACATCTACTGCAGACTTCTCTCAGAGGGCAGCCACAGGGGAGTAATGAAAAAGCTAACTGACCACTTCCTCATTCTGTTATACAAGTTGATCTTTGAGTAAGAACCACCTTACATGTCACGTGGGGAAACAGAATCATTATCATAGGTAGCAGATTGGTTTTCCTCACCGGATGGCACTTTCCTCAGAATGTTCGATGGACAAAAGCCATCGGAACTTTTACCAAAATATGCCACCGATATATTACTCATGCAAGAAGTTGCATATGATCTCTCGATAGTGTTTTCAGCAACTTTTCTCAAGAAGAAGAAAGCACCTTGGCCAACACTTCCCATCCAAATCAAATTGTATGAGATAAAGAACCTAAGAGTCACAGAGGTCGAATGAAAGGTGATGGAAAAGTTTTCTTTCGGTACTCTGGACTTTAATTTGTACGCTCCTTGGAATGTTTGTAGATACCACTATGCGATAATTCATTTTCAGTGGCTAAGCAAGACATTACACTGGCTAGAGGAGGAACAATGGAAGAACTGTTATAATGCCTCCAATTCCCACGAACTCGTCAATTTTGCAAAAACTTCACAAGTTACTCTACAGAAGGAAGCTACTCGAGAAGTAGTACCAGTAGAAGAGAGAAATCTAGTGCGCGGAAAGGGAAAGAGGAAGGTTGCATATATTCTAGGAGGAGAGCGGAGCCGCAAGATGAAAGCGGATCTAGTTATAACATAGTTACCAACCAAACGAGAAAATTACCGATTACCTATTTTTTTGAGGTAGCAAAAAAGCACCCAATTTTGAAGTGGTTATTCATAATAACCTTTTCTTTTAGCATATTTTCTGCACTTTAAATTTTTTTTTGTTACAAGTATGAACATTTTTATTTAATTTCATGTTGATTTTGAAAAGTGTTGATGTAGCATCAATCCCTTTTTGTTGCATGGCTTATTTTTGAAACTTTAAATTTTCTAATGCATTAAGTATGAATAAAAATTTTTAAATGTTGATTATTTTACCATTTTTCAAGATTTCTTATTTATCTTCTTGTCTTTTTGTCCTAAGATATTTATTTTTTAAGGGTTTTCCAAACATGTGTTTTTTGTTTTTCTTTGCAATGTGTTTTTATAATGAAAATTTTAATTTGTTTTGCAAAATTTAAAAAAATAATAACATTAACATTTTGAGGTTAGGATTTTATAAATTTAAAAACCAATAAATTAAAATAATAATAAATTCCTTAAAAGTAAATGAATTGAAAAAAAAAAACATTAAAACAAAAACAAAATTAAAAATAATAATTAAAAAAAAAAACATGAAATTTTTTTATTCAAAAAATAAAAAGCAAATTAAAAAATTAAAAAATAATAACTAAAAATAATAATAATAATAATTTAAATAAAAAAACATAAAAAAAAAAACATTTTGATTTTTTATTTTAAATAAAACATTAAAAAAATAAATAAATAAATGGTGATGATATATTTATTTATTTATTTATGTTAAATGTTTATTTATTTTTTTATTTTTTTTATTATTATTTTTATTTATTTTTAAATGTTTTTTTTAATATTTTTTTATTATTTTAAAAAAGTTTTTATTTTTAATTATTATTTTTGCATTTTTTTAAATTATTATTTTTAGTTTTCTTTTAACATTTTTTATTTTAATGTTATTTATTTTTAATATTTTTTTAATTTGTTTTTCTTCAATTAATAAATTTTTTATTTTTTATTTTTTTTAATTTTTAATTTGATCGTATTTTTTTCACTTTTACTGTTTCTAATTTTTATTTTTGTTAAATTTAAAATTGAATGTTCTATTTTTTAAAACAATTTTGTTTTTTGTTTTTTTTACTTAAAAGTTATGAATCATTTTTTTTTCTTTTGTTAAAAAAAACTTGAAACACCATCATCCTTGAATATAAATTCATCAAAATTTCATAAATTTTTTTATTTTTTTAATTTTTTTATTCATTTTCTCATCAAAATATTTTATTTAAGATGTTGTTTTTAGCCCCGCACCCACAGGTTTCGATATATATATGGTGGAAATGGGTCTCCAATCCTCAGACACCCTATGGAGAATCTATTGAAACGAGGTTTTGTGGGACCCTCAAGATGCCCTCTATGCCAGGAAGACCATGAAACTATCAATCACTTGTTGGACCTCTCTCCCATATCCAGCGCCCTATGGGACAGGACTGAAACACTATGCAGACGCACCAATAGAGAAAGGGGTAACATCATCAACGCCATCAGCAAGTGGATGGAAAAACCTTACTCCAGAAACCTTCTGAATAGACTTTGGTAGCTAATTCTAGGCCTCCTTATCTAGAACATATGGAAAGAAAGGAACAGTCATATCTTCAAAGATCATTCCTCCAACCGAGAGCAAATCTGGGCAAGGTTCCACAACAATCTCACAGAAACTCTGGCCATAACTCCCTGGAGTAAGGAATACCTCTCGACAACCACAACTGAGCGCAACATTTGGAAAAACTAGCATATGAGCATCAACACCCCTTTAGATAACCCCCCAGGGAACTTAGGAAGAACCATCGCACCTGAACAATGGACTCCCCCACAAAATGGTTTCTTCAAATGCAACTTTGATGGAGCCTCTAAGGGCAACCCTGGAAATGTTGGATTTAGAGGTATCATTATGAACTCCCAGGGAAAGCCCCTTCTGGTTTTCTATAGAAAATTGGCATGGGACAACAATAACTCCATGGACTTAAAGGGGCTCATCCAAGGCATCTCCAGAGCCGTTGAGTTTAACTATATTCCACTAGAAATGGAGGGAGATTCGCAAATCAACACTCAAGCTACCACTCGAATTCTTCATGGCTCTTCCTCCTCAAGGTCTCCACCAGCTGGAGGCTAGCTAATAGGCTCAAACTCCTAGAACAGTTGAAAAATCACAAGGCAATAAATTTTCACCATGTGTGTTGAAAAGTGAACACTATTGTGGATCTCCTAGCCAACAAGGGGGTGGAAAGCCATAACACTCTGCATTACTCCCACCTCTCCCAGATTGAAGATGACTCCTTACGTATGGAATGCCAATATCTCATCCAAAAGGACCATCTCTTCCCGGATGCGGGTGACATGAGGTGCACGTATGAAGACGCTCACTCCCATGTTCGTGTTGATGAAGACCTGCAATGCATGCCTTCACCTAAAGTGGAACCACCTCCCTACAATAATTCGCATGAGGTGACGGAGGTAAGGGATTATGACGACACGCAAGCCAGCAGCCACCCTAGGTGGAACCCCTCCACTGAAATTATTTGAATGAGCTTCCATATGGTTAGCACTCATGGCCATAACGTGAAGCACATGCTACCACATGATAATTGTCGCGGCTTACACCTGCGAGTGTGTCACAATAATGCACAACATCTGCGCTTATGCCACAAGTCTACAAAAGGGGAAGCCCCTTCGCAAGGTGTCATTCAAAGTTTGCTCACTCTGGCTCTCACTACCCTCTTATCCTTTCTGCCTCAATTTCAGCCCACCTACGCATTCCACTTGCTACACAGCCTCCCCCTTAATGCCAGGGTGTTGGGGATCCTTCCAGCCGCGCACCTCCTTGTCTGCGTTCCTCCCTTCGGCTCCCCTTGCCTTGCTAGCTTCTCTCTTCTGTGTGCTATCAGCATCAAACTCCCCAGTTGCGCAACCCACATCTGCATACCACCCTGCCCATTAACTCTCAGTTGCGCACTCCATGTCTCTACTCTAAGAATCTTCGCTATAACTCTCATCCCCCCATTCCTATTTTGCTTCACTGCCCCATGCCTCCGCGACAGCGTTAAAGGACAATCAGAGGCGTCCAAAGAGGTGCCTTCTCAGGATGCTATCAGCAGGGGCCCAATAACTGTTTAGAGTCCTTTGAGGGCTCCTCTTCTGGCAATCATGCCAGAGATGCCCCTTAGATCCCTGTGCACGACCAGGAGGAGGAAACCCCTATCAGGAAATGCAATGAGCCTGAAGTGGACCTAGGAAATCCACCATAACGCATCAAGAGCACCACATGCCCCGAAAAACCGAACCTCTTCCAGTTCAGGAGGCAGTGGGGGAAGACATGAACGTATGGATCATGGACTCGGAGGGCACTTGGACGTGCATATCGGATGTTGAGTACCCAGTCACTCCCATACTCTGCGCACCTGCTTCTAGGCCTCCGCACCAACCTACTATTTAGGAGGAGGCCATAGCATAGGAGTATGATTATCGTATCGAGGAGGAGGAACCAGACATCGAGGACGATGCAGAAACAACATGACTACACGGTCGCTTAGCTCTTTTTAGCTTTCTGTTATTTCAGTTCTTATCACAGAACTTTTACTTTCACAAGTGCCATGACACCTTTTGTAATTTCCTGTTTGATTTTATTACAGGGCTAGTTTCCTCCAAGGAGGCAGCCACATACTTGCACTGCTTTGAAAACAATGAAGGCTAGGATTGGATAAGCGCAGTTTACCAACTCAGCCTGTAGCATATGTAATGTTTTATTTCGAATCAATATAGTTTAGCCTAATTTACCAAATATATATATCTATATATATGTGTGTGTGTGTGTGTGTGTGTGTGTGTGTGTGTGTTTTTAATTTTTATAATGTTTTTTTAATAAATTTTAAATTTTTTTTGTTAATGTTTTTTATTTCTTTATTTATATTTTATTGCTTTTTTTTCAATTTATTTATTTATTTTAGATAAATGTCTTTTCGGAGTAATCACATCATTAGGATTTGGTTGATGTTTCGAACCAACTAATGTCGTTTATTTTAATGTTTTTTTGTTTGTTTTTTATTTATTTAATTTATCTCATAAATATTATTTACAATTTTTTAGATTTTTTCTTAATTATTTTTTTTAAATATATTTTTTTGTTTAAATTTTTTTTTATATCTTTAATTGTTTTTTGGGTTTTTTTTAAATAATATTTTGTTTAAATTTTTTTTTTATATGTTAATTTTGTTTTTTGTTTTTTGTTTTTACATTTTTTGTTTGATTTTTTTTGTCTTTTTGATATATTTTTTTTGGTCATGTTTTTTATTTTTTATTTTTTATGTTTTAATATATATTTTTATTTACTTGTTATTTTTTTAATTCTTTTTGTGTTTTAGCTTTTATTTTTTCAATGTTTTCATATCCTCAATATATTTGATTGGATATATATGTCAAAAATAAAAAGTATTTAGAAGTAATAAGTTTAGGAGAAAACTTTTTTGTTGATGGTGTACTTCCTTTGCAGTAGGATTCTAGAAATGACACATTTTTTTGCATAATCTTCAATATGTTTATTAGTTTCGATTTATTAAATTCAAAATAAATATAATTTTAATATTAAATTATAAATACACACACACACAAATATATATATATATATATATATATATATATATATATGATGGTTACCATTCGTCAAGACCAGTGTGGTCTATCGGACCTTAAGAGAGGAGAAAGAATCTAAGTTTGATTCTTCAAAATCTAGTTTCTATGGCCAAAGAGAAGGGAAATAAGTGCTCCAAAATCGCTATAGGTGGGCTGGCTTAATAGGTTAAGAAGATTGGAAGTGTGGCAGATGTTAGGGAATTGAAAGCGAATGTGAGTGAGAAAGTCTAAAGGGAAGTGTTTTTCATCTTCCACCTGCTGAGAATCGTAAATCTGACAGATTCTATCGTTCTAAGGAGTCTTGGGGTTAGACCACCGCTCGGTCTTACTCCAAATCTCATGGGAACTATTTCTTATCCTAGCAATGTTCATTTTTTTCTTATTGCTGGACAACACAGAGAGATAATTATGATTATAAAGTGTGGGGTTGATCACCTCCTCATAACATATTAGCTTCCTTTTACCCTCCAACTCTCGATCCTCCCACAACTTGTCCTTAAACTTGGAGGTAAATGTATTTTTGATATTATCTTTGCTTCCCATATCGAGCTCCTCCTTAATTTCCCAATGGTTGAGCCAAGACTTGGTATCCTTATCCCACCCATGCTTGAGGCGAAGGTGGGGGTTTTGACTACAATTAGAAGCAACTTTAGGGAGAATTTTTTATTCCATGTTGTAAATCTTCTTCTTATATGTCATCAGATATCTAAACATAGTCATACTTTCAATGGGGGAAAAACCAAATTCGATCAAGAGGATAGGATAGGCAGTACTTCCCTTGATCTTAAGTTTGTAGGTTATGAATTTCTTTTGAATCATCTCAATATTCCTGCAAGACTCTTAGGATATATTGCAACCCCAAACTTCACATCTATATAAGACAACAGGGGTGACGAGGGTCTCGAAGAGGAACCTCTTTTTACTCCAAATATAAAGATCGACCAACTTACAATTATTTTCAAGCTCATAATAAGCTTTCTAGCCCCCAATAATCATTTTATCGATGCTATAATTCCATTTGAGATGATGAGGGAAGTCAATGCCCAAATATTTATAAGAAGAAACCTGCTCTAAGCACTGGTTATTATACACCAAACTACCATGGGTGATCCTTTTGGATTTAATGATCATGACTTTAGTCTTGTTGGTATTAACTGTCATACCTCTCTTGGAGCAGTAACCATGACCACAATTCTTATTGGATTAAAATTCATTTTAGGAGGAATACTACCCACTGGAAGCTCATCATATATGTCATGTCTTTATACAAACGCTTATTTGAATTGTTTCTTTCCACCACATACATAACATCCACAAACAACAATTTTCTCAAAATATTCAACCTATGTACTTTATTCCTGACAACCTCTTGTTCAGTGAAACCAATTGTTTTGTCTTCAGGATTCATATTTATATCATCTTCCACCCCCTATCCTCTATGTGATTGAACAATTTTAGGTTCACGTTCATGTACATATCTTTTTATTTTGCTAGTTGAAGGCTCGGGCTCTACATTTTCTCCAATATCCATCTAAAATAATCTACAAAATGCATTAATTGATTTCAAGATTGGATAATACATTATAAATTTTAATAATATCGTGAAAAAATATGGATTTATCACAAAATTCCATTATATCATTTTTTCCTAAGTTAATTCAAAAATTGATTACCTGGTGTCCTATGTCATCCATTGTGTCCTCATTTGATATGACATGATCTGTTACCATGGCCTCATTTGGTTATTTAATACACAAAATATTAAATAATGTTTAGTACACCAATTATATCATTTCAATGAATATGTTATCCAACACAAAACTTCACGTTAGTCATATATTTGACATATTGATATCATGTTAATTTGGAGTTGAATTTTTTTCTATAACCCTAAGTATATACATCGAGCCAAAATTTTGACAAGAAAAGTATCCAACATCCTTATCCCACATGGCCATCCTAATTTTCAAACATTTTCCTTGATCATAGAACCACATTTAATCACCATTCGATTTTCAACCAATAAGTTTGACTTGAAAGGCCTCATGAAAAAAAAAAAATGATTTTCTCTCCTATATCCAAGTCTGCCAATGTAGCAATTTATCATATGTTTAAGTTGGAACAAATATGCACTCCTGGGAAAAACCATTTACATTCTTGGTACTGAAATTTGAAATGGGAGAACTAAGTTAAACTATTTACAACTTGCATTAACTAATGCACCACTGCAGACTCTAAGTTTCAACCCTGAGGAGATTTTTTTGATGGAGCGGAGCTAGGGTTTGGCTCTGCAAGTGGCAGTCTGTCACAAACTCTAGCGGAGGGCAGTGCCTGGTCTGCAAATATTCGGCGGCAAGGGTTTGCCCTGGCCCAACAGATGAGGCAAGTGGGGGTCCATGGGGCCCCATCTTACAAACAAGTAATGATGGATAAGGGAAAATCCCCACTGGAAGGGGTACAGATCTATGGATCTGTCAATGTAGAAAAAGATGATTCAAGCAGGAAAAAAAAGGTAGGTGGGCATACCAATGAAACCCACTATCAGAAATGGACAAATGGCATCAAGATCCTGGAAGATAAAGACAAAGGGGACCCCAATCCCGAGCATAAGTCACAAGAAGCTGAAAGAAAGGACAAATAAATTGAGGTAACCAAGGCACAGCCCCAACACATCCCAGAGTTGGAGAGATCTGCAACGACTAATAAGAAACAGGAGGACCTGGGATGTTGTAAGCCCAAAACTATGGAGAGTCTAAAGGTTATCATCACCAACCCTGAAATGCAAGATTACCATGACCATATGTCTATCCATGCGGTGATATGTAAGTTTATGGGATTTGGCCCACGGAAAGAGCTCTCTGTATTTGGATTAAACAACAATGGAAGCCTAAGGGAGATGTTAGGCTTCACCTAGGGGCCAAAGGTCTTTTCACTGTTGTCTTCGCAAATCTGGAGGATAGAGATCGCATTTTTTATGGCAGACCTTACTTCTATGCCTCAGCAGGCCTCTATATGAGACCCTGGAAACCTAAATTTGCTCCCTAACAAGAAACATTCACGCATGTACCTGCTTGGATTTTCCTTTTCTCTCTCTCAATCGATTATTGGAGACCTGCAGCGTTGGAGCAAATAGGCAACAAATTGGGCACCTTCATCCAAGCCTCAGAGGCCACCCTTCAAAAAAGGTACACCTCTTGTGCCAGAATCTGTGTAGAAATGGATGTTTCAAGTGCTTTGCATGATGGTTTATGGTTACAATTTAGAGATGAACTTTTCTTTCAAGCCATATATTATGGACAAATCCCCTTTCGATGTCAAAAGTGCTATGAACATGGTCACCTGTTTAGGGAATTCCCTATGAATAAGGCAACCGAGAAGGCCAAAGAAAACACAACTAAGAATCAGGAAGGTTTTACCCGTCTGAATGGCAGACAAAGGGCCAATAGAAGAACCCAAAAAAGAGCAGGAACCTCCTTCAAAGGCACAATCAATTCCTTTGAGGTTCTTGGAGAAGGATCTGTCTTAACCAAAACTCCTTAAGAACCAGACCTACTGCAGGAAGCCCTGGAAGTTCCCACACAGGAAGGCAAAGTTCCCAATACTAAGTTGACAAGGGAAACATTGCAAAGTTCTGACCTAGCACAGGACCTTGAAGGAGATGCGGAAATGATAGCTAGCGAAATCGGCACAGAGGACATGGAACTCAGTGACATCCTCGAAAGGGAAGGCATGGATCTTAATTCCATAGTGGAACAATGGAATCAGAAAGGAGTGGAACACATCCCAGAGGAGGAAATAGACAGAGTAAGCTTTTTATTTTTATCACGGTAGGATGCAGAGCTAAAAGGGCAGAAGAGAGGACATGGGGCCACAAAGGGTCTAGGAGTTATAGCCCAAGGTCTTCACCAAACAAACAACAATGTTAAACATAGGAAAAAAAGAGGCCGAAGAACAAATAATGAAGCACTATATGAGCTAGGTCAGCTACTCCTCAACTCGGGTAAGATGAAAACCCTTTAAGCTTTCACGTTCTCCTCTTAAATTTTGTTAATTATGAAGATCCTCTCATGGAATGCAAGAGGGCTAAACAACCAAAGAAAACAAAGACTCCTGAGGAAGAAAGTCAAAAATGAAAATCCTGACATGATTTTTTTACAAGAAACCAAGTGCTCAAGCCTAAAAATGAAAGGAATCAGCAGTAACATAGGGAAAAGAATGAATTACGCATAAGTGGAAGGGAATGGCTTGGAAGGAGGTCTGGCCACCTTCTAGAATCCCCACTCCATCCATCTAATAAGCGTTGAGGCTACCAGATCGCACATCTCCCTGGAAGTGAATATTATAGGGGAAGCCAGCACTTATCTGTGCACGAACATCTACAGCCCCCAAAAATTAGAGGACAAACTGCGGATGCTAGATTGCCTCTGAGAGATGCAACTAAGACATTCAGCTGCTAAATCCATCTATGGAGGGGATTTCAACATGATTACCTCATTGGCAGAAAATAAAAGAGGAATAAGAACTCTGAACAAGGATGCAAAGGCTTTCAACAACTTCATCAAAGTAGCCAAACTGGTGGAAATCCTCCCCAAGGATGGTATTTACACCTGGAATAACAAAATAGGAGGCAATAGGCAGATTGCTTCCAGACTCGACCGCTTTCTCATAGCAGAAGCCATCCTGCTTGAGGGGGTAACTTTGGAATCAGATGTCATCCCATTTGGTGGCTCGGATCATTGGCCCATCACCCTGGACGCTGCCATCCTCGAAACCCCAAAAAACAAACCTTTCAGGTTTGAAAAATTTTGGTTGGGCCATCCAGAGTTCTTGACTAATATCAAAAACTGGTGGCAAGAACCGTTGGAAACCTGAGGCACCAAAATGTACCGACTGCAAGCTAGGTTAAATCATATCAAATCTTGTCTCCGAGTTTGGAACCAAGAGGTCTTTGGCAATATCTTCAAGGACAAACAGACCTTAGAGGAACAAATGGTTCAGATCCACACTGACTAGCTCAATGGGAACATCAACCAGGATTCTGTCAGCACGGAGAGGATCCTCATGCAAAAATGGAATGATAGATGTCAGCAGGAGGAAATTTTATGGAGGCAGAAGTCCCGCATCCAATGGCTCAGGGAGGGGGAAAGAACACTCAATTTTTCCATCAATCAGCGGTTGACTACAGATGTGCCAACAAAATCACCCAATTGATGGATGAACAAGGCACCCCCTTTTACTCTCATAAGGACATTGCCTCCATCCTCATTGACCATTTTAGCCACATAGCGACGGAACCAAGAATTGACAGGGAAGAGGCTATTAGGGAAGTAATGAAGTCCATTCCTAAGCTCATTTCTGAGGACCTCAACAAATCTTTAGACCGCCCGGTCACCATGGAGGAAGTGGAAGAAGTAGTGAAGGAAATGCCTAATGGTAAGGCACCGGGGCCGAATGGCTTCACTATTGATTTTTTCAAAGCTTGCTGGGAAATTATTCAGTTGGAAGTTTGGGGGGTAGTGGAAGATTCCCGAAAATCATCCTCCATTCTCAAATCCCTTAACTCCACCTTCATTTCCCTTATCCCGAAAGAGGAGGCAGCCTGCACCCCTTCAAAGTTTAGACCTATTTCTTTGTGCAATGTTCTTTATAAGATCATCTCTAAAGTCATGGCCAATAGACTCAATCCCATACTCGCCTTAATCATCTCAGAGGAGAAATCAGGCTATGTGGAAGGTAGACAAATCATGGATAATATCTTGCTTGCGTAGGATATGGTTCACACTCTTCAGGCCCAGAAAAAAACAGGTATGATAATTCAACTAGATCTCTCGAAAGCATATGATAAAGTCAGTTGGGAGTATATTGAGGCCATTTTGGAAGCCTTTGGGTTCAGGCATTTCTGGATCAAATGGATTCTAGCTTTGGTCAAATCCCCAAGCTACTCCATTCTGGTCAATGGTGCTCCTACCACCCCCTTGCCCCCCTCTCGAGGCATTCGCCAAGGAGATCCCATCTCCCCTTTTATTTTTGTCATTGTGATGGAAGGCTTGAGTTGCATCATCAAATTTGCTAAGGAAAGCAACTCCATCAAGGGCCTCCAACCCTTGTCAAACTGCCCAGCCACCACTCATCAGCAGTTTGTGGACGATACCATGCTTCATGGTTCACCTTCGGTCAAGGAAGCTCAAGTATTCAAAGTTATCCTGGATCTCTTCAGTCTAGCAATAGGCATGGACCTAAATTTGGATAAATCTTCCATATTCTTCTTCAAAACTCACCTAGAAATCCAAAAGCATCTTATGACTATCCTTGGCTTCAGAAGGCGGCGTCTCCCCTCCAAATACCTCGGGATCCCTCTCATTGATAAACCCTGGCAAAAACTCCACTGGGAGAAGCTGCTTTCCAATCTCGAAGCTCGGAGCAATAGCTGGACTAGCAGGGTCCTTAACTTCGCTGGACGGTTAATTATGACTAAGGTTGTTCTCCAGGCCATTCCTCAGTATATCCTTTCCATCCCTCCAGCTCCCAAAGGTGTAATCCAAAAAATCAGAAACATACAAAGAACCTTCCTTTGGTCTGGGAAACGGACAAACAGAAATGGGCTCTAGTGGTGTGGGAGAAACTCTGTAAACCCAAAATCCTGGGGGGTCTGGGGCTCAATGACCTGGAAACAGTGAACAAAGCAAGCGGTGCCAAGCTATGGTGGAGGTGGATCAAAAATAAAAAAAAATCCCTAGGCTAGGGTGTGGAAATCCAAGTATGCAGAGAACTAGAACCATCAAGATCTCATCAGAATGACGAAATTTCAAGCCGGATCTCCCACTTGGAACCTAGCTCGAGCAAACAGAAACGTTATCTCAAATTACTGCTTCTGGGAGATCCGTAATGGTAAAACAGCTCTTTTCTGGGAAGATGCTTGGCAATAGATGCCTAAGCTGGAAAGCCCTAACTATCTTCCCTTGCAACGAAGATACCAGGATCAGGGTAATTTCAAAGTAAACCAGTACTGGTCGGACAGCAGTGAGGACCATCACTAGAGACATTGGCACCTCAACATGCCCACCTAGTCGATTGAGATGAACGACATTCACCTCTCCCTATGCTCAAGTCAGGACAAGAGAAGGATCCGTCATTCCTAGGAGGATGATCAACTCAGGTGGGGAAAACTGGATGGAGGCACCTATAACCTAAGGGAAGCCAAACTGTACATAGATTATAGGGATCTGGAAGAAAATATGTCGGGACATCACAATGTCTGGGACACTATATTTTGGCCGAAAATAAAAACCTTTTTATGGCTCCTAATGCACCGTAAAATTCTAACTTGGGAGAACTTGTGCAAAAAAGGTTTCTTTGGTCCTTCCAGCTGCCCCTCTGTGAGAAAGAGGTAGAGTCCATGAACCATCTCCTCAACACCTTTGAATGGACTAAGAAACTATGGACATGGATGGAAGGTATCTTCAGGCAAACGGACAGAAATAGGTATTCCGTTCAAGACACTATAGCCAATTGGCGAACCAAATTTTCTAACTGTGACACACTAAATATCTTGTGGAAACTAAGCCCCGGTTTCATAGTTTGGTCCACTTGGAAAGAAATAAATAGGAGAATATTTCAGAAGGAATTCAGACAGGAGGATAACATCAAATTAACTATATTGTAAAACATGCGAGAGACTGCTCTTACCCACAGCAAAATAGATCTAGCAAACAGGCATTCCGACAGTGACAGGCATATCTTGCTACTGTTTGGAAAGGGGGAATTCATGAACCTCAATTCTCCTATGCAGCGACCTCATCCTGCTCCTTCTCGGCGGCCCTGGCAACCTCCAACTCCAGGGCTCCTTAAGCTAAATTTTGATGGTGCCTCCCAGGGTAAACCTTGTTTGGTCAATTTAGTGTGTCCTAAATTGCTAACATAAATTATCAACCAGGGATTCGTAAGCTGACGAAGTGTGGCGCACTATATGTGCAAGATAACCTATCTCTTACTTTTTGTCGTTTTTGGATTTTTATTGATCTTGGTTGGTTTCCTAATGTGAGATGGAAATTCTAAAAGACAAGTATAGTTATGAATATTCAAGGCAATGATGTCCTTTATAATGATTTACCAAACTTCAAACTTAAAAATGAATTTGAAACATACAATGACAAAACTTGAAAGGAAATGAAAATGTGCTGCTAGCCTAATAAATCAAATAGTGAACTATTGAGCATGAAAACCAAATTATCCTTGCTGCTGTCTAAACACAAAAGAAACTATGCTTAAAGAAATCCAAGAATTGCAACAAAGTAAATCTAAATCAAATTACATCAACTTATATTCTAATCCCTCACCATTAGTCCAGCTATGGCTTTCGAAGGTAACCATAAACAACTTGAGCAATCTGATATCTAATTTGCAGAAAAAAGAAACTAATATCAAACTACACACTCATACTTCAATCCCTCACCATTAGTCCAGCTATGGTTTTTGGAGGTAACTGAAAATGACATGAGCAATTTAATATATCTAACTTGCAGAAAGTAAACTAATATCAAACTACACACTCATACTTCAATCCCTCACCATCAGTCCAGCTGTGGCTTTCGGAGGTAACTGAAAATGACATGAACAATTTAATATATCTAACTTGCAGAAAGTAAACTAATATCAAACTACACACTCATACTTCAATCCCTCACCATCAGTCCAGCTGTGGCTTTCGGAGGTAACTGAAAATGACATGAGGAATTTAATATATCTAAATCTAACTACTGAAGCAAATGTGCAAGACTGAAATAAACAAAGCAATACCGGAATTAAACAAAAACTAAGAAAAAAATAAATTAACAGCAGAACAATATTGATTCCATGTCATTAGTCAAAAGATATGAAAATGCCCGGGCTGCCATGAAAAATTATGCTAAAAGCTATGATTTCAAAAAGCAATCTAAGTAAGGAAATATGACAAAACAGAATTGAAAGCAACTTATCTAGAAAACATGTAAAAGCCTCCTTGGATAGCAGGGACCCTCTGCTACCAATTTGGTGTAATCCTTCTTCAACTCCTTAAAATTGTAATCAAAACACCATCAAGGAACTTCTTTATTGAAAAACTTCACAAATCTACATCCCATTCCATCTTAAGCTTTGTTACAAATCTACTTCCTCATTACTTCCTCATTACCTATGATAGGAGAAAGCTTCTCCTATTTATACAAAATATGAGGAGTCATCTCATTAATAGGAGTCCATGAATCTCTCCCTCCATCTCTAGAGTTACAATCAAAATAGGAAATGATAAAACACATGTCTTTCTAGAGTTTCAACACAACTTGAGGAATGAGACACATATCCTCTTAGAGTTTCAATACAACAAGGAAGTGAGACACATATCCTCTTGATCCCATAATCTTCTCCAACCAAATTCGAATTTGGCCTTAGAGTGCCACATAAGAGTCTTCTAGAAGTCTCCTTTTGACCTACACATGTCACAAAACTCTTAACACATATAGATATATGAAACTATGTTAATTTTCTAGTTTCTAATCATAAATTCACTTAAAATACATAAAATAAATAACTTTGGAAAACAAGGATCCTAACCCATATATTTATGAAAATGGTTACTTGATGTAGGGTTTTAGGTCAAATGGATATGAAATAAGAGCTAAATGGTTATGACATAATGGAAATATGTATGAATATGGAGAACACTTTTGAGACTCAACAAACCTGGCCCGACCGACTTTGGAGGAGTCATACAAAACGAAAGAGGGGAAATTATCCACATCTTCAGCAATTATTTGGGGGAGGCCACTAGCAATGATGTTGAATTTGCAGCTACGGAGTGGGGCCTACAAATCCTCATCCGCCTAGGTAGTGGAACTACAATTGTGGAAGGGGACTCGCTCCTTGCCATCAATGCAGCGAGGAAACTACAAAATGGAACGTGACCTGAGAGAGTCTCCAAGCATTGGCACTTAGCCATGGTTACAGGGCTCATTGCAAAACATCTAACTGCTCTCAAAGGAGTTGTTCTTCAGGCCATCAGGCGTAATGCCAATGCTTTGGTTAACACTCTAGCTAACCATGCGGTTGACCACCCGCGTGACATCATTGACACCTATTGGCAAGACGTCACTTGTGCCAACCTCTGGGATGAATGCATGCAAATCTCAAGGCAAGACCTAACTGGAATTTCAGGGGAGGAGGACGGCCTTCAGGGTACAGATCATCAATGATTCATGTGGGTCATCCTAATCGTCTATCCCATGATCTTAAATGCCTGGTGGAGGCATCCCTAGTGAATGTCCTATGAATGGCATTGGAAGAGGTGCAAGAACTACGAAAAGGTTAGAGGTCAGTTCATGCTCAATGGTAGAAAGGACGCGTGACCTCGGCTCTTGAGAAAAAATCATGGAAACCCAGAAGCCATTAGCAGTAATAATAAGCAGGTCAGCACTCACATGATGGGAATCCAGGCTGGCAGAAGATGGGACAGGACGGAAATCCCAGCCCAATTCGCTTCGATGAGCACTACGCCATGCGCTATTAATACCAAGCCAAACAGTAAATACTACCATTATTCTCGATATCCCGAAGAGTTCAACCTAAGGTGTACGGTTTTGAGTATCGAGTACAGGAACGCAGTTGTTGGCTTTGGGAATCCTACCATGGCAGATTGCATTCTTCGCAGCTCCAAAGCTGTGAAAGATCTCAAAAGAGCTCGGGAGAACTATGAGACTTCTGTCTCTAACAAAGGAAAGAAGATCATCAACGAGCTCCAGGAGGAGGTTGGAAAATCCAGGGAAGTGTTAAACAACAAATACATTAGGGAGGAGGTGGACTAGATCACAGACCTGGGCACTCCGACCACATGGGCCACACAATTTCTGAGAACTCAATCGATGGCATGGAAAATGAAATCTATGCTAGCCAAAGCTTTGAGTGGGCAAGGGGTGACCATGAAGGAATCCTATCAGGCTAACTCTCTCGCCTCAACTAAGAAATCTGCTCGGCTGGATATATTGGAAATCTCCATTAATCCTCTCACGGAGTAAATGAAAATGCTTACTAAATGCCTGGAAGGGTTTATCCAGCTCTTTGAACTGTATTTGTGCTATGTGTTGAATGTCTCGATTGAGATCCCAGATGATGGTCCAAAACTACCATCATTAGGCGCCATTGGCCGCGTTATGTGCCAAAAGGAGGAGATGAAGTTGGTCCGAGCGCGGTGGAAGACCTTGGCACGGCCTAAAAGGGTTCTTTTTGCCTCCTGATGGGTAGTCTCTTACTTCTGGTCCCTGTCTTTCTCTGGTTTCCTAGTTGCTTCTATGTCAGATTTATGTAAATTTCAGTGGGATTTTATATGGCCTTCTAGGTTAGTTACTGGTCTCTCTCGACCTGGCATCCCTGAGTGGTTGGCTAGTTTAAATTGTATTTTTATGTTAAACTCCAGTCTTGTCAGGGTTGGCTATCACCTGGTTTGTTGTATGTCTGATAATATTTTGGCTCCAGGGATTTTGTCAGTGGGTTTTTGCTTAGAGGGCATTCACTTTTTCTTGCCTTCTGGTAATGGTAGCCCATTTTGTAACCATATGTATCATTTTGTGATCTAATATATCAGCTGATTTACACACTAAAAAAAAAAAAAATTGAAATGGGACATGATTTGATAATACCTAATCTTAAGATATAACCCTACATCGTGCTTGACAAATATCCTACATAACTATGTATTCCACTTATACACAACTTTCAGATAAGGCGAGTTGAAGACAAACTTAGAATGTTGCATGAAATCTAAAATAAAAATATTTAATTGCAATTTGGATGACAGCTTCAAAACAAAAGACAACAAGCGGAAGAGGGAAAGATGGCGCGCGCGGGAGAAATTTTTTTCGTTCTAGGGTTACAGTCCTCCATCGCCGCCGCGGGTTAGAGATCGATGCTCAGGCGGCGCCTCCATGGAATGAGACTGTGCGTTACCATTGCTGCTCCTTGTGACTTTGTTTGGGCTGGGAATCCATTCGCGCCTGAGAGATTTTATATTTCTGCTGTGACAGGTTCATGGATACCCTGCAGAACCAACAGAAAGGGGTACTGGTGTCTGACCATTCTATCAAATGCTATAGCGGGGCATGGAATAAGTCCCTGCGATCGCCATTTGTTTATTGGTGGCTTTGGCGTTGAACCATCGCCGGGGTATGTGCTCTGTTGCACCTCTCATGGTGCCAGTGGGCGCAATACTCTGTTTTTTCGGTCGGTTGCTCATGCTGGGACTTCAGTTTTTCTCTGTTATTGGGAGCGGATACCGCTTGACTATTTCCTTTGCATGTCGGCCTTCACATCCTCGCCCTGGGCCTCGATGATGGGCGGTTATTGGGCTTCAGGCCATCGCTATATAGGATTAACTGCCTTGCGGCCTCCACAACTGCATATAAAACAGAGGCTGCAAAGGCCTGCTATCTTCTCCAAAGCAGCTGATACAGGGACTACAGACCTTAAGCGGTCTCTATGGCTGCACTCGAACCTTCTAAGCCAGGAACAGGCCCACGATGATGTGCCAATAGACAAAAATTACAGCCAGCATATCTGCAACATCGATTCTCAGGTAGGCTCGACTCCATATCAAGTGTTCATTAAGCCTCCTGTAGGTAACAGCTTTATTCTATGGATTCAAAAAATAGATTCTATACTGCATCTAAAGGAAGAAATCCAGTCTATGGCGGGTTACCCAGTTCATTCACAGTATCTGATTTCTGGGGGGAAAGCTTTAGCTGACCATTGCTTTGTTAATGACCACTCCATTGTCACTGGGTCTTCCATCTGCCTCAACCTCAGACTGAGGGGTGGAATGATGGGCCAAAACAGGGCACATGGATCCTCCATGGGAGCAGGTGCATCCAAAACAGTACCCACAAAAGGTTCATACAGGAATGTATTACAGCGGGACAAAAACATTCCCACAGTACCTGTCGCCCCTGCTGAAAGTTCCCCCAAGCCATATATTGTAGAACTGCAGGACGGCGTGCCTGAAATAAACATAGACAGTCTAGATATTGATATGTATAGAACTGCCTACGAATCCCAAACAATTATAGGCAGATTCAACTGCTTCTGGCCCAAACCAATGGAGCTGTTCCATTGGATTTTTACAAATTGGACCATGGAATGTGAAATACACCTATGTTCTAAGGGGTTCTTCATTGTCAAATTTTCATCCACTGAGGCCAGAGATGCCATTATCAGCTAGGGACCATGGTTCTGGGGCTCCACGGGACTCTTCATTACACCATGGTTCCCAAATTTTGATGCCAACACCATGGAGGTGACCAAAATTCCGGTCTGGGTAAGGCTCTACAATCTTCCGCTACATTTTTGGAATGAAAATGTTCTTGGTTGCATTGGAAACACCCTAGGCAGATACATTAAAACAGACTCTCAACGCCTGGAAGAGCGCATATTCACCTTCGCACGAATCTGTGTGGAGGTTGATTTGAGCAAGGGACTCCCAGAGTCTATTATGCTGAACAACAAACAACAGAGATGGACACCGCATTTAGACTATGAGAACACAGCCTTCAGATGCCAGATATGCAGGTGCACAGGCCACCTACAAAACTCATGCCCGGCAGCAAAAAGGGATAACAGGAAAAAGAAGAAAACAGGCAAAGCGGCAAAAGGTTGGCAATTTCCCTCTGAAGAGCCAGAACTACATGAAGAAGAGGTGGAACCAACACCACATGAGAATCAACAAACAGATACTTCCTTGGGCACACAAGAACAGGAAATGCAAGATCCTCTCGACACCACCACTAAGACTCAGCAGGATATGGTACCTGGAACACTAGACAGTGGGGGATACAAAAGAACACATACATCAGACACATCTGACTCTGATAAGGATAATGGAGCACCAACAGAAGAAAATCAGCTTGTCCTTATCGATACCAAGCCAACACTTGGTGCTTGGCGCAAGGTTGAAAAGAAGAAGGGGAGAAAATCTTAATTGTATCTCCTTTGCATTTTTATTTGCGGCATTTGAATGTCTTTGGACATATACCAACTCATACAACATGTAATTTTGTTTTCCCATAAATAAAATTATGAATTTTTTCTTTGTGAAAAAAAAATATATATAACAATGAAAAAATGTGTAAAATATAAAATAAATAATCTACAATTTGAATCAATCATATTGGCCAATAAATGAAGCTTGGGCGTGCATTTTAGTGAAGCAAGGAAATTTTGGCCCGCTTCAAAATAATGCACACCCAACCCTCATTTCAAGGCTAAATTGAATGATTCAACTTGGAGAGTATTTTTTACTCATAATTAACATTAAGACAATTAAATATTTTTTATTTTTCACATACATATTTATGTTGTTCAATAATACTCCAAATTGCGAGGATTTCATAGGGTAAAAGGTAAGATTTGTGTGCCTCAAATAAATGCACACTAGGACATGTAATTAATTGGCAACGATATAATGATCATTCCATCTTATGAGCTTGTGAAATTGTACCTCATTATTTGGGTGTAACAACGCCCTAATGGGCCTGAGCCTTGTGGTGTAACAACGCCCTATTGAGCCTCATTTCTTTGGTATGGCAACAACCTCTTTGGGCCTTCTTATTTGTGATATGAGAAAATATTATGACAGAGATATGAAGGAGATATGTTGAGCACTATGACAGAGATATCATGATAGACCTATGAACACATATTTCACTAAATTTGGAAGTATTCAGTTTATCTAGAATTTAGAACTTTAACCAGATTAATTTTTTTCAAAATGTGGAATTATAAAATCACTTAGTTTACTAATTTTAATGTAGATATTCACCATTTCTGGTGAAAAAATTATCATAGTAAACTATATAAAACAAATTTATATAAACTTGCAAAAGCAAATCTTTCACATCTTAATCTTGGATTCCTTACATTATCTCTTTTAATAATTTTTATGGTTTGTACTAAAAGCTAAGTTTGTTAAGTTTATCTTATGAAAATAATGTTGTGTATGTTACTATTATTAACCCATTTAATTATAATATGTGTGTGGTTCTAATTGATGATGTCAATTAGAGTTTAATTTAATGTCAACCCGGGAAGGTAAACTTAGAAGTGCTTATCTAAAATATATAGATCTAGAAAGATTCCTAATTTGTCCAAGATCTTAAAGTCTCGTTACAAGAACATATTCATTAAGATCTCTTTCAATAACTAAACAAACCTAGATCTAATAATTGTTTGAGATCTATGGTTCTCTTACAAGAACATATTCTACAAGATCTCTTCCAACATTAGAACATCTAATAAGAACTTAAAAGCTGAAATGAAATAAACCTAGATCTAATAATTGTATGAGGTCTTACAGTTCTCTTACAAGAACACTTTCAAATAAGACTCTTCCAATATTAGAACATTTAACAAAACTTAAAAACTGAAATAAAACAAACCTAAATCTAATAATTGTATGAGATCTTATGGTTCTCTTACAAAAACACTTTCAAATAAGATCCTTCCAATATTAGAACATTTAACAAAAACTTGAAAGCTAAAATGAAACAAAAACATAAATTAAATTATGCCTAAAGTAAGCAAATAATCATGCAAGTGAGGCCATGGGGGCCCTCCATAACTCCACAAGCACACCACTTCAATGGAGACTCAGATGTAGAGGCAAAATCGAAGTATGAATCTTTATTTCAAAATCTCCATTACAAACCAACTCAAAGGTTACAACTCTAAGCTTCTAAGATTACATACTCCAAAATTCTAAGATTACAAAAACTTCAAGATTACGAATGGAGGAGATTGTACTCCTATTTATACAATGGGATGAGTAAAAAACTCATAATTATCATCCACTAATCTCTCTTTAGTTCCATACATCTCTCAACCATCTAGACACATAACCCCCTTTTGTCCTTGATCTTCTCCATGAGGTTTATATCTTCAAATTCGAATTTGATCATTCAAGGCCACATAAAGGTGTCTTGGAAGCTTCCTTGGCACCTACACATGTCACAAAAACAACCCACTTTCCATATATAAAGTAAAATAGATTATTTTCTAATATTTAATCAAGAATTTCTCTTAAAAATGCTTAAAAATAAATAATATTTGGAAAATATAAATGAGACCCATTAATGGTGAATAATAGGGAAAATGAAGTGACATGGTGGTGAATAATGAGTGATATAATGGAAGCATAGGTGAAAAATGTATGGTAATGAGTGACATTTTGAAACCCAAACATACTCCCCAACTGAAGCTCTTGCATGTCCTCATGCAAGCTACTACAATGACTTATCTGATTTGATTCTTAGATGAGCTTCCTTTTACAAGATGTTTGGTTCTTGTGTATCAAGCATCTTTCAATCATGAACTTCCTTTTAACTTTGCACTTCTTTGCATAATTTTTATTTTTGCAAAGCATTTGCATATTTTAATGATTGGTTCTTGTGTTATAATCATTATTTACTTTGTTGAGATCTCTTTTTAATGATTGGTTCTTGTGTTTACAATCATTATTTACTTTGTTGAGATCAATCATTTTAAGAAGTCATTTAATATGCTCATCATATTTAAGAATTCATTTAATATGCTCATCATTTTGTAGTAGTTTCTTTTATTGTGGGAAGACTATGTGGGTTAAGATGTAATATGAATGAGGAAAAAAAAATGAAGTGTGAAATTCCCCCCTCCCCAACTGATGGTTTTTGGAAATTTTTAATGAGAAAGGGAATAGTGAAATAGTGGAATATTTTCCAAATATCATCATTTTAGCATCTAAAAAGAATTTCAAGATTAAAGGTTATAAAACATCATACCTTACTTACCTACAAAAGTGGATGATTCATGCATGTTCAGCTGCTACAATTCTGATCTGAAGCTTCTTCTGCAAGTTGTGGATGAAAGATGGATCTGTATTATAGTATCTATTGCTGGATCTTCTGATGGATAATCTAATAAATCTGATGAGTTTGCTGAATATGGCTGAAAATGTATAAGGCTTGGAAGGTATACAAAATATAGAAGTTACATTCCCCCCCTAGCCTTATTTATTGACTTGTCCTCAAGTCATGACAAATTGACAAACAATGAAAGGAAATCTGCTTCATCTGCTACAAATTATGGGTCTTCAAGTCTTCAAAGGTCGATGGCACAAATCTTACTATGTGATTAAATGTGATGGTGTCAAACATAGCAAGAAGTTGTTGACTTAGTGGCCATTAATGAATGCCACTAGCCAACACGAGAGCTCCCACCATTGATTCCAATGGGAGTCAAGATGCCTAACACATATTTGTAGGTACGAATAAGTTTGTTGTGGTCGAGTCACCTACAAGATCCAATGAACAAGGGATATTAATGTACTCCCATTGTTCATTGGCAAGAGTACTTGCCATTAAGGCATGCAAGCCTCTAGGTGTCTTTACAAAGATAATTAGACTCTAGGACTTTGACTCAGTGATATGTAGAAGCAGGATTTTATTGGCGGAAGATGAAAATGGTAGGAAAAAGGAAATGGAAATGACAAGGAAAATGACAATAAGTGAGCTTCTTGTAAGTGAGCTTCTTGGTTTTATTTTGTGGGTTAGGGGTGAATGAAAAGAAGTGCATGAAAAGAAGTAGATTTGACTGCATGATTGAAACTTGCTCGGAAAAAGGGATTTTGGCTTGCATTGAGGACTCATTGGGATTTACAATTTTTCAAAGGGAAGAAAAGACTGGTTGTAATGAATATGGACTTATTCACATGATTCATCATAAAATTGATCTGTTGGAAGTCCAACTGTCGACAAATTAGACTCCTTGAATGATCATCTGATTAACGCAAACCTGCAAAAACTTGGCATTCACAAAACATAAATATATCCAAGCAAAAGTGATCAATTTCTACTTGGTTTGTTTATGAAAAAATTAAACACCAATGAAACAGATTTAAGTAAAATCAAATGTGTAAGTTGGCTCAATTCTATGACTTTTTATAAATCCATTTTAAAATATGAAATCAGTATAATTAATTCCCTTCTTATGTAAATAAAATTTATTTTCGTTGCAATTATGCAAATCCCGACTATCGTCGAAATTGTTTCATGATTTGCATTTATGATATCGAATTTCACATGTCGTCATCGATCGATCTTGTATTTGCCAAAATCTGCATCATTTAAAACTTGCAAGATGTTAATACAAATGCGTCAAATAAAAATAAAAATAAAAAATTCAAGAAGAAAACTATCTTTTCCTATGTCATTATTTTTTTGTGCAAACCATGCAGATATTAAGCTTCCAGACTCTAGACAGTAGCGCTGCTAGGTTTAAGGCAGTGTAAAACTTCTTGGTGTGAGAAATAAAAGGCATAATACTGCTTCAAAACTATTTCAAATCATCATCAAACAGACTTCAAACATTTTTGCAATAAATTTCCTGTCAAATTTGCTTCAATAAGTCTTCTAAAGGTTGTTCCAACAAAGGATTCAAGGTCTGCGCAAAAGATCTTCAAGCTGCTCCAAAACATTTGCTTTAAAAAAAAAACTTTTCAAAAACTGCTCAGAGAATGTCAAGTTTGTCCACAAGAGAGAAGATTTAAAGTTCCAAATGTTTGTTCATTAATTATTCAAGATTTTCTGCTGAAATAGATGGGTTTGACCAGCGTTGACCGGCCACTTATGGTCTTCGAATCTGAAGGTAAATAGATTTTTTGCCATCTTTGTACTTTCCAGATTAAGTTCTCAACCTTCGTTTTGGCACACCTTTCATGCCACATGTTAGAACATAAAGTCGTTATAGGAAGTTAGCAGAACCTGAAAATCTGATAGAAGGACTGTTTCAAGTCTGCTCCTAACTTGGTCCAATATTTGCTTTAATTTAGCTCAAAATATGCTCATAGAATGATCCAATTCTGCTCTCAAAATAAGATAAAAGTTCATGTCTGATCTGCAAGAAACCCATAATACGAATTCAAATATTGTCACAGTCCTAGCAGTCAAGGAGGTCGAAAGTTTTAGGGGCGAAGAGTGCATGAGACTGAGGTCTATGCTACCTTTCCATTTCACATTCCCATCGAATTTAAAACCACAATTTGAATTTAGTTGTATCTTATACTCACAGCAATAAATCCACTTTGCTGCTCTCAAGCTATAATTGGTGGAAAGATGGTTCTAAGTCGGCCGAAAATATGTGCAGAAATATTCCACAAAAATGTGTGGTTCTAATTGATGATGTCAATTAGAGTTTAATTTAATGTCAACCCGGGAAGGTAAACTTAGAAGTGCTTATCTAAAAATATATAGATCTAGAAAGATTCCTAATTTTTCCAAGATCTTAAAGTCCCCTTACAAGAACATATTCATTAAGATCTCTTTCAATAACTAAACAAACCTAGATCTAATAATTTTTTGAGATCTATGGTTCTCTTACAAGAACATATTCTACAAGATCTCTTCCAACATTAGAACATCTAATAAGAACTTATCTAATAATTGTATGAGGTCTTACAGTTCTCTTACAAGAACACTTTCAAATAAGACTCTTCCAATATTAGAACATTTAACAAAACTTAAAAACTGAAATGAAACAAACCTAAATCTAATAATTGTATGAGATCTTATGGTTCTCTTACAAAAACACTTTCAAATAAGATCCTTCCAATATTAGAACATTTAACAAAAACTTGAAAGCTAAAATGAAACAAAAACATAAATTAAATTATACCTAAAGTAAGCAAATAAGCATGCAAGTGAGGCCATGGGGGCCCTCCATAACTCCACAAGCACACCACTTCAATGGAGACTCAGATGTAGAAGCAAAATCGAAGTATGAATCTTTATTTCAAAATCTCCATTACAAACCAACTCTAAGATTACAACTCTAAGCTTCTAAGATTACATACTCCAAAATTCTAAGATTACAAAAACTTCAAGATTACAAATGGAGGAGATTGTACTCCTATTTATACAATGGGATGAGTAACAAACTCATAATGATCATCCACTAATCTCTCTTTAGTTCCATACATCTCTCAACCATTTAGACACATAACCCCTTTTTGTCCTTGATCTTCTCCATGAGGTTTATCTCTTCAAATTCGAATTTGATCATTCAAGGCCACATAAAGGTGTCTTGGAAGCTTCCTTGGCACCTACACATGTCACAAAAACAACCCAATTTCCATATATAAAGTAAAATAGATTATTTTCTAATATTTAATCAAGAATTTCTCTTAAAAATGCTTAAAAATAAATAATATTTGGAAAATATAAATGAGACCCATTAATGGTGAATAATAGGGAAAATGAAGTGACATGGTGGTGAATAATGGGTGATATAATGGAAGCATAGGTGAAAAATTTATGGTAATGAGTGACATTTTGAAACCCAAACAATATGATATAGTAAGTATCATGCATGCCACCCCACTCCAACTCACGAGGGGAGAGGTTTTATTCTGAGAAATACCCCACATGCTCACATAGGAATTCTTTGAGGATGCTTTTTATCTTGACCGTGACCACTTGTGCATTACACATTTTCCCATAGAATATTCTACAATTCTGCTCCAACCAGATATGCCAGCAGACTAGTTTTGAAAGCACTAGCCAACCAGCCTTGAACCAGATATTATTTGGGAGTTTTCCGGGCTATCGCTGCACCCAACTAGCATGCAAATTGAAAATGGAGGAGGGGAGCGAAATTTCCGCAGACCAGTGCTTCAATACTTCATTCCAGACCTCTGAGGCGAAATTGCAATCCAACATGATATGTTGAGCATTTTCCTCGCTTGTCAAACACAACGAACATCGTGAAGGACCAAGGAAGCGTTTCTTCCTCAGATTATCTGTTGTGAGAATTTGATTGTGACATAGCAGCCAATTAAATAGGTCAATTTTAGGGACCGATTTTTGTTTCCACAAGCCTTTCCATAGCGCCAGGCATGGAGGTGCATATGGAATTGTGCACAGCGATTTGTAACCTTGCGCCACTATATACGCTCCAGAAGATGGCCCCAAACCTTGTTGGTCGTGTTTCTCTGCTATTGATGGAACCTTCCCTTTAAGCCTGGAGTGTAGCATCAGCCAAGCGTTTTCCACATCACTAGGTAAATATGGCCTCCTCCTTCCCATCCAGATGCTATCATTCCAAGAGGAGATGTCCCATAGTGAGACCAAACCTATGTTCTTCATCTAGAGGCACAATTCCTGTAGCTCATGAACATCCTTGAGGGGAACATCATTCATGATTTGAACCTCCCAGATGTCGACGGTTTTCCCATTCCCTGGAATCCAATACAAATTGTCTTAAATGAGTGCTTAGGCTTGCACACACAGTTTGTGAATTTGTGAACCATTTGTGGCTTGAACAGGGTTGTCTAGACTTCGCTTTCTTTGCCCTAAGAAGTATTTCTTCCAGAGAACCCATTATGCCCAACTGGCCTTAGGGGAAACTTGCCTCCATAGAATTTTGGCCCCCAAAGCTAAATTTTTCAGTCTCAAGTCTTTAAAATTCATGCCACCTTCCAGAATTGGTTTGGTGACTTTGTCCCAATTGACAAGCGGCAATCTGTTCCTATTTTGCTTTCCACCTTTCCAAAAGAAGCTTCTTATACAGCCTTCCATTTTCCTGAGAACTCTAAGAGGAGAAATCATGAGCGAGGCTTGGAAGGTTGGGATATTGTTCAAGACTGACTTTATTAGCACAAATTTCCCTACTAGATTAAGCCAAGAAAACCCCCAAGCTTGCAATTTGAATTTGAACTTGTCTAGGAGGGGAATCCAATCCTTGCCTGAAGGATTTTTTTGAAAGATTAGCAGCCCTAGATAACTTGAAATATGTCCATCGAATGGACCCAGCAAAGCCCCAGCTTCTGGCAATTTCATTCAGCTCACTTTGAGTCACGTTCCGTCCATAAATGTGACACTTTCTAGCATTCAAGCTACAGCTTGAAGCAACACAAAAGTCATCCACTACCAACTTAAATTGCCTGGCAGTAGGAATAGAAGCAGCCCCCAGAAGAAGGGAATCATCAGCAAATAGGGTGTGATCTATCGCTTTTGTTTCTCTCACAATTTGGATTCCCAATATATCCTTATCTAGTCTTCCTTTTTCCAGGATAAAGCTTAATGCAAAGGCATGAAGGACAAAAAGCAAGGGGGAAAGCAGGCATCCTTGCCATAGCCCTCTCGAGGCTTTAAAGAAATCAGCAGCTCTCTCATGCACCAACAGAGCAATCCAAGGTTCAGAAATGCAGGCTCTAATCCAACTAATGAATCCAAATCCAAAGCCAAATTGGTGCAAGACTTTGAGCATAAAAGAATGTCTAACCCTATCAAACGCATTTGCAAAATAACTATCACACATTTTTCTGTCCTCTTTAGGCTTGAATGTATCACCTCCTAGACTAAGATTATATTGTCCTCTATTTGTCTTCCTTGAACGAAGCCCCCTTGGTTCTCCGAAATGAGGTCTGGAAGTATCCTTTTCAATCTGCTAGCAATCACCTTAGTAACTATCTTGTACCTAATGTTGCACAAGGAAATGGGTCGGAATCTATTAAAGGAATTTTCCCCCTTTTCTTTCGGAATGAGTGCAAGAAAGGAAGATTTTGTACTACCCCCAATTCTCTTACAATATTGGGATTTAAGAACCATTCTATGCAAGTCTTTTTTTACAATCTGCCAGCATACTTGAATAAAGTTTGTCATGAACCCGTCTAGGCCTAGGGCTTTATCTGGACTAGTGGAACAAAGGGTCTCCTTTATTTCCTTCCTGGTAGCCTTAGCCTCTAATTTCTGATTCATTCTAGCAGTGATTTTAGGCGAAATCTCATCTAATAGCCTGTCACTGCATCCCTGCTCCTCTTCTTCATTGAAAAGGCTTTTGAAATGGTTGAAGGCAGCCTTTTTAATACTTGGAAAATCGCCATAATTTTGGGTTTCATCTTTAATTTCTGAGATGGAATTGAACCCTCTCCTAGCTTGGGCTTGCTTGTGAAAGAATGATGTGTTTCTGTCTCCAGATTTCAACCAAAGGCTTCTAGATTTTTGCCTCCAATATTCCTCCTCCTGTCCACATGCACTATGAAATTTGTGCTAAAGATCTTCCTCCATTTCTAAAGATTCACTCAATATTTCTGCCTCTTCCATCAAGTCTTGATGAGTTTCGATAGTTGTTTGGGCTTTCTTTCTTTCTTCCACTAGGCTAGGGATGTTTTTAGCCCAACTTTTCAAAGCGATTTTCACTCTTCTCAACTTATCCTCCCAAACATATAATGGGGAACCCATGACTGGCATCTTCCATATTTCTTCTACCCTCTCCAATAAGTCCTTTTGATTTATCCAGAGAGGACAAAATCGAAAGGGGATATGGCCTAGATTCGTTTGGGTAGAGGGTTCCAACATTATTGGTTTATGATCCGAAGTGCTACTAGAGAGAATACTCATCTTAACATCAAGGCCAAGCAGCAGAAATGAACTTTGAATGAGGAACCTATCTAATCTAGTAGCAATATGCCTGAGGCCTACTCGTTTATTAGACCATGTATACTTACCATGGCAAGGCTTGATGTCGAGTAGATCCCATTCATGAATGAGATCCTCCACCCACTCGTGAGCCGAATCTCTCACAATACATCCTCCTTTATTTTCTCCTTGGCTTAAGGAAATTTTAAGGTCTCCTGCAATAATAATTTTTTTCCAGATCCTCCCCATCTGCCATATTTCTCAAGGAGTCCCAACAATTTTCCTTTTCCTTAACACTAATCGGGACATAAACATTGAAAAGGCTGAAAACCTCCTTCGATTCTTGATGTTGACACTTTGTGAACAGCCAATGTGCATGTTCCTTTTCAGCTACCAACTTGAGCTTGGAAGTATTCCAGAGAGTGCCCAGACCTCCCGAGGCCCCTCTGGCTGAGACAACCATTGTCCCTCCTCTATTCCAAAATTTCTTGCTTCTTTGAAGGAATTCATTTTCCTCCAATTTTGTCTCTTGGACAAGAATTATGTTTGGGTTTTTTTTCATGTTTAGATTCCTCATGGCTTCTTATTTTTTCTTACACCCCAAACCCCTGCAGTTCCAGGAGATCACCTTCATTATTTACTTTTGTGAGAGTGAGGTCCACCCTTGGAGCCCTGTCCCTGGTTTCTTACCATCTTTGGGTTTTTGGCCAGAAGCTTTTCCAAAATAGGCTGACTTCCTTGCACTTTGTCTTTGTACGTTTATTTCTCTCTCTTCTCCTTGGTTGACATTCTTCCCCTTACCAACCTTCTTACTGTGGATTGAGAGTCTCCTATCTCTCCTTCCTCTTCAGATTCTTTCGAGCCTTGGCTTTCCACCTCACTCGTTGTGTGCTTGTCTTTGGATCTCTCCGTTTCTCCAGCCCCTTGCCTTGAATCCTTTGTCACTACATTCTCATTAGCTTCCTTATCTTTCATCTTGGCATTCTCCATTACCTCCTTCTGAGGCAGATCCATTTCAAGGATTTCTTGTGTAGCTGATCGAAGGTTCCCGAACATGTTCCCCGAATATTTTGGTGGGAGGTTTTTCTGAGCCGCACTATTGCCTTTGGGGTGGTGTCCTTTGCCCTTTTATTAGCCTGCCATATTAGAGGCCTTAGGGTTTTTTTTGGACCTCTTGGCCTACTTCCAACCTTCCTCTTTCTCCTTATCCTCTTCGCTTATTTTTGGGCAATTTCTGGTGAATTGCCTGTATTCATGACACCCCCGGCATTTGAACGAGAGTTGTTCATAATCCAGTTTTTGAATATGAGACCAGCTTCCGAAATTAATTTTGATAGCTTTCGGGAGCCCTAATTCAAGATCCACCTCCACACAGATCCGAGCACAATCATATTGGTCTTTATTTTTTTCCCTGTCAATAAATTTTCCCAGCGCATCCCCTATGTGTTTCAGTGAGACCCAGTTCCAGCAGTGTATTGGGAGATTAGGCAATCTAACCCATACAGGCACAGCTGAAGGAATGTCCTCTACTAGATCAAAATCCGGAGTCCACTTATTCAGATACAACCCTTGTGGCCCCATAAAGTAAGGGCCATTCCTGAATATCAGCTCCTTATCCTCTTTGGAGGTAAATTCGAATAAGAAATAACCTCTGCCCAGAAAATAAGAGGTGACATTTTGGTTTATCAATGGCTTCCAGTTCTTTATCACCCAGGCTTCCGTGACTTTGGGAGACGGCCACAAGCCTATAAAATGTCCCACGAGCGCACGCTCATACATAGTCAGAGCGACCTGAATAGGTCCATCCGGCAAGAGAGACATCGCCTGAATTTCTTCAAATATTTTGACGAACTTCATGGTTGCATCCTTCTTCTTTTTGGGCAAGGAGGCGATCAACAAGCTGAAATCAGCTGCGTTTGGAGAGGCCGAAGGAGGGGGGGGAGGAGGGGAGGCCCTTGGCGAGCTCAGCTCCTCCATGGCTACGGAAACCCTAGCAAAACTTCAGCGCCTGGGTAGGTTGCAGGCGGCAATATATAACGACATTGAACCCTCATTACGCTTCACTTCATTACTTTTATCTGTTGTGTTTGTGTCCTTGCATTATTATTGTTATGTAGGCC